>OX578149.1:29669363-29756863 GCA_951213105.1 Amaurobius ferox
CAGACAGACAGACACTTGGCAATTAGTATATATAGATTTGTAAAGAAATCCGACACCCCGAATATTTCTGGTGGGTCGGATGATCTGGGTCTCAACAACAACAACCCTCCGGGGAGTAGAACATACTTTTTTCGTTTTTGTTTTCAAAAAGTCTTTCCAGATCGTTACAAAGTCGCGATGACTATGTAGGTTAAATATTTGCACACGTACAGTATCAACCATTAGATAGAACATAATGGAACCGGATTTACGATTAAGACGATGATTTTAGACGCTAAATGTCATATATTGTTAAACAAAATAGAGCTCATTGTAAAATTTGTAACTTTGCTTTCAGTGTTAGTTTGGATGTTTTTAACAGACTTAAATACTATAAATAATTTATTAATTTTCTAAAATATCAAAAGTTTGCGTGTCACATATGTTGCAGATAACAGCTCTCATAGGCATGTTTTGCGCTAATTTCTTCTTAGAATAGTCGATATCCGTAATGCAGCATAAGAACTTGATTTATACCACTATTTTACGAATCTGGTAACCAATAAGGTCAGTCCCACCATGCATCCTACTTAAAATTTAAAATGTTTGAGCTCAGGCTGCAACGGCCAAGTTCATTCTTAAGGAACCAGCGTATAGGAACACATTCCCAAAATTAAGAACACTTTCCACTTTCAAATGACAGAATCTATAAAGCAATTTTTTTGGTTTATTATGCGTCTTTTATCATAGAATGTCCAGCAATGCCAATAATAGCAAGGGGCCTACAAGGCTTTTTAACACTTTACAACGAAGTTGAAAAGTGTTTATGACTTTGTTCATTCATTCTGTCTGTCTGTCTGTCTGTCTGTCCGTTAGCACGATAACTGCCATAAAAATGACTTAATCAAAATGAAATTTTAGTATGTTGTTCAGACGGTCTGTAGGACCTATGGGAATATAAATGAATAATATCACCCAATTAGATTTGGATTGAACCCGGGTTGAATATATGAAATACATTGAGCCCTATGGGACCTAATTTTTCAAACATTTTTTAAGCGGATTTAAAATTCACAAATTGCTTTGAAAATTTTAGGTAATATTCAAATTGTTCCATAAAATATATAAAAAAAAATCGGCGAAATATATTCAGTAGTTTTTTAAATAAAAATTAAAATAATAATTACACCTCTTATATGAAACGATCACGTGACCATGATATGAAAATATCACATGACTCACTTCAAAATGATATATGGCATCCATCTTAATCAAATTCGTGAATTTCAAACTCGTGAGTTTTTAAGTTCTTTTTAATTCATATTGAGTGTTGTATCCGTCCCAAAACTACTTTATTTTTGCTTAAATTCTGTGCATGTACATACTGAAGCAACGCAAATACAATATATTTGAGTTTAATTGATTATCCAAATTTGATTATTTCTACAACGAAGCCTATTTTTCACTTATGTGAAATGTAAACAGCAAAATATTCAGAATGAGTTGTAGTAGAATTGCTGTATTTCTTTAACACAAAATAATTTAGCCCATGGAGTCTGCATGGCTGATATGAATGAAATATTATTTGAGTTTATAAAAAGAAGGATAATTTTTTCCGATGAAGTTTTAAGCATAGAGATTAATTACTTGTAACTCCATGGTCTTAATTTTTAAATAAAATAAATTATCTTAGTATTGTGATGAATGAAATGAATGGGAGAATGTTATGAATGAAATGCTGTTTTTATAGAGAGATCCAGGCGTGTTATTTTTCTATGACGTCATTTGAATGAATTTCAGTTGCTTTCGATGAAGTTTTCAAATATAATAAATTATCGTAGTACTATGATAATTTTAAAAATATTACCGTGGAATGTATCGCATTTTAGAGATATTTAAGCCAGGCAATTTATATTTCAATGCCGTCATTTGAATGAAGTTCATTTTTTTCAATGAAGGTTTAAGTTTTTAAATATAATAAATTAATGTAGTAGTGTGATAAGTTTTAATATATTACCGAGGAATGTATTGCATTTTAGACTTTTCTAAATAAAATTGCATTGAAGTTGGAAAGCGTTTCATAATCAATGCTTTAAGCATGATTGATTTTTCTTGTTGTTTTATTGCTATTGCAGATATTATGTATTCTATGCTGACGCTGACGAGAGTACAAAAAGTGCGAAACTGGTTCATGGATGCTTTTATCTGCAATGGGAGTGTGACTCGAAGTTTAAAATGTATATTACATGTAAAAAATATATTTTCTAAACTATTTTATTTGAAGAGCTAGTGGTTAGACTTGTAAAAGACGGGAAAAAATTAGGTTTGAAAAGTAACGTTGTAACTTTTTAATAAGTTTTATCTAGTTTAGCAATGCATGACATTTAGTGTCCAAAATAGTGGTCTAAATCCAAAATTGATTCAGCCAGGTTTTGTCTCTTGGTCAATTTATCCCGCGGTAAAGTATGCAAAGATTTAGCCTTCTAGGTCGCCAGACAGGAAATCATTTATTACGTCTCTTCTATTTTTTCCGCCCCTGGGAGATAAATTGAAATCCAGTTCTGTTAGATCCTCCCCTGATTAATACTATAAATATACAAAGATATAGCCTTATGCATAAATCGCTGGGAGGCTCCTGAAAGATTCAGAAAGACTTTTTGAATAAAACACATTTTCTCCGCACATAGGGGATAAATAGAAAATTTGGTTCCGTTACATGGGCACCCATAGAACTTTTTCCAGAGTGGGACAAGCTGAAGGATAAGACGTACAACATCTACTAGCTTGATGCTCGCTTTTGTGACCGTTAACATCCAGGAGGGACAAGTGACCCTCTTTCAATTCTCTATGAGTGCCCATGCTCCGTTATGTTCTATCTCATGGGCGGTACTATATGTTTTCAAAATGCTATCTTTCTAGATCGCAGAGGGCTTCTGAAGGGCCTGGCGTGACTTTCCAATACATAATCTATCCCCCATTTTTTACACACATTCCCCGGAGGGAGTAAATCGAAAATACGGCCCTGTTAAGTTTTGTTACGTAGTTAATACTGCAAATATGCAAAGATTCAGATTTCTAAGTCACTGCAAATTTTCTGCAGGGTCTTGAAAAGACACAAACACTTTAGACAATTATTGTATAAATCAGAAAAATAAAAAGAACAAATTGCAAACAACAGGTTATTAAAAGATATATATTTTTCACTCTGATACATATATATGTATATATACATATATATATATATATATTAATATATATATTGATATATTATGTATATTATTAATATATATATAAGATTTCTTATAAATAAATATATAAGAAATTCCAGTTGACATACTATAATTTAATATTAAATTGTATTGTGCAGACAGCAATAATAGAAATACTTTTCTCCGCTTTACTTTTCATTCGATTTTTCTTAGATAATTCGTGCGCAAAACGATTAAAGAAACGGATTGTATAAAAGATCTCTTCCCCTCCCCCCTCTTTAATCCAAGAGCCACATCTCACACCAAGATCTTTCTTTTCGGTAAAACTCGAAACCCTTCTGCGAATTTTTTTTGCCAACGTAGCAACGCCCGACCTCTTAAAGATGAGGTTGGTCGACGCACCCCAGAAATGCGTTGAACTTGATCCCGAAACGTCGGGTGAACTCAATTTTCCGTTTGCAACAAAGAGAATTCTTGGATTGTGCTCTCGAAACGATTACCGTGTGGGAGGGGGTGGTAAAGGGTGAAGAAATTAACCGAAATCGTCGGCCCATCTAGTATTTCGAAAATAGAGTATTTTTAACGAAAAGGTTGCGGGGGCTTGGGAGATTAGTTGTTTCTACGGAAGACTTGAGTTGATGCAGTTTCCAACAGGTGATGCTAAGGTGCATTTAAACTTACCGTTCTTAAAATATTGGAGTGGGTTTACAACTTAGAATGCGTTAAGGTTAAAAAATGATATGATATCATCAGTGGCGTATGAATGAACTTATTCGCACAGTTTTACTCTTTTAAAGTGACTTTCCTATGCGCCTTGTGCACTTCACTGTATTTTAAGAAACAAATAATAATAATAATGACGCTGATACTTAAAGCTACAGAAGAGCTTGCCAAACATTGAAGACATGCATTTTGTTATTTGCAATGGGAGTGTCTTCTTTATTTTGGGGAACACCCCTTTCTGCGGGTTTTTGTGATTTTGAACTTGGCCGTTGCAACTTCTTGTAGCCCCAGTTAAATTACATTCGATTTTTATGCCAGTGACGTGGAAGGACTGAAATTGTCATTTGCTTTAGGTGTTCACAAATAGTTTGTTTTCTGGCTGCCATTGCAATTAACTGTTATTCCACGTTGATGAGCGCACAACAAGAGCGAAACCGGTCCATGGATACTGTTAACCAGAGTGGGAGTGTATTACTTATTGAAACATGTCTGAAGTGAGAAAATTCATTATAATTTATGTTACATTCATATTCTGGACTATAACACATATTTTACTGGGATTCTTTTTTTCCAATCTACCTGAAGGTGTAAGATATCTATTTATACAGTCGGGAAGTACCACCCAATTTAGACCGGAACTCCGTGGGGGCAGCATCCACCGCCGCCGTACCCTCCTCCTACTACCACCAACCTCTCGAAAAAAAATTATGGTCTCACATAATTAAAGTGCCCGTACTCCGCCTGAACACGGGGATAGTTTGGGCATAGGCGGGAATCGAACTCCGGTCGCCCTAGGGCAGTCCCCGCGTGCTACCACTGGACTGTTCCAACCCTTACTGGGATTCTTACTGATCGCACAATATATATCTTCGTTTCATTAAATTTTGAGCCATTTCAGAACACCTTTTCTTATTCAAAAAAATTTGATGTGGGCAACACATGACTTTCCTTATATAATGCAATGAATTTACTACTTTTACAGTAAAAAAAAATAGGTTTTTCTTATAGTAGATACTTACATTCTTTCCAAGATATTGAATTTTCGACAATTACTCGTCATTTTCAGTGATTTAGCGTCATTTTAATCCATTTGGCGAGATTTTTGTTTATTTGACAACATTTCAAAAAGTCGCCAAGTTGGCGACATTCCGCCAAATTCGCCGCCAAAATCTCGCCAAGCTTTACTGTCGGAGAAATAAATTATTCTTATAACAGATAAATGACTATTGGCGTTCAAATACAAAAGTATTACTCGAAGTATCTTTTCTCATGAATAGAACGAGCTAGATCCACGAGAATGATGTCACCCATTTATCGCATGGTATTACATATGAAAAGTGAACATGTTTCTGAATAGGAAATATATTTTTTTATTTTATATGACTTTTTGACAATTTTTCAGAAAAATGTGAAATATCTCGAGAACGGTTCATGTTAGCGTTCTAAATTTTATGTTAATCGTTTTCTAATGAAAAATTACATAAGAAATGTCTATTTGCGTAACTCTATTAGCGGTTTTGATTTTTTGACGATTTTTTCAAAATTTCACTCAAAATTTTAGGGGGGTTCTGAACATTTGATTACGTTTAAAAACAATAGGCTTCCAGTGTTTACGGATTGTGATTTTTGGTCCAAATTTCGTTCGAATCGGTTCATTCGTTCGTCAGTTATCGTCTCCACAGGCCCATTAACACACACACACACACACACATAATTTCACACACACACACACACACATACTTTCACACACACACACAGACATCACTTCAAAAATGTTTGATTCGTGATCAGGGATGCTTGAAACGTGCTCTTCCGTCGAAAACTCGAATTCGAATTTTCGACCCCGTCACAATACTTTCCTTATACACTATGTATTTAAGGAAATTAATAAAAATCTGGCCGCCCTTATCAACCTTAGTCATAACTATATATTCAATCGGGAGAGAGACTTAAGACACGCTTAATTGAAAAATCAGTTAAAATCACTTTTGAAGACAAAATTTAACCCCATTTTATATTGTCTCTTCTGAAATAATTATTCGACTTATAATTGGAATATAATCGTCTTACAACTTTTGCAGAATAATAAAAATATCTTAACGTACTGGCATATTTCCCAGCAGGTCGGGCAATATGCCAGTCTAGGAAAAGTTTCCACAGATCAAGAAACAAATCAAACTGCATTGTTAATAGAATCGGAAAATTGATAATAAAAAGCTAATAGTAACTCATAATTGTAGAAGGATTAGAAATTTGTGATGCACTAGCCGATGAAGAAGAATAAAACGAAGATGCTAAGGGTAGGTTAATCACTGAGCATGCTGCACTCTAATAGTGTGTTTCGGTTTTCATTATTTTAATAAGGTGGTAATTTCTTTAAAAATATTCGTAACGACAATCCAGTTTTCTCCGTCTATTAATCTTTTCGAGTATTCACTGACATTTTACCCCAAAAGTTGTTTGAATATGTTTTACACTATAACAGGAAAATTACGGAATTTATTTTAAAATATTCGTTTTAGGTTTATTAACTTTTAATTTTGAAATATTCGCATTTTCAGTGTTAACATTTACATGTCTAAAGTATTGTTTGAAACTCTATTTTGTAAGTTTCTATACCCACCTCTGTAATTTAAAATCTGATGTGACCAACACATGGTTTTCTCTACATGAAACAATGGCTTTATTTGCTTCACAACGAAATAATGCTGTTCAAGATTCATGGCCGAATATTTTTGGAATTGAATTGACATCACATAAATTGAAATTTGACACTTTTGGCAACTTATTAATGAATGACTTATCAATGCACTGTAAAACATTCGGCAACAATTGCTCCTTTTTTCAGCTACTTCGTTGATAATTTCGGCAAAGAGTTGATAAGTTCGGCAAGAAAATTTCCAATTACAGACGTTCATGAAAATTCAAGATTCATTTCTGAAATATTCAGCTAATAATCGTCTTCCCAAGCGTTATTTTTATATTATCATAACTATCAAGATCCTTGCTGACCATTACAAACAGCTGATTCCCCTGAAACTTTTAGTAACATGCTTGCAAATGTTTTACAATGTACTTTCACTTCTCAGTCACTCAACTAGCTGCTCATACCCTAGGGTGAGTCAGGTGGCTTGGGTCTTTCTCAGTGTACTTGCACGTACAAAATCCCCATCAGAATAAATACAATGGACATCAATTTATATAAATGTCTTTTGGCTAATTTTTGGGTGTCAAAATCCAAAACAGTTACAATAAGTACATTTTCTTGTGAATAGAACAAACTACCACTGGAATTATGTTAACATATTTAGCATAATATTGCAAAAGAAAACCGCGAAGCGAACCTATTTGATGATACCTGTTGCTTTTTAATTTTGCATTTTTTTTCCCGACAAATTTATTTTAAAAACGTGCAACATCTCAAAAGCACGTCATGCTAGCATTCTAAAATTTGTATCATTTTTTTTCCTGGTGAAAATTACGTAAGAATTAATTACTTATTTATCATTATTGAAGATCCTGATTTTTTAATTATCTAAAATAAATTATTCGAAAAATGTTGGTGGGGGGGGGGGGGGTTGGATTTCTGAATATTTGATTGCGTTTAAAATCAGTAGGGTTCCAGCATTTATTGATTATAGTAATCATAACAAATTGTTTTTGAAGCGTTTTATTCTTCGTGAGAAATCGCGTTCGAAGACTCACAGACCCACACACTCACATAAATGTGTACACACCAATATACACATTAGCATACATATACATACTGTAACACATATCCGCATACACAAACACATAACCACACATACACAATCACAAACACATACCCACACATACACAAATAGAAACACACACATATACAAACACACACACATACATATAGAAACACACACACATATACAAACACACACACATACACAAACACATTCACATGCACAAACACACACACGTACACAAACAAACACACGCACGTACACAAATAAACACCCATACACACGCATACACATACACAAACTTACACACACATACATATACACAAACACACACACACACATAGAGATAGAGAGGGAATGAGTGATAGATAGACAGATAAGATAGATAGATAAATAGATAAATAGATAGAGAGAGAGAGAGACAATATTCCGAAAACGTTCGATTTGAGTTCAGGTATGCTTAAAATATGTTGTTCTGTCGAAAACTCGAATTAAATTTTCGACCTCGTCACAATATTTTTCCCATACATTTTATTTCCTATGAAGCTAAAGTAAAAATCAATATTTCTAAAGTGGCATTTTATTAGTATTTAAAAACAAAATTTAATAACATTTGTGTATTAATTAGTTTATATTTAATTTTAAATGTATAAAACGCTTCGCTTAGATTCTTCGTTATTCTTTTAAGCATCAAAATCAAGATAGTAAAACGCTCTTTTCCGTATTCATATCTTAACAAAGTCTACCCATAATCTAATGAATGTTACATAAATCTGTGAACTCTGCTCTCGAAAAGTAGATGAACTGCATTCGTCAGAAAAGAGAAAGAAAACTCTTGAGATTGCGGTCTCGAATCTAGCCCTGACGTGCCCCTGCGTAGGAGGAGAGGGGGATTTCTTCACATCGTCTGCCACATCCTGGTCGGATACACAGAGTGGATTCAATGTAATTACAATTTTAGCAAATAGGGGAAGAAAATTACACTGCGGTTTCTGGAATTTGGTGATGTGAAAGTTGCTCAATAGATGGCGTTACTGGTATTACTGAAAGTTGAGATTTGACAGAAACTCAGAAACAATAACAATGATTTCTATCTAACAGATGATCATTGTTTGTATTGTAGTATCAGTGCTGGATTACCCAATAGGCGCACTAATCACGTGCTTTGGGCACCAGCAAATTAGGGGGCACCAATAAAAATCCAAAACGTGTTAGTTTGTATATTTTTGCTTAATGCTTACCTAATAATAGAGAGCAGTGAATTTTCTACAGCCCGTACACTTTTATGGCCCGACGACCTTTAAAATGTTTCTGTCTTCCAGCGTTATGTAGTGGTTGCCTCCTTCAATGGTGACTTTATTACGCCTCATCATTATTAATATAATCAATTGGTCAGTATTACAGTAAGTAGTAACATTATCCGCATAGAAATGCTCGTAGGGAGGGGGAGAAGTTCTGGGCCAAATTTCGGAAGTCCGTTTAACGCCAGAGTGTCTTTGTCAATTACAATTTCAATCTAGTTCTTTAAACATTAAAATATAGCTAATTATGCTGAACTTGGTGCCCAAACCACAGCAACCCGTTGATAATATGGGTTAGGGTCATTATCCATTGGGTGTATGTGATCCTTCGAATGAAGGGCCTTAAATGAACCCTCCTTTCGAATGAAGGCCCTCTTCTATTAAATGAGATCCCTAAGAAATGTAACTTAAAGATGTCATTTTCAGGAGGTGAAATAATATTACCAAAACTCAAATAAATAAAAGGAATGAGCTAAGAACACGTACATTACAAAACCCCTTAAATCTCTGATATCCACTGAAAGTGAACCACTGAAAATTATTTTAATCAGATAATGGAAGAATTTTATTACGGAGAGATTTTTAAATAATTGGCTCTTTAAATTTAATTATGTTATTATTATTAATTTCCTTTTTGCAATTTTGTTACTTTCAAAGAAACAGCAGGAAATGCATTAAAAATAATTAGTGTTATTTATTTATTTATTAAATTTTTGTTAACAATATCATTTTTCTTTGAATTTTTTTTGTGGCCTGTGAATCTGTTAATTTAAATTGTTGAAATATTCCTTTACCTCTCTATATTTAACAAAAGCTAGATGCAGCCGCTGACGAAATCCGTTGAAAATAGGGATACTTTCAAGGCTGTCAGGACTAGAGAAGGTCCTATGGCATCAAATGATTTGCAATTTGGCGTGACAATGTAGAATATATTGCTATGTGTCGCCTCCTATTTTGGTTACAATCCGATGAAAATATTTATTTGTTATAAAATTTTAAAGCGAAAATATTTTTGTTCTACTTTTGTAGGAAAATTTTAATTTCTTTGTCGTATCTTCAAAATCTAATCTTTCATTGTAGAAAAGGCTGTCGCCATCTCAAAAGAAGTAATACTCAAATGGTTTAACTTTCTTTGTCGAAAAAGCTGTTGCCAATTTAAAAACTTATTTTCAATAAATATGGAAGTGGGGGAGTGTGTAAAATTTTAATTGCATGATTTCATTCCAATCACTATTTCAGCAAGTAAAGAAGTGATCAGGAAAAATTTCAAAACTTGAAATAAATTTTGATGTGGATTTCGTATCGACATTAATTTTGCCATATCAGGTACAAATTTTTCTTTTACTTTAAGACCGAAATGTCATTGGTTATAATTTTAGCACCAATCATCTGGACAGTAATTTGTTAAGCCTTAAATAGATAACAGTTATTATTCTATAGATTATAATTTTGCTAAAAGTATAAAATGAAATATTTATGCGGACCGTTAATATGTACCAATAATATTTTGTTGATATATCCTATATAAAAATTTTTTTCGTTTGATTAATAAAACTTGATATAATAATGCAAACATAACAAACTGCTAATTTATAAATCGGTCATCCGCCCTGGAATGCTGTATGCAGCACCCGTATGGGGATATGCCTGTAAAACTAAAGACGACATGCAAAAGACCTCCTAGAGACAAAACAAAGCAAAATCCTACAGATTATCAGGAAAGCTCCCAGGTACTTAAGAAACTCGGTAATTAGGAATGACTTCAAAATAAAAACTGTTAGAGCCCAAATTAAAGAGCTAGCGCTTAAATTCTACAAAAATTTGCCATCCGTTCCAAACGAACTGTTATTCAATCTGCATGACTATGATCATCGCAAGGCCACCGAATCTCACCACCGAATCTCCCCAATCCCTTGAGTAAGAAATCTGGATTTATGAGTTATATTCTTTATACCTTAGAAGAAACCAATGAAAAAAAACATTTCTGTAATGTACACTAAAATTGGAAAGAGAAGAATTTTATGTAATTAAGAGCAGTAGTGTCGCCAGAATTTTTTTTTTGTGGGGGGAGGAGGGGGTAACAAAATATCTTGTTTTCATTTCTTCAAATTTTGTTTCTACGAACTTAAATGGGTTCTGGTGGGTCATGGAGAGTTATGCTCTCAAGTCCCCCCACCCGTGGCGACATCTTTGATTAAGTGTCTTTTAGCAGTCATCTACGTATACACGTCTTTCATGCAACTAAGCTAATTCAGCCGCCTCCTAAACTGAAGCATACACAAATTAATTATTGGATATTTCTTTATTGAATAACATTTCGTTGATTGCATAATATTGGACAACAGGGTTAAGAGAAATCGGTTAACAGAGTCAATCAGTGCAATGTTTTAAGTCAACTTAATTTTTTCAAGAACTTGAATTTTCGTAAATTTGGCAACATTTTTGTCAATTTGGCGATATTTTTTCAAAACGTCGCAAAATTTATTGCCTAGCGTTACAGATAGTTAGCCATGAAGAAAAGCTTTTCTTATACAGGGTGCCCCAAAAAGATTGAAACGCGCTTTAATTATTTACCTGTTGGAAATAAGTGGGCAACGTAAATTGCAAAAATGTTGAAAGTAAGGTAGGAAATAAGACTACATTAATGAAATAGTCCTCCCATTCATTTTCAAAAAGTTACACTTTTCGTATTTTTATACCACCCCTTAGACAAATTTGGTCAATCAGAAATTTTTTATTTTTAATGCAACAAGATCATTAAAAAAACCCCGTATATCTGTATCTTTAAAATGAACTGAATTATGATAAACGAAGATATCTGACTTATGCCACTTTTCCGTATCATGTGAAAGGCTGTTTCATCAGTGAAAATGGGGATCTTAAGCAAATTGACGATGGAAATTGTTTAGATAAAAAATACGTTAATATGTGTCAAAATTTTTTATCACAAATGCATCTAAATGAAGTATTACACAGACAGAGATTATATAAAGCAGTGGTTCCCACTTCACGGTTGGGGCACATAATTAAAATATGCATACATTGATCTTTGTGATATGTCACAAATTCACATTTCTAATTTGATATATGGTCCCCATTCACAATGTTTAATTTTCAATAAAATATAACTCGCTCAATCTTAAAGATACAAATTTGCGGTTTTTTTAATGATCTTGTTGCATTAAAAATAAAAATTTTCTGATTGACCAAATTTGTCTAAGGGGGTCGTATAAAAATTTAAAAAGTGTAACTTTTTGAAAATAAATGGGAAAACTATCTCATTAACGTAGTCTTACTTTCTACATTACTTTCAATATTTTTGCAATTTTCATTGCCCACTTATCTCCAATAGGTAAAGAATTAAAGCGCGTTTCAATCTTTTTGGGACACCCTGTATAGAATTATATATACCAGAACTCAACGCGTTATACTGAGAGAAGCAAAACGTAACAGTGAAATCGGCGGTGGAGACTTATTAACATGCAAAACTTATTGAACATGCAAATCCAATTCAGCTCGATGGAGCCGAAATGGATTTGCATGTTCAATAAGTTTATTCGATTATTTCAGAACCAATTGTTTCGTTTACAGGCTTTAAAAGCGCTACAAATGATTCACTAACTGTTTATAACTAGTTAGCACTTTTAGTTTTCGACGCAATTTCATCTGGATATTCCGACCATAGACTTCACTCCAAAATATCAAATTATTTTACTAACTTGCTTAGCAGTGTTTAAATTAAACTTGTACAATATATCGACGAGGTTTTAGATTCAAGTTAATCTAAAAACTGGCTGGACGGTATATAAACACGTATGTGATGTAAAGAACCTTGCTGCCCCAACCGGGAATCGAACCTTGGATCTCCGAACTGGCTAGCCGACGCTCTACCGTTGAGCTATTGGGACGATATTCAAATTCTTATCTTTGAAGTGGACTCTGTAATCTCCACCCTCTAATGTCAGATTGACGTGCAACTGACAATTTGACTGATCACCTCCTGCTATTTTTATCTTAGGTTAGCCTCTTGATGGTAGTATTTTTACCCACGTCAGTGTCCTGCGTGGTCGTTATCCTCTTGCTTTGAAATCAGCGCTCCATATACCAGAGTTCACTGAATCCGTGCTAGTCGTACTGGGGGTTACTTTCAGACCTCCGACATATTTGCACTAACCTACAGGGTTAATCCCTGTTCGGGCGCCATTGTAAAGAGCCTTGCTGCTCGAACCGAGAATCGAACCCTGGATCTCCGAACTTATCAGCCGACGCTCTACCGTTGAGCTACTGGAACGCTATTGCAAGCTCTTATCTTTGAAGTGGATTTTGCAGTGAATACGTATATTTCCATCTATTGTATTCAAACCTCACCAATCATTAAACATCTTTAGAGTCACCAAGTGCATTTAACCTTCTATTTTTTATTTAAACAAAACAAAATTTTTCGTGCTTGTGCACAAATATTTCACCAAGGAGTATTCACATTGAGCTGCAATACTCGTAACATTTTAAATATTACCAAGAGCCTTTAGTGAAGCCGAAGAACCTCCTGTGAAGGCATTTTGCATGTTCGTAACAGTATATTTAATAATTGATATTAAAAAATGTGGGTGCAAATGCAAATATAAATGCTTTATGCTTTGTGTTATGTTTGGCGTAATGCTTTGTGTTTTGCTTTAAACTATATCCCTCTTCATTCCAAAATGCCCTTTTTCGGTTCTACTTTAATCGATGCTAGGAAGAAACAACACATTCGAAATGGGCCATTTACTTCGGAGGAGCCGGTTCTCGTAACAATAGTGCTCGCTCGATTATTTGGTAAATAAAAAGGCGAATGAACACAAAAAAGGAATCGTGGTGTGGTTTCCTCATTCCTCAAAATGCATTCTCTTCCTCAATTCTTTTTTATTTATCATTATGCATTCAATTTAAATATTTTCGGCGAGAGACAAGATAATGTGATCAAACCGAATAAGTGCGCGCCATTTTGTTGCTTTGAAGTCAAGTAAACTTTTAAACATATGGAGCGCCCTATCTATCTTATATTATAACTAGTAGCATACCCGTTCTTCGTACGGAGTATATAATATAAATAAACTTACAATTCGCAATCATGTGCAAATTCTGTTAAAATATTAAATTTATTGCTCCTAAAGAGAAGTTTAAGAATATCTGTTCTCACAATGCAAAATTATTTTCACGGGCAGATCTGAAGAATAAAACGTCCTGGCCCCTTTTGTAAGCAATTTTACAAAAAAAAAAAAGGAATTGAATCAATATATGCAATCCCGTAATACACATATTGTCGCAGATAAGAAAATATGCCAGGGTGTTAGTAGAAGATTACCCGTATTACAATATGAGTCTCAAAAATCTTTGCCAAAATAAAAGATATGACGTAATAAATTGAAAATATCAATAATCCCCGTATTCTTTATACCAGAAGGTCGTAATTTATTCCAATATATGCCAATATATATTAAAAACATATGCCAATATACCTGTATTACTTATATTCTCGTAGATTAGAAGATATACCCGTGTATTTGTAGAAGATTACTCGTACAATGTATAATATATGAGTTTAAACAATTTTTGTCGTAATAAAACAATGGCATAATAACTTGAAAATATCAATAATCCCTGAATCAATAATCCCCGAAACTATCAATAATAATAACGTTTAAACCTGAAGACCGTAATTGATATTATCCAGTCAAAAATGCTATAAGAAAAATCAAATCATTCTTTTCTAAAATATATTTTTATATCCATTTATTTTTTATTCAAATCGTAAAAATTATTTATGATTCAAATCGGAAAAATAATTAAAATTAACAGGCAGATTTAATTGAATTGCGTTTCTGAGCAACATGATATAAGATAGAATCTTCCTCATAAACTGCGAAATTAAATAACCATTTTAATTTCTTTGTACTTTTCATTGTTCAGTAAGAGCTTGTACAAAATAAACCATGAAGATAGATTTCCCATTTAAATCATGTTTCAAACAATTCATGTTTTCATAAAGTGACTAATTAGCGCAAAAAATCTCCCATCAAACTCAGATATAAAGTTTTTATTCACTTTCAAACGATTTTTAAGCTTTTCGTTTGGGTAAATCACGGAGTTAGAGAGTAGATCTCCTAAGAAAAAAGTTTCGTTTTTCATTAATATCTTGACAATTCCTGGTCTTAGATACTCGAAACTTGGGCTAAATTTATGAGGGGCTATTTCAAGGCTATCCACAAAATTTCTTCAAATTCGGTTCAGCCGTTCTCCCGTGATGAAAAGACAAACAAAAACTTCGTTTTTTACTAATATCTCGAGAACCACTGATCGTAGAAACTCCAAACATTGACTAAATTTTAAGTGGGACTATTTTCAGGCAACCCACCAAATTTCATCAAATTCGGTTCAGCCGTTCTCCCATGATGACGGGACAGACAGACAGATTTTCAATTTTATTTATATAGATTATCTGAAATGAACTTTTTCGGAATAAATATTCTAACTGGAAAACCTCAATTACAGAAAATTAATTGTCCTGAAAGGCGAGATCCGGGTCGCTTGACACTGGCGAGTTATTTGCCGAAATATCACTAACTTGGCGAGTTCTTGAAAATTCAAGAATCTAAGTAAATTATAGTGAATTTCCAGTTATCTAGATATTTCAAGAGTTTTGCATAGAGTGTAAATGATAATGCTAAGTGTTTAGAGATCAATGATAGGAGCTACGGCTGATGACGCAGATTACAATAAGTGCATTGCAAAAACGTCAATATTTTGATAATATAAATATTTGTAAATTAGTTTAATATTTATTTACTTGTTTCTTGTATTTGAGGTTTGTTCTGTGGCTTTGCCAGAGTTAATATAGGTATTTTGTTCTTGTCTACTCTTGCTGCTGATTTCATCGTGCCGAAGTTATCGAGATCTTGTTTATGTTCTGTAATTGCGCTCCCCATTCCAGATTATACGATATAATAATTTGGTGTCAGACGTGGGATCTGTAAGCTTGAATATTGTCTTTTCACTACAAGGATTGGGGTCGTTCTCCTCTGTTTCTACTTGCTTACAGAAAGTGATGTCCAAGAATTGAATCTGAATTGAAAAAGAGCTGAAAAGAAAAGCTCTTCTGCTGTACGAAGGTACAGCAGAAGAGTTGCTGTTTTCTTGATAGAAGAGTTTAACAAGTAACTATAAGGCTATTTAGTAAAGTGAGCTTTATAATCCTTTTCTAGTCAAGGATTTGGGGAAGAAAGTCTTTTTTACTCCTTTAATTGGTGGGGATTGTACGATATACTTTGCAATATGAAAATTGCGGAAACAGCAGCGCCAAATTTTGCACTAGCGGTCGACATTAGAACTATTTTTTTACTTCAGAAATCGAAACCGCATACTCAGGAAAGTATGTGTACAGAATTTGGCTGTGATTCGACCAGTAGCCTTCCTTACAGAGAGAGGTCTAAGCACCTCACGTTTAATGTCAACCACCCTACACATTTCTCAAGCGATATAGCAAATTCAGATATACGTTTGTGACTTTCGATAGTGTAGGAATGAAATTCTGTAATGTTTCAACTAATGTAATAACATATATACCGTATTTTTAATTTGGGGGATGATTCCGTAGGGTCAACTGCCTTTGTGTACCATATTTTTCAGCATCAATGAATTGTCAAAGGCTCTATTGCTTTGAAAAAACTTGGATCCTACACAGTCCAAGTTTTAAAAGCGTAAATTATCGTTATATATAGGTTTACTCAAAAACAACTTATCGTTATAGACAAGTTCAATATGCATTAGAGCAATAGGAAAAGCACCATGATTGCCAAAAACTATCATTATAGAGCAGATTTATCATTATAGGGAAATATCGTTAGAGCCAGGCTATACTGTATTATCAATTGTATTTAACTGATTGTAGAACCGGGATGGAAAATCTGATGTGAACAGCACTTGACATTCTCTACAGATTCAAATTCGTTTTCTCATTATTTGTTTTTAATAATTCATTAAATTGAGTTTAATTACACACGATAAAACGCGGGCGCGGTAGCCCATTGGTTAGCGCGCTGGAGTTGCACTCGGTAGGCCCGGGTTCGATTCCAGCCACTGCCAAAACTGCCGCCGTGTTCATGCGGAGTACGATCACGTTAAACATGTGGGTCCGAAAGTCCTTACGAGAGGTTGGTGGTAGGGGAAGGAGGGTACGGTCCCTGTGGATGCCTCCCCCACTGGGTTCCGGTCTAAATTGGGTGGCACTTCCCGATCGTCCAAACTGTTACCATACACCTTTCTGGTAGATCGGACGGTCTGGGTTTCAACAACAACAACACACGATAAAACGCAGAATTAAGTGAAATTACACAGAATTTGAATTTTTAATTCAATTTTCGTTTTCATTTGGAAACTGAACACATTTTTCAAGACAGCGTAGCAGAAATGCGAAAAAACTAAAATATCTCTAGAACAGCTAAATCTAGAGAAATTGGACTCATTCTTTTCATCATCAAAATTTACGTGTAGAATAAGCATTTTAAGTGATACATTTGAATATACGAAGTCTTTTATTTTAAATTTTGACAATTTTTGCGGATCTTTGGACACACACACGCACACACGCCCATACACACACGTGTTAAAAATATGTTTCATGTTCTGGAGGTTCTAAAACGCGTATATCCGTCAAAAAGGCGAGTTGCGATTTTCGACACGATTAAATATTTTCCCTATACATTACCATGTATTGTAGGGAAAGTAAAATGATACGACTGTTTCTCTTACCATCTCATCGTCTTCACTTTAACGCATGTTGACCAAACGTCATATTTTTTGTACATAGTATTTGCTAACAAAAAGATCCAGGATGTTGTGTTCTTTAAATCTGTCTGTGAAGATAATACTGCATGCATAGAGAATAAAGATTATGTTGAAAAGAATTTAGTTATATTCCTTATTTAATTTTTTTGAAGAGCGATATCATTTAGAATACTAACTATTATTTGTGCATATTTTAACTCGCGAACAACGACGGATATATATGCCAGTTATTTATATATTAGTGTGGAACATTTTCTTCTTTAATCAGTTTTTGTGGCTTCCACTTTGAGTTGTAAAGACCTAAAGCGCGCTAATTCTGTTTTAGAAATCGTTTTATTCACCTTTCAGTACCATAACGTAATAAGGAATTCATAGAAAAATTGAGGGCAAATGACTACGTCATTTCTGTTCAATCTTGACGTCATGCTATTCCTCGAAATCACTTCAACTTTAACTGCTCTTTGTTCCGTGAATAACGATTGAAAAACAAACTTCTGAAGCTCCGTCTGTCGATTACCACTGGGTTGTTTATCAAGGCGGCGACTAAAAGGGAAAGATTAATTGATCTGTTTATGTTGACAACCAGTTGTTTTCGTAGTATGACGTCAATGTCAGATTTGTCCTTTTCATTTATGCTACCCATATTTGTACTATTTTCAAATTATACTATATTTGTGGAATCGGTTTGTCTCTTCAGCTAGATTTAATGCACTTGTGTTCTGCATTAGTATTTAATAATTGGGCATATAATAAAGTTAAACACAATATTTTAAAAAGTCTGATGTGTTCAAAGCATGATTTTCTCTACACATTAAGATGAATTCCTTACATATACAGTAGTAAACCTAAATTAATCTAGCCTTCAATGTTTAGACACGCCTCTCGAATGACAATCGGTCAGTTCGGCTGGAAACGTTCATGAGTGCACGTTATTATACAGATTTGTGTTCATCGAAGTTTTCCTTATAAATGCTAAATTAATTTAAATAGTTTTCAATTACTGTTTAGTGTACTCCAGTTTGTGTAACTGTTTAGGCAAATAAATATCACATTCATTGTCCATTATTTTGTTTTGAAGTACCTTTTCGAATTTTTACCCTATTTTATATTGATATCCGATAATCCGGCAAAGTTGGTAATCCAGCATTGTTGAAGTACCGAACATGAGGGATTATTGGAAGTTTTCTGTATATTTATAAACTATTAGTTTTTACTTTTATTTATAACCCCGATAACGAGACTGATCGTGCCACAAAATTAAAATTTTGAACTTCGTTTGATAAATTGAAGTTATTTTTGTTATTATCAAGCGTTTGGAATGTGCATGTGCAAAATTAAAATCAAAATCACACTGGTATCTTATTTTTTTTAATTGATATTAATCAAATAAAATTCAGCGAAATAAGTTGGCGTTGAAATACAATGTATGCACTATATTGTTGTTACAAATACTTAACATTTATTTTCCTGCCTTAAATGTCGCCTAACTGGAAAACAGCATTTACAGTAGATACCAAGTGTAATAATGGGAAGATCCGGATTGCTTAATCTTGGAGACACATTTGGTTGGCGAGTTTTAGAAAATTCCAGAATTTAAATAATTGATCATGAATTTCACGAGTTGCCTATGTTTTTCTAGGACCCAGCAGAAAAACAAATATAAATACTCACTGCTCAAAGATCAAAGTTACGTGATACAAGAAACGGTTAATTGTGAATACGATTTTCCTATTTGGGAATTTGTTGAGTATTTAATTGCTATTTTAGTGTATCTGAAGATTGTTTTGTGACTTTGATACATAGTCCAAAGAGTTATTAACGGTATCTTATTGTCTTTTTAATTTTATTGCTGCTGTAAATAAAGCTTAAATCATCCAGATATTTGGACTCATTTATGCATCCTGAGAATATTCCCGAAAATCCGGAGAATCCGCAACAGTATACTCAAAGGTATTCCGACAATACCGAATTTTCATATTGTGGATTCACGAATACATTGTTTCATAGATGCATGCATTCTTATTCTCTGTTAAATTTTGTACCAATAGTCGTAAATTCAACTTGTTTGTGAAAAATTATGTATTTGTGTGTTATATTTTGACATTTTTTATGGGACGCATAGTTGTCTTCACATCTAGCTCCTCATAGCTTCTTGACAAGCTGCATGGACTGTACCGAAATGTAGAGAATGAGATGAAATTTGTGTATCATCTTGCATTGCTCAATCCTTTCTCTAACACCATAAAACACGATTGGAACAATTTATAGAAGCCTCTTTTTATACAGATTTAACCATTACTCTTCAAAGTTATCTGTGGCGGTTGTTTTGGAAAAATATTTTCAAGTTCACCATCGAAATCAAATATGCAATATGTCTCAAATGTGTTTTATGGTGTTTATATGTGGACACTGAGTAAACCTTCTTATTATTTCAAATCCATTATCCCAAATCACACCTGCACTCGCATCACGTATTTGGGTAAGCAGCTCTGGGTAAGCTAGAATAGACATCGATGTGTTTGTTCCATTGGACTGGTGCAACATTGATTGGACATAATTGATCAGAATGTTCAGCAACAAGCTGAATTCATGGCTATGGGTGCACCACACCTGTACATGCATCACGTATTTGGGTAAGCAGATCTGGGGAGCTAGAATAGCCATCGATTTGTTTCATTGGACTGGTACAATGTTGATTGGACATAATAGACCAGAATGTTCAGTAAGAAACTGAATTCATGGCTATGGGTGCAAGAACTGGTGTACCAAGTTATATGCAGTGCAACTAAGGCATTTTTAAATTCTCAGCATGAAACTAAAGTAAAATGTTCTAATATTTTTTAAGATAGTGTACAAATGTACAGGATTCCTAGGAAATTCCTTAAGCATCCCCAAACACATTGTAAGGGAACGTCCATAAGTGTACAAGTTAGACCTATATATAGTAAAGTAGTGACGTGTCGTCACAAACCACCCTAATCTTTGGCAGCAGGGAAGAGAGGAAATGGAAGTATCATTTTGATCACGTGGGAACGCAGATCACCCGAAACTCGCCCGGAAATACAGCGGCTGGCAGAAGCCATCTCGCGCGGGTGCGGCAGCCCAGTGCGGCATCCCCTGCGGGAATTGCACTCGGTCAGACATAGTTCGATTTCCGCTACTGCCAAAACTCGCCATGTCCACTCGAAGTAATATCACGTCAAACATGCGGGTCCGTAAGTCCTTCCGAGAGGTTGGTGGTAGAAAAAGGAGGGTACGGTCTCTGTGGATACCTCCCCCACTGGGTTCCGGTCTAAATTGGCTGGCACTTCCCGGCCGTCCAAGCAGATACCCTATATCCTTCTGGTAGGTGGAACGGTCTGGGTAGAAGAAGAAGAAGCCATTTCTCGTTCCAGTCTCATTCAGTGTGATGCCTCAGCCTCGCTAGAAAATGAAACTATGCGCAACCCATTAGACTTCCAAACTCTACTTATGCCAATGTATGTAAATTCCGGTCTGTGACGGTGGTATAAAAGCCTAGAATATCATGGTCTGAGAAGCAATCCGGAGCAGTCACTGAGCGTTCCTAATGGGAGAGAGTTAGTTGATGAGAACGTCTTGGCTTGTGGCGGTGGTGGTGTAGTGCGCATAAGTGATAATTAAGAGTGCGATATCACAGTCAGATACGTTTCGTAGTAGACTGTTGTGTTAAGTTACTGACGCATTTCCATTGATAGTTTGGATACATGGAGTACTTGCAATAGCGTCCAGCCTATGAGCCGAGACACGTACTCTGCCATATTCCCTCTTGCTCACCATTGCCTACATATTTTGTTTTCTTGTATGAATGTTCGAATTTGTCATGAGCTCCAGATACCATTATGGACTGGTCCTCTTGTCTACGTGCTTTAGAGGATCCTATACTTAACAATTCGGGTTTCTTTCCAATAAACTTCCTGACCTACAATGTATGTAAACGTTGAGTACTGTTTTGCTCTTTCCCATACTGCTGCCTTAGACATGAAACATGCGTTGACCTAGTTTCGTTTTAATGAATATTGTTTTCAAACGTGTTGGTTTTTTTTTTTTTTTTTTTTTGGGGGGGGGGGGGCATGTTTCTTCATTTATGTTGCGTCCTGAACGAGGTTAAAATTTACCGTAGCGTCGCCAAGTGACCATGTCCTATCGAATAAAAATAGTTGCAGCACCCCTAGTGGAGAATTCTAAAAATTAGGATAACAAATTTAGCATCGAAACGAGGCGAAAATAATTAATTGCAAAGTTGTAAAGCATTTTCTAATCAGTGAAAATCGACAATACAAATGAAGGAAGTACAGATAACTGCATTAAGACACTGCATAGAACTGCATTAGGACTGTATTAAGACAATAAATACCTGCCAAAAAGTCGTATCATCAAGGATTCATGTTGATACCTACAACAGTAGACAAAGTGCGCGGTAATATTTTTTTTCTAATTCAAATGTGCAATGGTGTTCACGGAAGGCATTTTGAACTGGCTGTCCAGCTGTACATTAGTCTCTTGTGCATGATGTTGTTTATTTTAGCATTCTTGTATAGGAAAGCTATATGTAATAACCGTCTTATGTCAAATACATACTTTCGTTTTAGTGTCTTTCTCTGCTCATTAAACATTGTTGTACAACTTGTAAACTGTTTCTCACTCTTTGCCGATTCGCTATCCTAACTTTTTAAATCCTCCGCTAAGGGTGCTGCAATAGTTTTGATGCCAACTTGGAGTAGGGACCGACTTTGGTCCCCCCCCCCCCCTCCTCCAAGTACATACTAGATGCAAACTATCATATTATAAAACTCACTTTTATAATTATTTTTCCTTTTTCGCTCGAAGTTTAAAGGAAGGATTCATCCTATCTTGTGCACTTCGCTAAATTCCGTCCCCGAGACCTTGAGTGCATTGATTCCGATTAAACATGGTAATATTACTATGATTAACCCTAACGTGCACACTCATAAACCATTCCTTACAAAGTTATTGGGGTGCTTACACTTTTTATAGTGAAACGCTAAGATTGCGCTTTGATCTTCCAAATTCGCTGAATATCTGGTTCTTATGAGATCTGAATTAGGCCCTAAGTACTCTAATTTACAAGGACGCTGAACTGAAACTGAAGGTAGTGACATATTTTAAGCTGCAGGGGGAAACCAAACTCCATTCCGCCACTATGCAGGATGCTGTTTCGTAGTGCTGACGAGATATCAACATGCAATATTAAATTATCAATTTGAAACTTTAAACGATATGTCTTCCTTTAACAATGAAAGACATAATTTTGACCGGAGTCGGCGGCTGAAACACGTTTCTCTGCGCAGTTTGAATCTGTGGCTGGCACCAAACCATCAGAAAGCAGAGATTTTACTTGGCAAGATCCAGCACTTTCCTCACACCCTTTCTCCAGAATTTTTCGTTATTTGTAGCGTGGCTGATTGTTCCTGACTTCACCCCCCAAAAGAGAGGCTGTCAACACTTCGCCAACCTCGTTCTTTACCCACAGCAGACGGCATGAAGAGATCTGGTAATTGGCGGGAAAAATTCTCTCCCCCTACTGGTTTTAAAGTCATTAATTTTCAGCCGCAAAGTAATCTTTTAAGAAGTATTAATAGACGTTGAGTCACTATATACCGCCAGAAATGATGTTACACAACGAATGAAAGAAATCTTGAGAATTTGAAAAAAAAATAGGACAAAATAAAAGCCCTGAATATTCTGCCAAAGTAAAAATATCATGCAAGTAGCACATGACATTTCCTACACACAGGAATTTATTTTTCTCCATTTCTTTATTTGTATTCATTGAACTGAGTATTATTGGACTGATATAAATATTTTAAATGAAATATTGGTGACTTAGTGCAGTTTTAGCTGACAACAAAAACTTGACAAGGTTACTTCTATAGAACTACAGACTAATGCAGGCCAAGACGGCACCAATTAGTGAAAGAAATCGATTCCTTTACGGAAAAACTACTCGCGAAAGACAATCTTTAAGCCTTCCTCAACAGTATCCAATAAGGATTTCCATTTCATTCCGGAGAATAGACATCATCCATGGATCAGTTTTACGCTAGGTAGCATGGAACAGCCAATATCTGCAGAATAATTTGTTATGTGCGATGATTTTGGGAACCGATAAACTCGGTTCTACTTACTCTGTAGCCGACAACAAATTCCTTGAAAATCTAACTCGATCTATACGATACTGAAAGGCCAAATTCATAGTTACAGAAGCCACCTATACTTACTTTGGGATTGGGGGGGGGGCCTAAGATTAAACTGCCATTGCAAATAAAATAATCTATGAATAAGTTTCGCGCTTATTATGCAATCATTAGCATGGGATACTCCATGTCTACAAGTCTGGTAGGACTGAGTTGAGCGGTTTCCACAAAAGTTTGCAAAATTGTGCCACATGGCAAATATCCTGCCGTTGCAGTTGTCTGCTATTCTATGCTGATTAGTTGATAATAAGTGTATATAAACGCCAAACAGGGCTATGGATACAGTTATTTGCAATGGGGCGTAATCATAACTTTAAGAACTCCCCCTTTAGGCCAGTTTTGTGACTACTAACTATCTAACCATTTTGTAGAAAAGCTGCTCCATCAAGCGATTTCAGATACTCTGAACGTTAATTTTTTGCAAACACTAGCGACATCAGATCCGAAAAAATATATCAGTCATCTTATTCTTCAAGTTTTTATCATTATAACAATATTTAGTACTTTATGAAGTATTTTAGTTCTTTATAAAGTAATATTAGTTCTTTACAATTTAGAAAATATATTTAAACAATTCGTTTGTCAACATTAAAGATACGTTCTGTATGTTTATGTTAGTGTAATGGGAGTGATATATTTGCTTTTCATCAGGGTAATGAACAAATCACACTATTAACAAGTTTTATGAAAATCACAGTAATATTGCTTGAGCTAACATTGCATACAGATGCAGACACATCGCCATCTTGCTAAAATAGTTTTTATTTTACGAGGCCTAAAATGCATAAACCATCAAACTATAATTCAAATTTTCGACTACATAGCAATGCTTACAAATTAAACAAATATGTGACTACTATGTCAATGTAATTACAAACTAATATGCCAATGTAATAAAACTTATAAAACGTATTCAAAGTTTGGATCATTTGATAACCGTATACTTTCCTCTTTGGTATGTTTTCGTTCATTTCCAAGCAATCGTTCGACCTCCGCGTTATGGGTTCGAATCCCATGTAAGGCATGGATGTTGTGTTGTTGGGCGCAGTGTGTTCCGCCCCCCTCTGGCGCGCCTGAGGCAACGTCCTACGATGGCTAAATGGATCACGTTCTGGCCAATTTTTAGGCGAATTATGAAAGTCAAGTGCCTGACCATTTGATAAAAAAATGTTTTCGTTCATTCTTAATGTCCTACCACTTGTTCCTTCCTCCATGGCTTTTTACCACTATTTTATCTTCTCGCCGTTGACAACCGCTTTTACCTCCTTCGATCATGTTTGTGTTCTAACATCAGTTGCCAATCTAGCACTTACGACTTATTTCCTTTTGCTCCCAAAACCAGTCAATACCATTAATTTTGTATTGTATGATGTTTTTAATGATTTTTTTTTGGCTTTATTACATTACAATATATTTTCTATACACAAATAAGGCATTGTAAGATAAGTAGAGACACTTGATTTCTTGTTTGTTTACCTCTTTGAGCAACATTTTTATATATGACTTTTGACTAGCAGAATTCCTGGAGAATAAAAATTAAAACCACTTTATTGTTTATTATTAAACAAAACAACAAATAAAATATAACAAAGTATATCATGTATACATTCTGACTTTCACAATCTAGTGCATAATGTTGCACTTCAACTTTTGTACATTTAATCTCCGCAATTTCGATGGAAATTTGCAATGTTGTTTGTCTTTTTACCAATAATAATTTCATAATTTAGCGTGGCCAAAAACATGACGTTTAAGAGCCAAAATCCTTGGTTTAATTTTGAAAATATAAGCGCTTATTCATTTTTAGGGAGGGATGATCAAAGTGCTTATTTTCTTGCGAAAGCAGATTGCTTAACCAAAATCAAGTCAAAATAAAACCCTGAATTGTGTACCGTATCTGTTTTGAATTGCCATAAATTGTTTGCCATAAAATCTCAGATTGTATGTTATATTAAAAACAACACAAGATCGGCGCAAGAGCTGTATGCGACCAGCGAGCCATGTTGCCTCCCAAGTTGCATCATGTAACCATTTGTGGCGTAGCAAAATAAATCCGGCCCTTTCCGTAATACTTACTGCTGAGCCTCACTATACCCTATTATTTTAATTCTTTAAAATACCTTCAGCTCATTCTCAAGAGCCATTTTTATAAAGTACCACCCAACATTATCCATGGTAGCGAGTCCACGGATAATGTCACTGATCACTATGATTTGGATCTCACAATTTGACGATTTGAAAACAAATTAATAGTGACCTGATGTTGATTATTGTGTTCGTTTTCTTGATTACCGATTGGTAAGTAGCGGCTATAAATACTGTACTATTCAAACTACATCTTATCGATTATACCACTGCTTAACCAATTATCAGTACAGTGTTGATTTATTTATCAACCAAGTTTAATTGCTATCTTTGTTGTTACTGTTTCATTTCTATTTCTGTGTTATATTGTTTGATTGTTATCTCTTAACAATTCTTTCGACTTAACTTTATAATTACGCAACGATTCTTATCTTTTTGATCAAGAAAATTAAATATATATCTTCATTCGTATTAGAAAATTGTCCATTTTAATGGACTTTTTGATGGTAAAACGCATAAAGCTGCTTTCGGTATTGTAGGATGAAATGTTCTAAAGATACATTATTTTCTTGTGGAACTTTGGCAACTTGGCGTCATTTTAAAATGCGCCAAGTAACCAAATAAAAAAATATGGTTAAAACTGAAAAAAAAATTCCATGTTAAGCACACTAGTTTTTTCTTCTTATCATCGAAAATATAGACGCAGACGAAAATATGGCCGGGTGAAGTTGAAAATAAAACCGTGTAGATGAAAATATAGTCGTGTGAAGAGAAGCTTAAGATCTAATAACTTTTGACGTATTGAAAGACTATCTTTGGTACTCTACAAATTCATCATCTATCATTTTTATATGACATAAAGGTCCTTCACCGGGCAAAAATAATTTAAATCAAAATTCAATTTTGTATGCTTTTAGAATTTGCACATCAAATAAATTGTGATCACCGTTACGAATCTCTGCTAGTATATACTATAAACAAATGAAAATAAACATAACACTAAACACAGTATTCCATGCAAAGTTTAACGAAAGCTTCTTTCAGGCATAAAACTGACATCGCTGTGTTAAGACTACTTTACGTACAATTGGTCTGTCATGGAACGAGATTCTGTATTGAAGACGGAAGATTGATTAGAGGAACTGATGATGAGGCCTGATAAAGGTCTCCTTACTTAAAGGTCTTTTTAATTCAGTGATCGATCATACTGACTTCTGCTGTTTAAGTGCATTATCGGCTTGTATTTATCAGTCTGTATTTATCAGACTGTATGCATTGTCGGTCTGTATGTATAGCTTTCGGAGAACTTGCTTCGAGAGTAAGTTTTCCATGTTTTAAACATGCTTTTACTTTCTCATAAAATTATATAAAGAAAATATTGTTTTCTGAAAATATTTACGTCCGATATTTTGATAGATAAGCATATAATAAGACCTCCTGAATACATTACGAGCATTTTCAGAAAAATTTCCGTCTGTGTTTAACTTCGAATTTGTGTGTATGTTTGAATCGTGGATACGGTAACATCAGGACAAATGCTCGTACAGACGTGAAATCGGATGTGTGCGCTTTATGTGTGTACATTATGTAAAGAAGTAGATCTAGTAAGAATCTATACATACATTTTGCTTAAGTTGCGCTACAGTTAGTTAAGTGAGTTGCACTAAAATAACAGTAGTTATCGTTTGCCGAATGGTAATGGGCTTAACCGTAATTGAATAGTTTAAAAACTTCCCTGGTTATATCTTAATATTCATCGATTATTTTGTTCAACAATCACTGATTCTTTCAGGTCTCTAATCAACAATTAAAAACATAATGACTTAAAAATACGATGACATTTACAAAATACTTTATATAAAAGAAAAACCAACTCTGGTGCGATTTAAAAACTAAGCATATCACAAACATCTACAAGCTATGCACCACAAGCATCTACAAGTTATGCACCACAAGCATCTACAAGTTATGCACCACAACATCTACAAGTTATGCATCACAATCATCTACAAGTTATGCACCACAAGAATCTACAAACTATGCACCACAACCAAAGTTATGCACCACAAGCATCTACAAGCTATGCACCACAAGCATTTACAAGTTATGCACTACAAGCGTCTACAAGCTATATCATCCAAAATCAATTATTAGGCATTTACAATCTATGCCTAATAATTGATTTTGGATTTGTATTTTTGTATCACGGATCTCGGAAATACCATATCAAAACATTTAGAATATATAGATGATTATAATATTCCACCCTAGAAATGTAAAGTTCTGATTTCTTTTCTAAACAACTAGCTGTTTTTAATCACCCAAAATATTTCATGAACGTTACCATTTTGCTCTCATCATATTATGCACGTAAGGAAAGTAAACGACTCCGTCTTTTGCTTGCCAAAATCTGTCTCAGCTGTCACAGTGGTGCTAATTTTTTATTAATTTTAGCAGCAATAACTAGGTTTCAGCATCATGTTTCTTCATCAACGTAGAGCGACAAATTGTCGCCCATCACATACCGCTGCCAATCTTCTTATCGTGGCATTTAAACGGAGCGCCGTGTCTTGGCACGTTCATCAAGATCTTCTTGGCGCAGTTAACGACGCGCAGGAAATGTTTGTTAACTGCTCCACTGCTCGTTGAAAACGTAAACCTCACACGGTGCAACAAGGATCTCAAAGGAATCTCACAGTAGCAGAGGGCCGCATTCATGAACATGCATTTCAGTCTATAAATGTTAAACCGTCATATGTGGGGTATATAAAGTTATAAAAACTACTTCATCTTATCCGTCTACTTGCAAAACTTGCTTTCCCCGAATATACGTAAACCTCCCGGAAACCTCTGCTGATATTTTATTTCAACGCAAACAGTCCAACCTACCTAAAGTTGTAAGGTATCTGTTTGGACGGTCGGGACAGCGCCAACCAGTTGAAACTGGAACTCAGTGGGGGTGACATTTACCACCACCACTTTCTCCTGTCACCAACCTCTCTAATGGATTTACGCATTGCCAGATTTAAGGTGCCCATACTTCACATAGACACGGAGATAGTTCATATATCGCCGGGAATCGAACTCGAGCCTCAGAGTTCAGTCCCCTTGTCTAAACCACTGGGATATCCCGCCCCACCTCTGGTAACTTAGGAGACTAAATCTTTGCACGTTTATAATATCGACTACGGACAGGGCTGGGAAGTCTCGCCGACACAAAATATATCCATTATCAAGTATCAATCCTTTTCCTGAAATGTATCCTGGGTTTTGTATCGAGATCCTTTTTTGAAATGTATTATGCATCTTTTTATCTTTCTCGATACTCAATACCTTTCAACTCGACTGTAAGTTTGGTAAATTGCATCAAAATTTTCACATTTCAAAAGATTCCAAGTAAATAATAATTAAATTTTATATTGTGTTTAAACACACATCTTGCCAGTGTGAAAAATATTAAAAATATGATGCTGGAAATGTCGGTGACTTATGTCATTTCAGAAATTTCAGCATTAAGTTTAGTAAATAGTACCGAAATTTTCAGATTTCAAGAGGTGCTGAAGTTTTCAGTATCAAAATTGCTACACCCCCAATAATGTATGCCTTTCTTCGCTGACTATAAGTTTTGCTCCGAAGCATATGATTCTCATTTAGGAAAAAAGCCACAACAGACAAAATACTAATACTATAATTTAATGCATTAAATGCTTTCACAGATACGTTTAATGTGCTTTTATTGCTTACCTAGCTTGATAATTAACACTAAAAAAATAATATTAAATTAAAAGTTAGCGTTGGGAAAATTTGAAACATAGCCACTATGTTAAAGAAATATCATGTTTTTGACTGATTTTTCGAAGAATTCTATATTGATAAACGCAAATTAGAATTTTCATACCTTTTTATCAAACAGTACTCTAATAAAGTATCTTGTATCTTTGGATTCCTATAAAAGTGCATATTATAGTATATCTAAACACAGTTTCATAACATATCTTGTATGGGGTACCGGCGATACTTTTGAAAAGTATCTTGTATCTTTACTTTCCTCTAAAAGTATCTAATATATTGCATCTAAATAGAGTTTCATAAAAAATTTTGTGTCGAGTATCGGTGATGATTTAAAACAGTATCTACCCCATCCTTGACAAGGGAGCAGATCCTAACTCAACTATTATTTATATTAAGACGACTATATTCGAGGCTAAGTGCTATACAGGGTGTCCCAAAAACATTGACCTCGGCTTTTATTCCTTAAATATTGATCTTAGACATATATAATAAATTACAAAGTTGCGTAAAAAAAGGTACAGAATTTTATGAAATTAATTAAAATTTTCAAGGGAATTAAATTTTAAGAAATTACAAAATTTAAATTTTTATACGACCCCCGTATAAAACCATTTCCAATGAGTAAAATGTGCCCCATACACTAATAAGGTGATGTACAAAATTTCAGCATTTTATCATAAAAAGTCTCAGAGATATGAAAATATAAAAATACTGACTTAAACCACTTTTCGATGCATCGATATGGGTTCACAGAGGGGAAAAATCATATCGGCAGATCGCGTTTCAGGGGTCATAAACAAATTACGAAAGAAAACAATGATTACATAAATAAATAATAATTTTGCTATTTATTGGTACAAAATTATCTACACTGTGTAGAAATAATAACTTTACACAAAGATTGCAAAGCTTGTTCGAAATCTTTTCCATCCATGCCAAAGATTCATTAAAGATAAGAGGCAGATATTATTTGCCTATGATGCATGTCAACGTTGCGTCATTTGCATGCTTGCCGTAAACATTTACATTTTAATTTGTGATTAATCCCTCACCAAATTTGTTTAAACATATCTCTGGGACTTTTTATGATAAAATGCTGAAATTTTGTACATCATCTTATTAGTGTATGGGGCACATTTTACTCATTGGAAATGTTTTTGTACGGGGGCCGTATAAAAATTTAAAGTTTTGTATTTCTTCAAATTTAATCCCCTGAAAATTTTAATCGATTTCATAAATTTCTGTACCTTTTTTTACGCAATTTTGTAATTTATTATACATGTTTAAGATCAATATTTGAGGAATAAAAGCCGAGGTCAATGTTTTGGGTCACCCTGTATATTGTTAAACAAAATAAAACATGTTAAAAATTATACCTGGAGTGGCGCTTAACTTGACTTTCTCATATCTGAATTCATTTTTATTTAACTTGGGATTTTTTTGTTGCCAATTTTGTATGAAAAAAAAAATCCGTTTCGTTGCTCCAAATGATTACAATTATAGCATATTACCATTCATTTTAAGAGCTTGAAGACATCATTCGATTGATACCAATTTTGACACTGTACCCCTTGGGGGGGCTAATGATGACACGAACACAAAAATCACTGTTATTTTTCACTACGACAATCAAAACTGTTGAGTTTCGTGATCATTGCATCATAAATAACCCCTTTCATGCATGTTTCTGTCAAATTTTGTCCTATGCTGTTATGTTAAGAAAATATAAAATTTCGAATAAACTAAAGTTTTCGCTCGAATTTAAAAATTTTCTATCTAGTTTTGGATTTTTTGTCAATAAAACTGGATAAAAAGTTTCGTGAAAATCCATTTATGTTTGTGGCATCTATCGTGTATGCAATGAATTGACCCAGGCTCAGGGGGCCCTAAAATATATATTTACATCAAAATCACAAAATCGAAAATTTTCATGAAAATAATACTTTCTCTATACTATATTCTATAGTATAAGAAGATAAACATGCAAGCTTAATTGTTTAAAAATGTTAGTTTTCCTATATTTGACAGGCTTAAATACTGTAGATATATAATTTATCTGCACATATATTTCATGTTCGATCACTTTTACAAGAAAATAACCGCTGCTTTTGATCAAAGATTTATTTCAGACGTGCACTTACCCACCCGTGTGAAATTATTTAAAATAAAATTACAGATATCTTAAGTTTTTAAAGGGAACATCTACAGAACATTCAATGCGGATTTAATCTAATAAGTTTAGATGCTATAAAAGTTCACTAAAACTGCAGTTTCATATATTCCAAGTAGTACAATGCTTCGTAAGTAACTGTATAAATAGTTGATCAGTATCAACCATTTATGCCGTCATAGCATAATTAGTTTATAAGTATCAACCAATTTTGGAGGTTAAAACATTCTCCGGGATAAAAGCCAAGTAACTATGCAAATAAGAAGGCATTTGTTGCAATAAATTTGCAACGAGTCACTTTGGAAGGAACTCGTCTTCAAAGGGAAAATTAAAAAAACAAAATTAAAGAAAAAAACCTAGGATAATTTTTGAACATGTTGGATTAAGTTAATCAATGATGTTACTCAATATCGTTAGAAACCAACTGTTCTCTCTGCATTTTATTATATTGCAAGGTCATTAAATTTTTAATTTTATACACAGGGAAAATGTTTTGAATACTTCTATATTTTCCTACTACTTTTTCCTACTTCTGCCTACTACTTCTTCCTACTTTTGTCTACTAATTTTACCTACTACTTTTGCATGTTTTTCCCTTTTTCCTTTTATGTTTCTTATTTTGCGTTTGACAACGATTTTCGCCCTGGGCTACTCTATGTAATTATTTATTGACAGAGGCCTTCTTGCTTGTGGTGGCGCCTTTGCTCTGTCTTATTATTCTGAAGAAGAGGCTGTTTATTGCCTACAAAACCGGTCGGCACTTTGAATCAACAATGTAAGTTTTAAATTTGTTTGCTGCCTATTTAGAGAAACACCGTTGTAGGATAACTAAAATGAAAGAAACCCACGATCGCTGACAATTCTTAACTTCACGAACGTAAACTGCAGTAGGGCCAGAGCGAAAAATTTATACGAAACCTTGCCTGTGAGGGGCGGAGTTAACTTTGATGGATGATAACAGATGAACATAGCTTGCTTTTCACACGACAAAACATTTAAGTTCGGATTCAACGACTTTATCAACCGCCTCGGCAATTCGCAGCATAACGCAATTTGCCACGCTATCAAGTGCATTCTTAAAAACAAAACTTAAAAAAAAGTCCCTCCACACTTTTCTTTCTATGCTTGTTTTTCCTTTTTTACGGGGATTCCTGTTTGGCAGACTCCAGAAAGGGATTCTAAATGAAGATGCGAGAAGTGGCGCTCTGCAAGTGGAACATACGCCAGCGGAAAGCGAGGTTGATGCCAAATATTCTTTGCATGCCCCTCTCTCTACCCTTTTACACTGGTTTCGCCAATAAAAAATAGCAATATGCCTTTCCTGGGGGCCCCCACTAAAAATAGAGAAGTGTTCGAAATAGATCTTTGCTGCTCTCTTAAGTTGCGCAAATAACCCTTTTAGGGATATGCGAGTTGCGAATGTGAGGATTTTTTGGCACATTTTTGAAAAATATTTCGATTTGATGTATGGCGGCTAGAGATCGCCTCGGACGTAAGTGAGCTGAAGAAGCTGGATATAGACGCGATGGGATCTTGTCGAAGGCAATTTATGAATCATGTCTGTCTTACGGGTGGGACAGCCCAGTTAGTAATATATTCCAGTTAGTAGTATTTTCCAGTGAGTAATCTTTTAAGGCAGGAAAAAGGGATGGGACAGCCCAGTGGTTAGCGCGCAGGGATTGCACTCGGATGACCCGAGTTCAATTCCAGGCTCTGCCCGAAATGTCCCATTGTTTAAACGGAGTACGGGCACGTTTAAATATGTGGGTCCGTAGATCCTTTCCGAAAAGTCGGTCGTAGGGGAAGGAGGTTACTGTCCCCGTGGATGCAACCCCCACTGGGTACCGGTCTAAATTGGGTGGCACTTTCTCGCCGTCCAAACAGGTACCTTGCACTTTCGGCTGGGTCATGCGGTCTAAGTCGAGGAAGAAGTCTATCTTGCGGAGGTATTCTTATAGTCTACAAACCTTGTTGAACCTAAATAACATTTTTTGGAAAGAATTAATTGATTTTTTTAATTAACTGTTATGTTAATATTTAAGCATGATTTAACATCGAACACTATCAAAATATTGATGCTTTTTCACTATTTTCTCAGATTTTAAAAGCGAATTATTGAATAAAAAATAATTGCGATGATGCAATTGCTTGTTCACTATGTAAATCCATATTATACAGCTGAGTAAGACTGACTGATTAAGAGAATGGCGAGTGGCACGCCCTGTCTGTAACGCCACTGAGAACAGCGATGACTTGAATAATTTTCTAAAGTTGCATATCTTAAGCTTTCTATAATAGTATTTCTACTTTAAATTAAATTTAAAGTCATTTGTGTACCAATGCAGCGACACAGTTGACTTTGTTTACTATCATAAAGAGATCTTCAAAATTGCAATACATCGAATTTTCAAGTTGCTGTTGCATGTCTTAAGCTTTCTATAATAGTATTTCTACTTCAAATTAAATTTAAAGTCGTTTGTGTACCAATGCAGTAGCACAGTTGACTCTGTTTGCTACCATAAAGAGATCTGCAAAATTGCAACACATCGAATTTTCAAGTTGCTGTTGCATGTCTTAAGCTTTCTATAATAGTACTTCTACTTCGAATTAAATTTAAAGTCGTTTGTATATCAATGCAGTGGCACGGTTGACTCAGTTTGCTACCATAAATAGGTCTGCAAAATTGCAACACATCAAATTTTCAAGTTTCTGTTGCATATCTTAAGCTTTCTACAATAGTTTTTCTACTGCAAATTGACTGTAAAGTCATTTGTGTACCAACGCAATAGTATGGTTGAAAAAAATTGGCTTATTTTCTGTCCGGTAGTCTATACTATAAGTAAAGTTACAATCTTCTATATCTCTGACGGGTTTCTAGGGATTTTGAAAGACTTTCTGACCATTCCTTATTTTGTTTTTCTTGGGGGTGAAATGGAAAATCTTGCTCTGTTCGCTGGTTGATATTATAATTGTACAAACATCCAGATTTGTGGATCTTTGGGGGAATAGAATTAGATAGAATTATATAGAACCAGGAAATGATTTTCGTAACAGAATTTCTCCGTCCTCGGGGAATGGAATTGAAAATCCGGCGCCATTAGGTTCTATCCCGTGAACTATACTATATGTATTCAAAAATGTAGCAATTTAGGTCACGATGGGTGTCTTGAGTATCCAGACAAACACAAACACGTTAGAAAATTTTTATATAGATAGAAAATGTAGCCGGCGCTGCACGGGATTTTATATGCAAACTTTTGATTAAAATCATATCGGAACTCACAGCGATTTTTAGAAAACTAAAGAACGCCTTAACAATACGCACTCTTATAACAACTATAATAACAGAAACAACAACGAGAACAACAACAAAAACAACAAGAACAGCAACAAAATACGCTGAATCGATGGAGTGAAGATGGAAATTTTGTGAGACTATCTCTGGAGCCTACTATATCATGAGATTGCGTCTTCAACACAATAAAATTATATATTTTTTAAAAATTCACAAAAATTCTATTAAATTTAAAGACAACCACTCATAGGTTTAAAGAGTCATTTAATGAAACCACTTTTCTCGAAGTACAAGTTCACAAAGCCAAAGCCCTTTCGGGCATCACCATACCCTTTATCAGTGGCGAAATGAAAAATACAGTGCCGACAAAAGCTTACGAATGAGCCAAATCGGCAAGCAAAATTTACATATTATTCCTTTACATTTTTACAATAATTACATTATATTATTTTATAAACAAAGTATTTAAGATTTACATAATTAATAAATATATTATTAATAATATTTAAATCTTATATACCTTGTTTATGAAATTATATAATGTAATTATTGCAAAAACATAAATGAAAAATATGTAAATTTTGCCTGCCGATTTGGCCTATATGTAAGCTTTTGTTGGCACTGTATTTTTTATTTCGCCACTGATGAAGGATATGGTAATGCCTAAAAGCGCTTTGGTTTTGTAAACTTATGTAAGTCGAGAAAGGTGGTTTTATTAAATGACTTTTTAAACCTATGATTGGTTATGTTTAATTTAATAGTTTATTAAAATTGACGTGTATCCATTCTAATTAATCCCCAAAATTCGTCTATTAATAGTATGGATTTCATTCAAAATTTATTTTAACGAAAATATTTTGAATTTCTGATGGTGTGAAGATGGAAGCTCTGCAAGCATATCTAAGGGAGCTACTCTCTCGTGAATTTACGTCTTCAACACACAAAACGTATAAATTATTTAAAAGAAATTATCAAAATTCGTTTATTATAAGTATGGATTCCATTTACAATTTATTTGAAAGTTAATTTTTTTATATTTTTCCGATGGTGTTAAGTTGGTAACTCTGCAATAACATTTACTGCGAAAATAGCCCAAAATTGTGCTAAAACATTAAATAACCAGAAAAACTAATATGAATTTAAAATTATCTCACCTAGGCGCATCGTCCCGTGTCTTGCAGTGCCTGTTTCATTGCAGTAGATTTGCTTTAAAACGTGAATTCGATTTGCCGATGCAGGTAGTGTTTCTTTCAGGGCGAAGGAAACTTTAGGGCGGGGGAGGTTTCTATTTGCCATATATAAATGCTGTTACATATATAAAATCTAACGCATAATCTAATACATCATATAAAATCTAACGCATAAGAAGGAAAGTTTAAGAAGGAAATTTTGAAAGAACTTTCCATCTTATGCGTTGTAATAACCTTCGTAATATTCTCCTTTTTGAGTCCCTCTTTATTTATGTTTACCGCGAGTCGATTTGTAATTTTAACCCCGTTCAGATTTTAAGTTATGCTTGGCGACTCATTCTCGACTCCATGCAATTCAAGTCTCTACATAGTTATCTTTGACGTCATCCTCTCGGGGATTGGACCTGATTGCCCCCATTTTTAAAAAATGTTTTGAATTTGAAAATTCTGTAATAAAATTGTAAATTTTTACTGTTCTTTTCGTGATTTATGCTCGATTTTTTGAATCTGTGCAAAATGTTTTGCATTTTTGGATTCTCCTTAGATAAATGTAAGTTTATTGATAATTGCATTTATGCAAATTTGTCACCTTTTCTGGTCTATATATGAACGATCATTCCTTTTTCCATGTAGCCACTGATGAAGAGCGTATTTACGCTCGAAAGCGCTCTGGCCTTTTAAAGTTTTGTACGTCTTAAAGAAGTGAAATAAAGACCTTCTATTATAGTTGTGATCTTATTGTATCTGCTGGTTGAAATCAGACGTGATGCCAATTTTATTTATTTATTCCTTAAGAGAAACTTAAAAGAGGATAACTCAGGATTTAATAAATGTGGATACCTTTATTGTTCTCTTTAATGCCTTGGTTAGGTTGAGGTTCGAATATGTCTTGTATAATATGAGACCTTTTCTGGTTGTTTGTGTTAATAATAATTGAAATTATTCAAAATATATTCTTGAGGTATTTATATTGTAAAATAAACTAGTACTTACTGTTATACTTTATCTGCCACCTTTCCTCGAAATATGTTGTCAAAAGCTTACGGAACAGAAAATATTTCATTCCATTTTCTTTTTTTTTCAAAAATATGTTTTATGACAAAATTGAGTGCATCCCTGTTTTGAATGAATTCGAATTTCATGCTTTTCAGTACTCAACTGGGACTGTGATATTATTTGCTGAAAGGGAATGTAATACAGATAGAAATGTAGTTAAGACAAAGGAAATGGAGTTTATATTTTGCGAATTACGAAACATGTTATCTACATGTACTTTTTTATATAATGTATTTACACTGTTGCATACAATACAAGCGTTCATTCTTCTGCAAAAGTGCCCATAGACCTCACGTCTGAAATCTTAAAAAAAAAAATAATAATTCATGTTATAAACACGCAATGACCGAAAAATGTATCTAGTTTTAAATTTTACGTAATGCAACTAAAAATAAAATTTAACAACAATAGGCCCATTTTTCTTGAATCATTGTCATAACTCCACATACTTTAACATATATATATATATTTAAAATTATCCTAAATATGTTTAGATATTGAAACGTAAAGAGGTTTTTTCATAGGAAATTTTTAAAAAAAAATTTCAATTTAGAATATTTTGTTATATAAACATGTATCTAGTTTTAAATGTAACAGCGATGATAAGCTCACTTTTTCTTGAATCATTGAATCATTGTGATAACTCCACGTACTTTAACATACACTATATGATCAAAAGTATCCGAACACTTTGGACGTTAGAATGTTTTTCGAATTTCTGAACAAATACTTGGCAAAGTGTTCTGTAACTTTGGCGATGTTGTTGTTGTTGTTGAGACCCAGACCGTCCGACCTACCAGAAAGGTGTTGTTGTTGAAACCCAGCTTTGGACAGCCGGGAAGTGCCGCCCAATTTAGACCGGAACCCAGGGGGGGAGGCATCCACAGGGACCGTACCCTCCTTCCCCTACCACCAACCTCTCGGAAGGACTTACGGACCCACATGTTTAACGTGATCGTACTCCGCATGAACACCGCGGCAGTTTTGGCAGTGACTGGAATCGAACCCGGGCCTACCGAGTGCAACTCCAGCGCGCTAACCAATGGGCTACCGCGCCCAACTTTGGCGATGTGAAGAACATACTTGAGCGCACACTTTCCAGTAAAATTTCAGTGCCTTGTGCATTTAGGGGCCCACCAAGATATTGAAAAAGGGAGGAAATATATTTGATCACCCGGTATCATAAAAAGATCGAAAGGATTTGTAACTTTCACAAAATAGTTAACTAGCTTTGTTCAATGTGTATAAGCGTTTTCGTAAAACAAAAACGTATATTCATGAAGATATTAACGTTTCTTAAAAAAAAAACAAATTTTGTTACATGTTTTTTGCTTACAACATCCATAGGTTTCAATCAACTTTCACGAAACTTACAGAACATTTGTCAACGGCCAAGAAATACATTATACTTCAATTAAAAATTAAAGCATTGAATATACGATGAGATATAAGCATTTGAAGAAAATATGTTTTTACTGCAAGGGCGCGAAGCTTAGCAATAGTTTTCTTTCATGATTTTGTAGTGAATAAGCAATAGTTTTATTTCATGATTTTGTAGTGAATACTGTAGGGCAACTTCAATAAAAAATCCACTGAAATATCGTGAAAATTCACAATGATATTGACGATATAGTGATCAGTTTTTCTCTGACTTCCTGAAAGTACCTGAATGATGAGGGGTTTTCCAAAAATTGACATTTTACAAATTCATCGGACACCCCTGTTCTGAAAATGAACTAGTCCAATTTTATGCAAATAATGATCAGAAGTCTCCGGACATCCCTGTATTTAGTATATTAGTTAATTGTATTTACTCCAGCTTAACTATCCTATGATTTACGTTAGGGGCTGTATTGTACTGTTAAGGGCAGTTCATCCATAAAATCAGGAATAAGGGCATTCAGAATCTCATTAACATATCTGTCACCTCTCAACGTACCATCATAAAATATGGGTCCAAGCAAACGGTGTCTGAAAATACTACATCATACATTCACAGAAAATTGCTTCTGATGATGAATGTCACTTACCACGAATGGATTTATGTCAGACCAGAAGTACTCATTTTGAGGATTTATACATCCATCTTGTTTAAAACAGCATTCGTCAGTCCAAATTACGTTTTTCAGGAAAGAGAGATTTGCATCTTCCTGATTTAGAGCCCAATTACAAAAATCTAGACGACGTTGATAATCTGTTGGCTCCTGTCCTTGCACACAATGAATGTTTAACGGATGCCATTTACTCCGTCTCAGTATTCTCCACACTGTTGCACGTGATACGTTCATTTCTGAAGTAGCGGTGCGAACACTACTATGTGGATGACTGCAAAAGTAAACCAAAATATCAATTTATACATTAGTTGAGTGAAGTCTGGGCCTACCTAGTCCACCTACACGATGTACGCTTCCTCTTTCACGCACTCGTTGCACCAATCGGGAAATAAATCTCCCAGAAGGATGTCGAGAATTAAGAAAAATACGTTGATATTTCCGTGCAGTTTCGTTAGCATTGTGATTGCATAAACTGTACAGCATAAGCATTTCAAAAAGTTCTTCGTTGCTGTATTGCGACATACTGTCGGTACAGGCTAACTACACTCTCAAAATGTAGCAGAAATATGAAATACTTAAGGGTCGCTCAGATTGCCAGACTGCGCGTGCTGCGCTTGTGTAAGCCCTCTTGCATACCCTCTTGCGCTTGCATGCCCTCTTGCGCTTGTATGCCATCTTTAGATTTTACCTCTTTATTCCACCACAGATGCCGAACTTGCTTGAGTAAATCAAATTGCACATCTTGTTTGCCCAGAAGAAGATGACGTTTTCTTTCTCTCTTCGAAACTGGTTAACCCCTAAAATTCAGTGTATGCTATATTATTGCGTTATTTTTTATATTACTATCTACGGATGTTAGCAGTATTGAAATATTTTTTTTACTTTAACAAGGATAGTCCAAATACATCCATCACCGACTGTAAGCTATTGCCAACCTGATAGTAAACTGTTGCCTACCTGATAGTAAACTGTTGCCAACCTGATAGTAAACTGTTGCCAACCTGATAGTAAGCTGTTGTCTACCTGATAGTAAACTGTTGCTCACCTGATAGTAAGCTGTTGCCAATTGTAGAGATACGGAGATACGAATGTATATGAGAATAGGAATGCCGAAAAATATATGAGCAGAATGTATGAGAGTGTATATGAAGTAGTGACCATTCCAAAAGCATTTTGTTACAGTTGACGTAATTTCGCAATTTGTAGATAGTCTCGGTTAGACATATTGCTTATATTTTATATTTTAATTTATCTTATATTTTAACTTTATATTTTAACATATCACAAACTATTTTGATATATCTTAGTTTCGCTAATATATTGTCAACATATCTTATTTGCGCTAATATATTGTTAACATATCTTTTTTGCGCTTTCAATTCATTCGCCCTTTCCCGCCATTTCTATTTTCAATCCTAATACTTCTTCCTCACTAAGCTATCCCCATCTCCAAGAAAAGGGAAAGCAGGCGAAAAGTTACAGTTAAAAGCATAAAATACAGGCAGAGATAAAACCTAGCAAATAAATTCGTCCGGGACAGGACAACGAACGAAAGACATCAAACGCGTCACGTGACGGGAAGAGAATTCGAATCGAATGCTCAGAACATGGCAGCTACTGTACGAAATATAAAAGCTCCAGCCTGGATATCTTTCGATCATGCAATTCTAAAAAGTCTCTTTTCGTCTCCCGGAGAAGAAAAAAGAAAATGAAAACATCGCTGAGACGAAGCTGAAGAAGGCCTGAATTTTTTATCCTCATTGCTAGTTGCCCCGGGATGTAACATGTGCGGGTATTTAGAATTTTCTATAAGGCCGCTATTTATATAACCTTCCCCCCATCGAGATCTATTTTGATAGTTAAAGCAGATGAGGCGAGATATATTTAACTGCTGGATTGGGTAGAAAAGGGTTCGATTTTGAATAAGTGCCTTTTTTTATTCTTTTAAAGTTAATTTCAACAAGTAAGTAAACAATATACGTGCTTATAATTGAGCCTTTCAAAAACATGAAAAATGGCCCTCTTAAAAATATGGTTGCAAATTTTTATGTTTCGTTTTGTTTAACAATGCTTTGCATTGTGTTAGAATTAGTTTACTTCAAAAATCCAAAACTTCGTCCTTCTATTATATCGAAAGGCTTCGGGAAGGCCTGGAAAGATATTTTTAACCCCCCGTTTTGTCAGCCCCCCCCGGAGAAAAATCGGAAATCTAACTCTGTTAGGTTCAGTTCCGTAGACTTATGTTTGCAGATATTAAGATATCTGTGTCTTCAAGAGGCTTCTGTGAGGTCCGAAAAAGCTTTTGGGAAAAATCGAATTTTATTCATACTCACGAGGGGAAGGCGGAAATCGAAAATCAGACTCCGTCCAAATTTTTTATAAGTTTAATTTTGGTTAACAATGCGTGATATTTAGTGTCAAAAGTAGTTTACTTCAAAAATGCAAAAATTCAACCTTTTATTTCATCGGAAATCTCCGGGAAGGTATGTAAAGGCTTTTTAATCCCTCCCCCCATTTTGTCAGCCTCACCCGAAGAGACATTAAAAATCTGGCACTGTTAGGTCCAGTTTAGTAGACAATACTTTGTGTGCAGATATTCAGCTCTCTGTGCTTTCAAGAGGCTTCTGTGGGGTCCGGAAAGGCTTTTCGAAAAAACTGCATTCTCTTTACACATGGGGGGGGGGGGGCGTAAATCAAAAATCCGACTTCTGTTCGGTGATCAATACTAAATATGTGCAAATCTTAAGTCTTCTGAAAGATCTAGAAAGACAGAAACACATTAGTCTTTGGAAGCGTCATCTCACGAAAGAATGAAGCGATTTGAAGAAAATTTTCAGTACGTTTATTACAATCAGTGAAAAGTGGGACCCTACAGATTTTCAAAGCGATCGAATGTTTGAGAGATCCCTCTCCCCAATTTTCGAATATATTTTTAAAAAATCAGGAGCCATAATAATGTTAAATAAATAATTTTGGGGTAGGTGGATTATATCTCAGAAGGTCATATCTTGACTGCCTTATAAAAATATTGCTAGTTAGACCTAATTACTTATCCTAAGCTATCTCAAGAGATACATTTCGCCTACAACGTGTATGTCAGAATCTGATCCAAATCAACCACTTTACTACTCTACACTTGCTCGACAAAAGAAACAAAATGAACTCACTAAACTAAATAACAAAATTTAACATTTTATTTAGCCACCCCAAAGCTCCCGTAAATAGCATCGCTTATACGCGTCAATGACATGGTGCAGCGGCTTTGCATGACATGAATCACGAACGGGAAACAAAAAGTAAAAATACATAAGCTTGATGCTACAAGAGCGAAATTATGATACACGGAGAGGCATGACTCAAAAGGAAGAATGAGATCGTTTCCATCGTTGACTCTTTTGAAGGCTTTAATTGTGCAGATCGATGTGCATAAGCCTTGTGGATATTTATTTACATAGATTTTGATGTTATCACAACGCTACACATAATCATTTCTTACTTAATTTCTCATTAGAAAACAAATGGCTCTAACTTCAGAACGTTAGCCGAGATATAGCACGCTTTCAGATAATTTTTTATCGAAAGAGTTACATAAAATCAAAATAAGTAACAAATATTCTTAAATAGGTTGACCTTGTCCAAAAATTTGGCGGAATGCCGCCAATTTGTAGACTTTTTGAAAATACTGTCAAATTGATTAATATATCGCCAAATCGACAAAAGGACGGTAAATTAACGAAAATGAATAAATTTTCATAATAAATGTAATTAGCGGATGCTAGCAATGCTTCTGTAGTTGTCAAGTTATACTTACGCGAAATGTAAATGAATTTGCTGCTTTGAAATAGCTTTATACAGTGTCATCCGGAAAAGCGCCAAATGTTAATTAATAAATTCAGCGTTGAAATCATTGTGCCATGGATCTTGTACATTATTAGTTTTCCTGTGAAAAAACTGAAGTCATTGCATAACGTAGTGAAAATCATGTGCAGCCCACATTAAATTTTTATTATACATATGTATATTACGGAGAATATCTTGACTAGACCGAAAATCTCTGAATCAAATTTTAATAGATGTGCACATTTCAAGGATGGGGGAATATGAATTGAACGATATTATATATGTGTATGTGTGGCTGTGTGCATTATATACTTTTAGCGACTTGATTAATGTAAATAAAACGTTGTACCATTACCATAGTGATAAAAAACAAAAATTACAATTACACAGACTAAAAGTCATCCCTTTGTAACGTGTTTATGAATAAAAAAGGAAAATAAATTGCAGTAAATTCACTACGTGACAGTGAAAATGAGACGCCAAGAAAGAGTGGGCAGAAAAATATGAAAATTGCAGGGCAGACGTAGCTCACCGAGTTATGTAAATGATGCGGAATGCGTAGCTGTCCCACGCACGTTGAGTGAGACATAAGGGAAGGAACCTGCAAAATCGGCAATAGTCGCGCCGCTCTGTCTGCCAGGGAAATCATTTTGCAAAATTTTTTTGCATCAGAGGAAACGTATAGTAGCAGCGAATGCCAGGCCACCGCCAACCGAGGCAGTTCCATCAGACAGACGATTTCACGAGGGGTATGGTGATCCAACTCAGAAGAGCAGGTTGGTCTATACTTCAAGTTTCAGCGGGCAGCCACCTACACGCGTCAACTGTTCACCGGCTGTGGCGAAGATGGTTGGAACAAGGGAATGTGGCACGTTTGAGGGGTGCCAGTACGGCCTGAGCGACGTCAGCATGCGTGGACCGGCGCATCCAATGGCTGGCCCTCAGGGACAACATTGGCGGCCCCTCAGACAGAATTACCGGTCCCTCAGACAAGCATTGGCGGCCTCTCAGGCCACATCCGTCGCCCTCTGGCAACGTGTGCAGGACACCCTTGATACGCCCATTTCGACCAGGACAATAACAGCCGATTAGTCTCCGGCGACCTGCACTCATGGCGCCAGTTGAGAAGACTGAAATTGACCCAACAACACAGACGCCTCTGTGTGCAATGGTGTCGGGATAGAATCACGTGGACGGCGAAATGGTATAGGGTTGTGTTCGCAGACGAGTCAAGCTTCTGTTTTAGCAATGGCAGTCGCCGTATTCGAGTCTGGTGCCGAAGTGGTGACAGGTCCAATCCGGCCGCATCTGTGGAACTCTACACCGCGGCATCATGGTTTGAGGCGCCATCGCCTACGACAGCAGGTCACCTCTGGTCCATATTGAGGACACTATGACAGCCCAACGATACGTGGATGACTTGTTGCGGCCGGTGACACTATCCTTCCTTCAGGGGTGCCCAATTCCGTTTACCAGCGGGATAACGCCCGACCACACACGGCACGCATCAGCCAACATGCCCTGCAAGGTATCCAGGTACTTCCCTGGCCACCAGTCTCCCATGAGCTCTCACCAAGGGAACGCGCCTGGGACGCGATTGGACGTCGCTTGCATGCGCTGCCACCGCCGCGTTTAGAAGACCAATTCTGGCAAATGGTTGACAGGGAATAGGCAGCCATCACTCAGGACATCATTTGCACGCTCATTGACTCTGTTCCTAGACATGTTGCTGTCTGTATCACCGCCCGCGGTGGTCCTACAACCTACTTATCAGGCGGTGTTACCGCTCGATGTATAGGTGTATCATGTTGCAATAAACATCACTTATTGTTTGTTGCTGTCTCTCTCTGTTTTCCAATTTTCATCACTTTCTGCACATTCCTTCTTGGTGTCTCATTTTTACTGTCACGTAGTGTAATATTAAAATAATAATAGTAATTTAATTTGTATTTTTTATTCCTTAAAAGAACGTATAGAATCATTCTATGTGAAGATCCCGAATTTCATTACTAGTTTTTCTGCTGAACTGTTTCATTCAGATAATATGAGTTTACGTTTATCAACATGGTTTTAAGTGAATTTTTTGTGTAAATCATAAGTGATTTAAAAAAAAATAACTAAAGATCGATTAAAATAAATAATATTTTTAGAAAAATCAATGAGGGTTGATTAAAATAAATTCGATTAAAAATTTCAATAAAGATCAATTAAAATAAATTGAGATCATTACATAAACAGTATTTTTAAATTTAACAAAGTATTATCGATCCACTTTTAAAAATTTTCTGTGAAATTGATAAAAAATATTAAAATCATAATTATGCCAAATAATATTGTTACTAATGTAGAAAACCCATTCCACCCGACTCACCCTAGTGTATGAGCAGCAATTTGAGTAATCGGAAATTGTTACTAATATGCAAAATGTCTTATTGCATGTCGTTTCTCAACAAGGAGAAAACACATTTACCGGCAACCATCTATTATGTGAATTTAGGATTACCTGGATTTGACGACATTTTCGTGAGTTTGGCCCAATATTTGGCGAAATATCGCCAACTTCTCGACATTTGGCGAGTTTTGAAAACCATTGGAATTTTCTCTTTATCTCTAGATATTTCCATTTTACGATTACTTTTTGGAGATTTTTATGGAGGTGCATAAGGAAGTCATCGTTCAGTTGGCCAGAGTTGACATAATACGAGCCAAATTGTGAGATACGCCAGTGTTTTGAGAATATATTCCGCTATTTTATAAGTTAGATGAGAGTTCAATTGCTGTTTTATTGTTCCTGCCAGTTGTTGTGTGGTCTTGTTAAATATCCATAATACTATGAACTGCAAATTGTTCTTGCTTGCCCTTGTTGGTGCTTTTAAATAGAAGCGTTAGATATTCAGAAATTCAGACTTATTTTTATATTCTGAGAATACATACATAATTTGAGAGGACACGTAACATTATTAAATGAAGCGTTAATTTCAAAGACGCTAAATTTGTCGCCAAGTGAGACATACAGATAGACAGCCAAAGGAAAGGGATTTTGTTTTAAAGTATTTTGATGCTATTAACATATCTACAAATTTATTCATACATTAACGTAATTTAAATTAGCAGTCTCACCATACACTGTATATGTTTGTTTACATCATGTATAGTATTTTGAAGTCATAGTTTTCTGTGTACAGCAAAATCCTCTAAAATATAATCAATGATTGTTGAACAAGAACATGAACAAAGTAATCAATAAGTATTTGCGCTAGTTATTGGAGCATGGAGGTAATGCAAATCATATTTAATTCAATTCTCAAAATTTTCTCTAGAGATTACTCGTCGAAGATTAGTAAAAAGACATACAGAAAGACATGCAGACATACAGAGTATACAGACATACAGAGTAGACAGGTATACAGAATGAAAGATGAAGAGAACACACAGACATTCAGAAAGATATAGACTGGTATTAATGGACAGTGACTTACGCAGGTGGGTTTAGAATAGGGATGAACAAATTTGTTTACAGGAAGACCAAATGAATAAAACAAATTTTTTTTGTGAGCCAAATATTTTTATTCCTTTTTTTTCCTTAAAATAAATAAAATATTCATTTTTTTCATATTTAGAATACAAATGAATGACAAATACGTACTAAATTGTTTCTTAGGACATTGAAACGGTTTAACATGATGGAATGGAGTGAAACTCTGCATTTCATTTGTGTGCTTCCAGCATTTTCTTCATATTATGGATTAAGCTGTGAGGAGGTGATTCACAGGGCAGAACAAAAATGCTCACTGGTAAGTTACTTTCTAAGATCCATTTTCCTATGTTTCATGGTAGAAAATCCATGTTCATTTGAATATGAGGATGCAAACATTGCCATATATTTTTGAGGCGTAATTTTCCAAATTCGCAAATGCTGATTTTGGCATGACATTATGAAAATCCAGTTTTGTTGTGTGAAGTGTATTAAACACACCGGCCTGGCGTATTTGACCACGGGTCGTAGTTTGCCCATACCTAGTTCAGGAAGATATACTCCCCTCCCCCTTTGATTAAACATTTACATATATTTTCCATAGTGTTGAAATTAATAAACAAATACCCAACAATAACCTCCTCCACTATTTGATAGCCCAGCCTTTCCGAGAACCTGACGGTGACTATATTCAGGGATGCCCCAAACTTGTAAATCCATCTAAATTCGAGAATGAGTTTCTGAGCTCATCATAATATGAACTCATAATATGAGTTCATCAACATTCATTTTGCATGCACCATGCATTTTGAGAAACGTAAAATGTCAAATGGTGTTGAAATGACGGATAATCCAAGAGAAAAAGCCGGCTGAAAAGCGAAACAAATGAGACCAGAATATGATACTTGTCACGAATGGGACATTCGATAGTATCGAGGTAGGGCGAGTGCGTGACGGGGGGCGGAGGAGGATGGATTGAGACATCAAGAAACATGCCAAATAGGAAAAGAAGAGGCTCCTTGAAAGATCTTCGAAGGTTAACATTTTTTGTCTTGATAGGTTTGAAGAGGTGTTTTGCACTTTAGAAGTTATTGTCACATAAATGTTTGTCACTTGTTTTAAATTACATGTTACGCCCGTCATGTGACGGCCATGCTATGCATAAAGTTATATAAAATATTCTCTGCCATCCGTACGGGTGCATTACTCCCACTCCTGATATTTTCTGACACAAGCCGGACACGCACTTCTCCCAAACAATTGTACTGATTACGAGTATTTAAGCCTGTCGAAGACGTGGAAATTAACAAACCTAAAATATAAAGCTTCAACTTTTTATTTATTTTATTTTTGTTTGTTTGTTTAACAATGTATGGTGCTTAACGTCAAAAATAATCGTCTGAATTGAATATTTGTTCAGTTAAGTTCTGTTCCGAGGTCGAGTTTCAGTCTGTTATGTGCCCTGTAAAGGGAGGAAGCGTCGCGTAAATTCTGACATCTTTCACTCCGCACTCCACTATTTTGACCAGCTAGTCGTACTTCTAGGCGCCCTGCATCACTGCACTAAACTGCAGTGTTGATGTTTTCGGGCGCCATTGTACAGAACCTTTAATTCCAGCCGGGATTCAAACCGCGAATCTTTGTACTACTTACTGACCAGCCGACATTTTCAAAATTGAGCTCCTGGGGCGAATTGGCAAACTCATATTGTCGAAGTTGACTATGCATTTTCCCCCCTGTCTAATTGACGTGCAATTTGACAATCTGATTCATCACTTCCTGCTATTTTTATCCTCTAAATTTGCTTCCTGCAAAGTCGTTGGTCTTCCGGTTTTGAAATCGTTACTCAATATATTAGATTCAGTTGCATCCGTGATAGGTATTCTGGTATCACTTTTGGACATCGACATAACTGCACTATTGTACAGGGTTGATTTATACAGGCACCATTGTAAAGAATCTTAAGCTGGGGTTCTGACCGCGAATCTTTCTACTGGCCAGTTGGCATTTCAAATTCAACTGCTGGGATGGAATTGCAAGCGATGTGTACTCTGTAATTTAACTCCTTTCGCCGTGGTAGGGGGCTCCCCTTAATCGTGGACTAAGGTTGACTCCTACTTGACACTGTCAATTACGACCTATTTTGATCACGCCAGTTGTTCACGAACTTTTGTGACCCATCCAACACTGAGGAGAATTTTGTGAATTCAGTACAGTTCGTGGTTGTCCCTTTTCTGGAGTGAGCAGAACTCCATCATGTCCAATGGTAAAGTAGAAACACAGATACCAACCAGAATGGTTAAGGAAACTACAACATCGGTGACTTTGTTTCAATAGAATAGTAGTGTGCAGCAGCAATGATATAATTAATAACCTTTATACACTCGAAAATAGTCAGTACATTGTTAACTGTATTAATATTGAAACTGATATGCCATTGCATATAAGTTCCGTATGGCTTCTGTAAAGATTTTCTCACTCATTCATACTGCATATATACACATACAGAGTGTGAGATTAGCTGAGGCCAATGGGGTTTAGAACGAAAGCACTCGTGTGAAGGCGCCCGATACTATACGATTAGACTAAAATATATCTTCCTGTCCAAACGTATAATTCGGAATGTGCTGCATAGCACTGAATGACACGGGGGTGCCTGTGAGAATAGCGTGGTCTAAGACCATAAAGCCCGCTTATTGTCAGTGCGATATTCTCAGCGAGTGCCACGGATGTCAATCGTTGGGGGCTGAGAGGAAGAGCGAGCGCGTCTTTTCTGGTGCTGCCATTTCGTGGATAGCATTGCAATCATCATCGAGAAGGTTGCGTGTTCGTTTTAATTCCGTTCACCAACTGTAGGCCCAGCTTGAACTTATGGGGGTTAGAACCCAGGCACTCGTGTATAATTCGGACCTACTATGCGATTAGACCAAAAGATATTTTATGGTTCGAGCGTATAATTCAGAATGTGCTTTGTAGCACTTAATAACGTAAAAGCCAGTCACCACACATACAGACATTACCTCCAAACTTTTGATTCAATTTATGTATGCTTAAAACGTGACTATCTGTCAAAAGTCCAAATTAAAAAAAATATTATACTCAATTTTTTACTTATATGTAGTGAATGTATAGTAGTTTTATGTAGGTAGTGAAAAAAAATTAGAAAATTGAGATTCATTAATTCTTCTGGAAAGCTAACTGTTTTTTCCATAGTTGTTATTCTATTCAACCATCCCTTAAAACACCTTTTCATTCAAGATTGTCAGCATTTATGAAAAATGAGTGATATAAAAGACAAAAAGTCAAATTTTGTAAAAAAGAAGACTTGAGATCCGAAAAGAAATGCTGCTTGAAAAGCGGAACAAATGAGACCAAAACATGATCCTTGTCAGAAATAGCTCACCCGACAGCACGGAGACTGAGATACTGAAGGGGGGGGGGGAGGGTGCGATATTTGAAATCTCGAAACATGCCAACTCTGTCGGATGAGAAGAGCCTGCTTGAAAAATTATGATAGTTGAAAGTAGTGGTAGAAAGCTTTTTTTTTTCTCTTTACACGTTTTAGAGTTTGATGAAAATATATTAATTTACGCTTAAGAAGAGTTTTTTCTTAAATATGTTTGGCATTTATTTGTTGCTTGATTATGTCAATGATAATATAATGAATTTACTTATATTCGTAAATAGAGTTTAAATACCATCAGTGTAAACACAATATAAAGAATATTATATATCCAACTCCTGACTTTCACGGAAAATTAATTTATAGCAGCAAAAATGTTGCCAAACTAATGTTTTCTATTCAACCAACAGCACGGAGAACTATTTTCTAACTTTATTTGAAACATTTATTTCTCGATATTTACTTTAGAGTTTAGATGATGAAGATATACATGATATATAGATTCAGCATGATAATTAGATGATATAAATTAAGCGTTAAATATTGGAGGGGAGTAAGGGTTCACTAAGAGTTCCCACTTCCGGTTCGTTTTCCATTTTCGGTTCAAAACTTCCATTTCACCTGAAATATCTATTCCTCAATATTGACTATAGATAGAGCTTAGATGATAGCTGGTATGAATTTAGGATTAAACCCTGGCGGAAGTAGAGTGGTTTAAAGGATTTCCTATTCTGATTCAAAGTCTTTCTTGAAACATCTATTTCTCAATATTGGCTATAGATAGAGCTTAGGTGATTGCTGATATGAATTTAGCATTAAACTCTGGCGGGAGTAGAGTGGTTTAAAGGATTTTCTCTTTTGGTTTAGTTTCTTGAAACATCCATTTCTCAATATTGGCTATAGATGGAGCTTAGATGATAGCTGATATGAATTTAGCATTAAACTTTGGCGAAAGTAGATTGGTTTAAAGGATTTATTCTTTCGGTTCAAAGTCTTTCTTGAAACATCTATTTCTCAAGATTGGCTCTAAAAAGAACTTGGAGGATGACTGATATGGATTTAGCATCAATTTCTGAAGAATGCAGGGGGGATTCAATAAGGATCTTCAGTTCAAGAAAATTTCTTGAAATATATATTTCTGAGAATTGGAAGTAGAGTTTAGATGATGACTGATATAGATTCAGCATGAAATTCCAGAGGAGCAGGCGTTTGTTCACTAAGAATTTTCATGTATTTTTCATGTGTTCAGAGCCAACGCGTTGAAAACACCGGTTCTCGTTAGATCACCGAAGTGAAGCAGCATAGGGTGCTGTACGTACTTGGGTGGGTGACCACCTGGGAACACCGCTTGCTGTTGGCACCTTTCGGGTGCGGTAGCCCGGTGAATTGCGCACTGGATTTGCAAGCTGCCACAACTGCCGCCGTGTTCATGCGGAGTACGATCACGTTAAATATGTGGGTCCGTAAGTCCTTCAGAGAGGTTGGTGGTAGGGGATGGAGGGTACGGACCCTGTGGATGCCTCCCCCACTGGGTTCCGGTCTAAATTGGGTGGCACTTGCCGGCCGTCGAAACGGTTACCTTACACCTTTCTGGTAGGTCGGACGGTCTGGGTCTCAACAACAACTTCCGATTCTCAAAATGGTTTTCGAAGGTTCGTATGATTGTCGAAACAGATATGCAAAATATAATAAAAATGTTTGATACCTCTTTTTCTAACTTTATTTCAAAAGGGTGAACACTTCTCGAAATATTTAACATTTTTTGCATTTTTGCAACGCCGGTATTTATAATTAGGTTCAATTACCAAATGAAAACCAAACTGATAACTGTAACCTCAGGTGTAGTTTCCTATAAGTAATCGTGTTCTTTTGTTTGTGTTATTTTGTTCGTATTTCTGTTAGTTTGTTTCCGAAACTGAAGTTAAGCTTAAAAGTCAATAAACTTAAAGAGTTTAATAATTAAGTAAGAACTTAATATAATGGATTATCGAAATGCTTATGCTTCGAAATGTGTAAGTTCATTCTCGAAACTAAAGTTAAAGTTAAAAGTAGATAATTGTAAAAATTTCAGAATCCATTAAAAACTTATTAGTTTTGGGGATTGTCGAAATGTTTAAGTTTCGAAATGTTCGTTTTCGAAATAGGTACAGTTCCAAATGAAAAGAAATTAAATTGAAACTGCAAATTCGATGTAATTTCAAATAATTAATCGTGTTATTTTGTTCAATTAAACTCAATTTAGTTGATTATAAAAGAAGTTAAGGAAAAATTGTATTGGACCGGTAGAAAAACTCATGTGCTGTGGACATCACATTTTTCTATAATCGTTTGCCACAAAATCAAATCGAATGAGATACTTTGTAGATAAAGTCATGTGTGGGATACATGACATTGATTCTCTATCAAATGATACTCAGTATACTCCAAAGCTGGAAATGAATCTTTTGACCGAGTGCTATTAATTTTTCAATAACTTCCAATTGTGGTCATTCGTCCAGCCTCAATTTTACATCTTCTGAAGCTTTATCACTTCAGACTGCCAACATTTGGAAAGCAAATGATTGATATGAAAGTAAAATCCCAGATTGTATTAAAAATCGAGCATCCGAAAGAAATGCTAGATTGAAGTCTAAACAAATGGGCAACAACACAGTTTTGGCAGCATTTCTGGAGAAAGAGGGCTGTTGACACGATTGGAAGAGGGGGGGGGGGGGGGTAGGCATGACAAAATGGAAAAAGGAAGATTGATCTGAGTAAGATCCAGATAAGAAACGCATTTTATGCTTTTTATCTCACCAGTGTTTAGTACAGTTTATTTTGTTAAATTTTTCTTTTATAGGAATCTATTAATTTTGGCGATAGTAAAACTGTTATGACATAAAAAGGTAAAAACAAACGAAACGTAGCTTTTTAAAGTACCACTCTTATTATTTGTATGTAACTTAAATATGTAAGAATATATAATATTAAAATATTTGTAAAGTAAATATATGAAAGGCAACAACATAACCAAATTTGGATTTTTTAGATCATCCTATTCTCGAGTTATTCCCCCAACACGATTACATTTTTATGATGGGCCACAGCCGGTCTACACACAGGCCGTGGCACCACTGATGAAAAGTTGTCGTGACGTCACGGTAAGAGGGGAGCATTCGGAAAGAAGAAAACAAAAATCCAAGCGCAGTCAGCGTCCCTCGTGGAGTGGTTGATGATTGCAAAACATTTTTGAGGTTTTCGGAATGTTCTATTAGTTTTATAGCATCGTGTTTTGTGCACAATAAGTTGTTCTTATGTTTTATTATCATTTAACTAACGTTCATGGGTGCTTTAGAGCCATTTTTTAAGTAGTTTATATCTGCGTAATTATCAATGACTCGCACGTGTTCCGTTCCCGGTTGCCGGTCGAACTATACGGCAATTTCTAAAAGTATAATGACTTTTCAACATGAGCAGCAAAACAACAGCCTGCCAACTTTAGAAGATATCAAAGTTTATTTTTGTACTATTCAAGGAGAAAATTGGAGCCACCTTTCAATCGATGACAAGCTGTATCTCTTTAAAGTTCGCATTAATGCATCATCTGTGCCATGTGTTATTGCGAGTATCAGCATATGCCAAGGAAAAACGTTCGATGTATTTTTTGAAAATCTCCAGTGCAGTGAAAAGCAGCTACAAAAATTTGGAATACAATTTAGCCTAATTACAAATAAACGTGATCTGGATTTATTAATAAGTGCATGTGAAACTGTGCATTCTACTCCATTACAACTTAATTATATCGAAGCCGCAGTGAAGCTGTTGGAGAAACAGAAGCAGGCATGTTTAGAAATTTGCACCGCCAAATTAGACTTTTTAATTGAACATGTAAAACTGTTAGAAAAACAAAAAAATCAGCTTCGATTTTCACAAGAACTGTTTATTCTATGCTTTAAAATATACTTATCTAGTTCTTCGTGATATAAGGCATTTAGAAATTCAAAGGTGTTGACATTGCCTTATGTGAGAACATTAAGTAGAATTTCAAAAAAGTTAAATGTGGATTCAGATTTTTTTAATCCGTGTAATAGTTATTTAAAACGTAGGGTACATTGTTTAAACGAAGACTAAAAATTTGTCTCTCTATTAATTGATGAGATTTATATTCATCCTAGGTATACGTTTAAATGTGGTAAAGTTACCGGTGATTGTTTCGATAGTAATGAAAAAGCAAAAACTGACCAAGTGTTTTTGATTGCATCTATGTTTTCGAATTATAAAGACGTAATAGCAACTGCACCAGTTTCAACATTTAAGGGACAAAAGCTCTATAATTTGGCATCTATGTTAATTTGCAAGTTAAAAGAACGTGACCTTAATGTATTGTCTGATATTACTGATAACAACAATATTAATAGGAGCATGTTTGCTTTTTTTTAAGAAACACGATAAATTTAATGATGCTATATATAATCCAAGTAATCCTGATGTACCTCTGTATTTGATGTATGATCCTGTTCATTTATTAAAATCTATAAGAAATAATTGGCTCAATGTAAAAGACACTAAATTGCAGTACCCTGATTTCCAAAATAATGAAAACCTTAAAGAGGCAATTTTTTCTGATTTACGGAATTTATACAACTTTGAAAAAGATAACCTCCTTAAATTTTCTCACGTGTTAACATTAAAATCATTATATCCATCTAACATTGAGAGGCAAAAAGTATCCCTTGCATTAAAAGTAGTCAATATTCAAAACTCTAATATTTATTAGAAATCAATTGAAGTGATTTTTCTCATCAGCAATGTGAAAATATTTCAAATTATATGTAAAAATAGAATTGTCACACAATATTTTTTTGCTATTATACATAGGGTTATAGAAATTTTGATGTCATATTAATTGCATTGTTTACAGTAGTAGAAAAAAAATGAAAGCTACTTAATATTCATTAACACTGGGTTTATAACTGTAAAAGGATCTAGATTATATATAATTTTGTAATCATTTAGACAGAGTAGTTCTTGCTTTGTGGGAACTCCAGTAAAAAAATATCCCCCCCCCCCCCATCCAAGTTTAGCTAATCTTTATGAAATTAACTGTAACTAAAATTTAGGCATAGAAATGAGTAAAAGTGTAATTATTTTGAAATATTTTTTAACTCTCAATTTGTAAATTTTCCCGAGTTAGCGAGAGTTCCCCTTCTAGCGTCACGACATGATTGTGGCGCCACCGCCTGAGTGTAGACCGGCTGTGAATGGGCTCATAACGTGCTATCCCGATAAGGTTCAAAACCCAAAGAACTAAAATGTACCACAAAATACAACGATATACCACATTTCGTGTTACTGTGATTAATGGAACTTGAATAGTTAGGGTGTCAAAGATTTGAATCACACTGATTAACAAACACCAGATCAAGTAAAACAAAAGGTTGAAAAAATAATTCGATTAAGGACAGACAGTACTTGACGCTCCTTTAAATTATAATAAGTTTTACATACTGTGACGAAATTCTGTAACAGCAATCTAATTGAATCGCACTCTCATTGCAGTATTTAGGGACTGGTTTCGCGCGCTTATTGCGCTTTTATGAAATACACGATACTTACAGGGAACCTTCTTGCTATTTGGTGTTGTCAAATATTCCATGTTGAAGAACAGATAAAATTAACTGAAATGTGGCTCAACTCGACTTTCTCATACCAGAATCCATTTTTAGTACTTTATTTTCAAATTTTCCAAGAAAAATTTTGAAAAATCGGTATTATGGGTCCTGATGATTACAATTACGTGTTACCCTTCATTTTAAAGAACTTGAAAAAATATTTCAATTAATACCATACTTGACAATGTACCCCCCGGGGGGGAGGGGGGCGTATGACATCACGAACAAAAAATTGTATCGCGACAATTTTTCACAACAATGATTGAAATTATTAAGTCTCGTGATCATTAAGCCATAAATAAACCCTTTTATGTATGATCATATCAAATTTTCTCCTATGCTGCCATGATAAGGAAATATAAAATTTTGAAGTTTGCACTCGAATTTCAAAACATTCTATTTATTTCTAGATTTTTTCAATAACAAAGCCTTATATAGTGTTTCGTGAAAATACACTAATATTTGTGGCCGCTATCATGTACACCAGAAATCGACCACATACAGACATCAGGCAGACGGATGGACGTCACTCTAAAAATATCAAAACGTGTTCAGGAAGTCTTAAAATATGTATTGGCATCGAAATCTCAAATTCGAAAATTTTCATGAAAACATCACTTTCTCTTTCCTACATTACATAGTATGAGAAAGTGAAAATGAACACATCCATTCATTACTTATCTGAAGTGTAGGTCTTCTATCTTTACTTTGACTCCCACAATGAAAGTCGGTGAGCATTTTTATATCAACCTTTTTTCACCAGACCCTAGAATTTTGCAAGGTGGGATTTGTATATCTGTTTTAGTTTCCGATCCAATCCATTTAATAAATCGGATCTTTTGTGTGCTGTGTGTTTGTATATCTTAAAAGCGATAGACATAATGCAGCGTCCCGCTTTCTCCTTTATGGCTCATTCTTTGTCGTCATTTTCTTACATACGTATATCATGTGGTTCTTGGGTTTCCGCCAATTATTGGAGAGAGAAACAAAGAGGAACGTTGTCTTGGAGCTTGGATTGAATGTTTCAATTTCGACTCATCGACTTTCAGAGAAGTGTTATTACATACGTAGTACTGAGAAAGTATTATTTAAACGAAAATTTTCAATTTCGAGACTTTAATGCCAATATATGTTTTAAGACCTCCCGAATTTTATTGTTTTTGGAGTGATGGCCATCTGGCTGTTTGTATGTATGTCTGTGGACGATTTCTTGTGTACACAATAGCGTAAAAAATGGGTCCACGAATGCTAATTGAATTTGAGAGGACCTGCAGTGGAAGTGTGAATCTTGCTTTGGGTACACTCTTTTTTCGCAAGTTCTGCAATATTGAGTAGTCTAATAAACGAACATTTTTATGAATAAATTTATATAAACAAAATTAAAATTCATCTATCAGTCTCATCATCACGACAGAACGGCCGTACTGAACTCCATGAAAGTCTAATAGGTATCCTTGGTAGGATATCATTTAAAATTTAGGCAGTCGTCTGTCATTTTGTCTGTTTATCTTCATATTGTTACTGACTGTGAGCGTCACCCAATCGTTATAGAAGCTTCTAAATAGACGGGACCCAGTCGTTGTGTCAGTCCAAGTCTGTAGGTTAATACTCTATTAACCTTTGTGCTAGTCTGCAAATTAAAGGGATACAATCGTTTTTGAACCTCTGTACAATTAAAAATCTGTTACAGTGACCCGATCGATGTTTATGCATCTATCTCTAAAACAGTGGAAGCTTTATAAATTAATGAAATGAAAATTATTTGTTTTTTTACCGAGTGGCAATATTAGGTTATTTGTTGCTGCCAAATGCGTCGTTTTGGATATTCTACGCATGAAATAGTGAGGTTTTTATACTTGAAGATTTAATTCAAGGATGACATATTTTGTTTATAAAGCATTTTTAGAATTCACATTTTAATAAAGTTGCAAATATTGCATTTACTTGAATTAATAGTAGAGTGATATTACGTTTAGAATATTCTATGCACCGTTTCTTAGGATGATAAGTTTTTTTATAAGTTGTACTTCTGTCTGTAAGTTTATTATCTCAACACGGAACAATTAGTTCACTTTTTTCTATTTTGTGAGAAATATAAAATAGATACTTCATTGTTTATTTATATTTGGTAAACCATAGCCATCTTTATGTAAAATGCTTGTTCATTTCCCCCCTTTTCTATTGTTGAAATGTGGAAACCCATTAAAGGTGATATGTCTAGCGGTGACAGCTGGATCAAGATGAAGATTTAAAAGACCGTAGACGATATGAATTTGATATCTTGTCATTTATGTATTGTTAGATAGAAATACCAGCTTCGCTCAAGGTTATTGTAAAATTAAATTTGATTTGAATTTGCATACAATAAGATATAAACAAACAAAAAAGTTCTTTATAGATATCAATATGAAATTTTTAATGAAAACATGTGAAAATTTTAAATTTATAGTGCTATATACAAAGTATATACATCACAGCCAATGTTTGCCATATTTGATTGTGCCAACTAGCAGTGATGGCTCTTTTTTGATCAACTGCTGACAATAGAGTTTAATAGTTTAATTTTCGCCGAAATTATACAAGTATACAAACTTTCTTTGAAAAGCCAACAACTTCCTAATTATTAAGAACAAGATAGATTGAAAATGTTCACACTTCAGCCTAGATATGTTGACAGTTTAATTTGTGCCGAAATTATACATGTATACAAACGTGGTAGGGGAAGGAGGGTACGGTCCCTGTGGATGCCTCCCCCACTGGGTTCCGGTCTAAATTGGGTGGCACTTCCCGACCGTCCAAACGGTTACCTTACACCTTTCTGGTAGGCCGGACGGTCTGGGTTTCAACAACAACAACACGTATACAAACTTTCTCTGTAGCAATTCTGCTTTAATCTGTTTTCTCTGCTTTAATCCATTTCTTCCGACGATTGACTTCCGAGGTACATTCGAAACGACTTATACAGTCTTTCATGCTATTTGATGTACAAAAGGGAACTACACAATAAACCATAGTAAAAGCTAGATATTACAATTTAAAAATACAAGAAAATCAAACTCAAAAGATTTGAAAACAAGACCAAAGTTAAATAAATATAAGGAATCCTTCAAGTTAAAACACATACTCAAAAGGAAAAACAACAACGTGGTTTTAGGTGATAACTAGCACCACCTAGCGGTCATTTTTGAGCTGAGATGGTTGTCTATTTTTGTGGAGGAAAGAACAGACATTTTAGATAAAAGTGGCTATAGGTAAACTAATAAAAAAGAACTAACATGTGTACTATGCATACGTAAAATGCAAGAAAAATATTAATTTGATTCAAAAAGAAAGCAATAGGAACGTGTGTTGGCTTACATTAGAGAAGGATGGAAATATAATTCTTGCAGTCGATATTTTAATTTTATTAACTATCAGTTTTTACAGAAATTGGATCAAACTATTGCATAAAAGAACCTGAATCTAAAATACTTCGGTAATAATAGCTCAAACAGTTGATTCAAAGTATTAACCGATTTCATTGTTTAAAACACTCTCTTGCTCTAGAACAGTGAGACATTTATATTTTGCTTACGGGTAGGACAGTCAATCCCAAGCGAAGAACCTCTCAAAAAGACAGGTATTTGACAAACCCCAAACCCTATACCAAGCAGTTCGATACCCCTTTGCAGACATTGGCGTTCATGTACTTTGGCGCCCTCTGTTTTATTATCCTGAAAGAAAACGGTTTTTTTTACGCCGCTGCCATTAATTCTTCCACTCGAGGAGCGCCAATTCAAGAATTGGACTATTATTCTAATTGGACAATTGTTCTAATGATGGAAATATTCTTTCGACAATGAAAATGATATGGAGACATAGAAACTTGGAAATCCTTGGGGGGGGGGGGGGCAGCCAAGTCCCCAACTCCTCTAAATGGAGTCCCTATTTCATTCAAATCTTTTGCTGCTGGTAATTTAATTTCGTAGTATCGGTATTTTATTAAATACTTTATTTACCTGTTAATTACATGTAATTTACGAATAAGTACTTATAATTTACATGTAATTACTTATAACTTAATTTTATTTATAATTTAGTAATTTTATTTACCTGTACATTTTTTTTATCTGTAATATATCTTAATAAACAGCAGAGATACACTTGCTTACTTCTCAAATTATTTGTAATTACAAAGAGATTTTTTTGCAAATAATCAATTTTTAAAAAGTTCCATTTGAAATACAGATTTTAATTTTCTGATTTTGGGCACCTCTAAAGTGCAGAAAACAAGTATCCAATCTTTTCTTTCATTATTTATTACATTAACGTATTGCTGAGTATAGATTAGAAACAGAGTCTGGAAATAAAATGATTTAATTCTAGTAATTATAGAATAACTCCAAATATGCATCGAAAATTTTTGTCTGTCGGCACTTTTTGAAGAAATTCTTTAATATTACCTTACCCGTAAAATGTAATATTCATGAGACGAAACTGACTTTCATGGTAAATTTGAAATCCGGATTTTTACTTCAATGTTCCGACGATTGGGTTTAAAGAATATATTTGTATGAAATAATATTTCGTCTGAATTAAGATAATTGTTGTTGGAATGTTTCTGCTTTCAAATGGATAGAATTGCTGAAGGTAGTGAAAATATTTTAATTATGCATTCCACGATTCAGATTCTTGAAATTCTTATTTTTTCATAAATAAATGCAACTTGATTAGGATTTATTTGGGTGGGGTTTTTTTAAATGAGACTACACTTTGCTAAATTAGTTTTAATCTTCTTTCTAAGAATTTTGATGTAAAATTAGTAGCTTTTCAAAGTCGTTTCGAATTCTTATTCTCAATCAAATAGTCTGAAATAATCGCTACATAAATCGGAAGCCGTAATTTTACCGAATAATAAAAATTTCCGTATTCAATATCTAAATATCTTATCTTTTAATAATCAGTACAAAATATATTCCTCGAATTTCAGTTTTGATTAGGACATAGTGATAAATTTCGCAGCTGTTGAATTTTAGGAATTTATGTAATTTAAATATGGGAAATTTTCTCTAAGATATGAAAAAGTTCGAATAGAATCTCTGTTTGTATTCTTCAGAGTAGATGCTAAGAAATTAAAGTCTGACAAAACATTTTAATTAAACGGGGTTCTTATGAGACTATTTAGATCATTAAAGCGAGCAGCTGTCTTGAAATCAGGAATGTGTAAAGTGAATATATCACCAGATAATCGATAGACTAGTCTCGGAGTAACAACACGACTTTATATCTATTGAATTACTTGTGAATATTCTATTATTTACTATCATTTTATTCTAATTCTATTTTTTCTTGATTTTAATTTATGTCCTAAACTTCTCAACTTTCATTCTGAAGAATCGCATACTCATGATTACCCAGATCTATAATAAGGGCAAACTTTATAATTACGGCTCTGCCATTCTGCTGAGTACGTACGTCTGTGTGTGTTCTGATCGTTCATGGAAGGAAGTAGCGAGAAGTATAGCCTGCAATCTTGTGAGTATATATATATATATCGTGTCTTAGTTTGATCATCATAGGTTCAGATTGAAGATCAGTTTAGTATTAAGTTGGGTTTGAATTTCAGTGTAGATTAGTATGTCACTGGTAGAATTTGTAATCCTAGCCTTGTAAATAATTTGTATATACGTAGATTTGTAATATATACAGGGTGTCCCAAAAAGATTGAAACGCGGTTTAATTCTTTACCAGTGGGAGATAAGTGGGTAATGTAAATTGCAAAAATGTTAAAAGTAAGATAGGACATAAGACTACAGTAATGAAGTAGTCCTCTCATTCATTTTCAAAAAGTTACACTTTTTAAATTTTTATACGACCCCCTTAGACAAATTTGGTCCATCAGAAAATTTTTATTTTTAATGCAACAAGATCATTACAAAACCCCGCATATATGTATCCTTAAAATCAACTGAATTATAATGAAGGAAAAAATCTGACTTATGCCACTTTTCCGTACCATGTGAAAGGTTTGTTTCAACAATGAAAATACGGATCATAAACAAATTGACGATGGAAATTGTTTAGATTAAAAATACGTTAATATGTGTCAAAATGTTTTATCACAAATGCATCTAAATAAAGCATTACACAGACAGAGATCATATAAAGCAGTGGTACTCACTACGAAGTTGGGTATCCTATATATTATCATCCAGTTTTATCTTTTTTGTGATGTGTCATAAATTTTCATTTCTAATTTGATATATGATCCCCATTCACATTGTTCAATTCTCAATTTAATATAACTCGCTCAGTTTTAAAGATACAGATATGCGGGTTTTGTTAATGATCTTGTTGCATTAAAAAATAAAAAAAATTCTGATTTACCCAATTTGTCTAAGGGGGCCGTATAAAATTTAAAAAGTGTAACTTTCTGAAAATGAATGGGGGGACTATTTCATTATCGTAGTCTTATTTCCTACCTTACTTTCAACATTTTTGCAATTTACATTGTCCACTTATCTCTAACAGGTAAAGAATTAAAGCCCGTTTCAATCTTTTTGGGAAACCCTGTATATAATGTATGTGTTTTGAGTTTCCAGCGAAGGTAGCTGTAAATAAAGTTGTTTATTTGTTAAATGTAGTGATTTTTTCGTCAAACTCTTGTCATTATTGGAAAGTTATTGGAAGTTTAATTTAGAGTGATGTAAATTATAATGGTTCATACAAAAGTCATGATCTTGGGAAGTAGTAGAATAGTACTTTACATACTCTAGCAGCGTAGACAGAATCTCGGAAAAGTTAGGTGTCAAAGACCGAAGAGGCAGGTGGGGGATGTGTTAGAGTGATATATTTTGATTTTTAACATAGATCCTATGGTAATTAAATACAAATATTCAGCTAATGGAGAAGGGTTATAAGGTATTTTTTGTGCACAAATTGGACCTTGCTTTATTGTTTTTTTTAAGAATATAGTACAACACGTAGGAAAAGTATTGTTAAGGGGGTTGAAAATTGGAATTAAAATTTTTCAGAAAAGAACACGTCTTATGCATCCTTGAGCTGAAATCGAATGTTTTTGAGATGGTGTGTGTGGGTGGATCTGATATTTCTCAAGAAATGAAGGGTTTCGCAACTTATTTTAGTACAATTATTAGAATCAGTAAATCCTGTAACCATGCTGATTTTAAAGCCCAATCGAATGTTCGGAAGGCCCCCACCCCTCAATTTTAAATTATTTTTTTTTAAATTTCTTTAAAGAATCAGAGTTTTAATAATGATAAATGAATAATCATTTCATAAGTAATTTTTCATTAGAAAACGAATGACACACATTTTTAATTACTGACATAAGCCTTTCTCTATTGCATATTCTTCAAATAAATTTAACAAGAAAAAATACATGAAATTAAAATAAGTAGTATACGTATTATCAAAGATGTTCACTCTAGGAGGGTATGGTCCTTGTGGATGCCTCCCACACTGGGTTCCGGTCTAAATTGGGTGGCACTTCCCCGTCGTCCAAACGGTTACCTTACACCTTTCTGGTAGGTCGGACGGTCTGGGTTTCAACAACAACAACTCTTCATATGCAATATTTTGCAACAAATCTATTACAATATTATTGTTCGTTCTACTATTCATGAGAGAAGATACTTCTTTTAATTAGCTTTGTATTTTGATACCGAAGAATTGACCAATAGCTATTTGTTTCACTGGATATGAATTGTATGTTGATTGCATTTTCATGAGAGTTTTGCACTTGAGCATGAATAAGTCATTCTGTTTGAAATCATAAAGTGCCAAAATCGCCCAATTTCAATTTACTTGATGTTAGTTCAATAGTCAATACCAAAACCACTATGCTGTGAATCTTGCACACCACCATTTCACAGTGAAAGAAGTGACACCAACATTTCATAGTGAAAGAAGTGGCACCATTATTTCACAGTGAAAGCAGTGGCACCATTATTTCGCAATGTAAGAAGTGACAACAACATTTCACAATGAAAGAAGTGGCACCAACATTTCATAATGAAAGAAATGACACCAACATTTCACAGTAAAAGAAGTCGCACCAGCATTTCACAGCAAAAGAAGTGACACCATTATTTAACAGTGAAAGGAGTGGCACCATTATTACACAGTGAAAGAAAAGACACCAACATTTCACATTGAAAGAAGTGACACCATCATTTCCAAGTGAAAGAAATAAAGTCATTGTATTATGCAGAGAAAGTCATGTGCTCCCCACATCAAATGTTTTTAAATTCAAAATCAATCATTCATGAAATGTTTCATACGAATTTTGGCCCACGGCCGAAATGCCCCTTGGCTCCTTCTGCAAACAACTGTGAGTCAAAGAATGGCGAAGCGTCATATTTGTTTGTGGACACTGCGAATTCATTGCTCACAATTTATTTCTCTCTCTTTCTCTTGCACGTGAAGAATCTTTAAAAGATGTTCCTTTTTAAAATATGCGTATTTGAATGTTTTTGTTGATAAGATGGGGGAGGTAAAAATATTTCGATAAATTGCATTCTTCGAGAAAAAATATGGCAGTTAGAAATGCGCCATTTTGTAAATATTTCAAAGATATAATATAAACATACAGTAATGCCTATGTCTGCATGCACTCTGGCATATGATTCTATATTCTTTATCGAAGTTATATTCCAGCTGGTGGAGGATGCAATATTCACAGCTATATTCGAACATTATAAAACATTTCAATGGACTTTTAATAATGATAAATAAATAACCGTTTCATAAATAATTTTTCATTAAAAAACGAATGACACAAATTTTGAAACACTAACATAAATTTGTGCTGCACTTTCTTCAAATAAATGTAACAAAGTAAGTTACATAAAATTAAAATAAGTAGTACATATTATATAATATGTTTACTTTTCATCTGTAATACTATGTAACAAATCTGTGTACATCATTCTTGTTCGCTCATTTATTCATAAGAGAAGATACTTTTTATAATAGCTCTGTATTTTGACTCCAAAGAATTGGTCAATAGCCATTTATTTCTTGGGAGATTTATTATATATTAATTGCATTTTGTTGAGGATTTTGCACTTGAGCATGAACAAGTTAAAAATCGCCCAATGTCACTGTACATGATGCTTGCACAATAGTCAATACCAAAAACATTACACCATCATTTCGCAGTGAAAGAAGTGACACCATCATTTTTCAGTAAAAGAAGTACCACCATCATTTCCTAGTGAAAGAAGTGAAGACATTGAATTATGTAAAGGAAGTAGTGCTGCCCATATCTGATATTTTTAAATTCACAGTCAATCATTCATGAAATGTTTTATACGAATTTTGACACACGGTCAAATTGCTCCTTGACTCTTTCTGAAAACAATTGTGGTTCAAACAACGAGGAAGCGTCATATTCGTTATTGATGGTATATTCTATTTGGTAGATGATGCTATAATTGTTATTGATGGTATATTCTATCTGGTAGATGATGCTATATTTGTTATTGATGGTATATTCTATCTGGTAGATGATGCTATATTTGTTATTGATGGTATATTCTATCTGGTAGATGATGCTATATTTGTTATTGGTGGTATATTCTATCTGGTAGATGATGCTATATTTGTTATTGATGGTATATTCTATCTGGTAGATGATGTTATATTCGATAATATATTCGAACATCATAAAACATTTAATTGGACCAAGGTCTAAATTAAACATTTTTATGGAATATTTACATATATATATATATTGATTCAAATATGGATGGAATGAATTTCTTATTCATTAAATTTGCATGATGGTTATCATATTTATCGTCAAATATTTTGCTAAGCTATTTCGAGAGTAGAATCGCAGTTATAAAGAGTTCCATTTGAGCAACGTTTCACAGATACCTTGCAACGAAACCATACCTATTCTTTCCTACTTTTCTTCTGACTTACGATTCTGTTTCGGCATGTAACAGTGCAATAATTGGACCAAGGGTACATTAAACATAGCATATTTACTCATACGGTGGATTCAAATTGGGTGAAATAAATTTTTTATTTTATAAATTTGAAATAGTAAATAAAATATTTTTTTTATTTAATAGTGGTTAGAATATTTAACGTAAAATATTTCTTCAAAATCTGTCGAGAAAACTATGTTAGTTTTAAAGCGTGTCATTTTGGGAACATTTCAAGGGTACATTGAAACCAAACAATACTGCTGATGCCGTAATTGATATGCATGATGCATATGCCTCCCTACATGCACGTTGCAATATGATGCTATTTTTGATATAAAACACAACAATATAATACATTTTATTGGATCGAGAAAAAATTACATATTTTTATAAAATATTTACTTTTATAATGGATTCAATTTGGGTGAAATGATTTTTACTGTCTTTATTATATACATAATGTGTAATAATTATATACATAATGTATAATAATGGAAAATGTTGTGACGGGGTCGAAAATTCGAATTCGAGTTTTCGAAAGGAGAGCACGTTTCAAGCATCCCTGATCACGAATCAAACATTTTTGAGGTGATGTGTGTGTGTGTGTCGGTGACACTGTGAAGACGATATCTCACGACCAAATAGTGTGATTCGAATGAAATTTGGTACAAAAATCACAATCTGTGTATATTGGAAGCCTATTGTTTTTAAACGCAATCGAATGTTCAGAAACCCCCCCCCCCCTAAATTTTAGAGTAAAATTTTGAAAAAATTATCAAAAAATCAACACCTTTAATAAAGTTACGCAAATAGATATTTCTTATGTAATTTTTCCTTAGAAAACTATTGCATAACTTTAGAACGCTAGCATGAACCGTTCTCGAGATATTGTACATTTTTCATATAAATGTATCAAAAATTAAATAAAAAAAATATATTAACCATTGAGAAACATGTTCACTTTTCATATGTAATATCATGCGATAAATTAGGTGACATCATTCTCGTGTATCTAGCTCGTTCCGTTCATGAGAAAAGATACTTTGAGTAATACTTTTGTATTTGAATGCCAATAATCATTTATCTGTTATAAGAATAACTTATTTCTCCATCCATAACGCTTGGTGAGATTTTGACGACGAATTTGGCAAAATGTCGCCAACTTGACGACTTTTTAAAATGTTACCAAATTAAATAAAATCTTGCTAAATGGATAAAAATGACGCTAAATCAATGAAATGACGACTCGTTGACGAAAATTCAGTATCTTGGAAAGAATATAATTATCTACTATAAGAATAACCTATTTTTTTGTCGCAAAATTAGTAAATTCATTGCATTATATAAGGAAAGCCATGTGCTGCCCACATCAGATTTTTTTTATGAATTTGTGAAAGTTAATTAAAATATTTCGGCAATTTGCAAAGACGTAGAATATTTATCGTTTAATGTTTCATCAAAATATTTAAAAAAAATCTAATGTGGGCAACACATGACTTTCCTTATATAATGTAATGAATTTACTACTTTTACAGTAAAATAAATAGGTTTTTCTTATAGTAGATACTAATATCCTTTCCAAAATATTGAATTTTCGACATTTGGCGAGATTTTCGTTAATATGACAACATTTCAAGAAGTCGCCAAGTTGGCGGCATTCCGCCAAATTCGTCGCCAAAATATCGCCAAGCGTTATGAACGAAGAAATAAGTTATTCTTACAGCAGATAAATGAATATTGGCGCTCAAATACAAAAGTATTACTCAAAATATTTTTTTCATGAATGGAACGAGCTAGATCCACGAGAATGATGTCATCCAATTTATCGCATGGTATTACATATGAAAAGTGAACATGTTTCTCAATAGGAAATATTTTTTTTTATTTTATATGAATTTTTGATAATTTTTTTGAAAAATGTGCAATATCTCGAGAACGGTTCATGTTAGCGTTCTAAAATTTATGTTAATCGTTTTCTAATGAAAAATTACATAAGAAATGTCTATTTGCGTAACTTTATTGGCGGTTTTGATTGTTTGACGATTTTTTCAAAATTCATTCAAAAATTTAGGAGGGTTCTGAACATTCGATTGCGTATAAAAACAATAAGCTTCCAGTGTTTACAGATTGTGATTTTGTACCACATTTTGTTCGAATCGGTCCATTCGTTCGTCAGTTATCGTCTCCACGGTCTCACTGACACACACACACACACATACTTTCACACACACACACACACACACACACACACACAGACATCACTTCAAAAATGTTTGATTCGTGATCAGGGATGCTTGAAACGTGCTCTCCCGTCGAAAACTCGGAATTCGAATTTTCGACCCCGTCACAATACTTTCCTTATACATTATGTATATAAGGAAAGTAATTATAGATATCAAGGAAAAGGCTCGGTAAAACTTCTAAACAAAAATACCCTTTTATTTCTGACCAAAATTTCTTATTAATCATTAAATCAAATCATAATATGGAGTATATTACTAATTCTTATGATTAATTTAATCAAAAACGTGTAATATCTATAACGACGCATATGCTAGCGTCTTATGAATCATGTCTTTCGCGTTTGAATAAAAAAGTAACAGTAACAACATGTTGTTAGGACGTATCATCTAAAATTGTGGATGTGCTTGCTCTCAGGATACAAGAATGAGTCCAAATTTCTGGATAACTAGCACGTTTATTTACAAGCACGACGTAAAAGAGGAACAAATAGCTCAATAACTATTACATAAGATCACTAATCAACTGCCAGGTACAGTAAAGCAGCAATTAAATGCTCCACTAATTTCACAAAATAACCGATACTGTTCTCAAAACATTGACGTATGTCACAGTTCTATGTAGCTTGTATCACGTCAACTGCTCTCCAATTGAGGGATGACTCTTTTTATATACTCCCCATAGAAACTTCTAGAAGGGGCTCTTATTTCGTAGAATATTCGTTATTTTGAGGTGGTTCTCGGACTTTCGAATAGTCGCCAAATTGGCACTAAATCGCTAGATCTGGCAGCATCTTTCAAACTTTATATGGCAGCCCTAGATTCAAGTCATGGGAAAGGTCGTCTTTACGGTTTTTCTCTATCTGGTTTACGAAAGAGACTCCAGTGAATGCATTTTACACGTTCTGAGCAATATAATATAGCTACCATCTATAGAATTTTTCTGTATGTATATATATATATATATATGTATATATATATATATATATATATATATATATATATATATATATATTTATGTTTTATAAAAAAAAATTGGAAAAAAAAATATCCCAAAATTTAAGACTTTCTTCTTTTCTGATGTCTTCGAAAATCAATAGGTCTCTAGCGTTTTATCGATTAAAAAAAATCGTTCCAAACCTCTTTTGATTCGCTTAATTTATTCGAAAGATATCCTGCCAACAGACATAACAAATGGTTGAACAAATGGTTTATTTGCATTTAGGGAGACATTTGTCCAACAAAATCGGAGGGTTGCATTTTTAACCCCATCACAATACTTATATTTTACAATATATTGTAGATGAAGAAGACCGTACTTTTTCTATGTATTGTAAAGAAAATTTGATACACTGAAAGTGCATTATGAAAATTTTTGTTCTCTAATCAATTCGTTCCATCAAAAATATATTTTTAAATTTAACATACTTAATTCAAGTGATTTAAATACTGTAATGAAATTCTTCTAACTCGTTGTATAATTTAAATAAATTGATTATTTACAAAATTATAATTAAAAAATATTAATAAATATTATACAGATAATAAAATTACAATTAAAAAGCGATTCATGTAAACATACCAGTATTTTTATAGAATCCTAATCTAGGTATATTTGAACCTGTAAATACGAAATTTCGTTAAAATCAAAATGCAAATTTTGTAATTAATTTCCTTATATACATAATGTAAAGGAACGGTTGTGACGGGGGTCGAAAATTCGAATTTGAGTTTTCGACGGGAGAGCACGTTTCAAGCATCCCTGATTACGAATCAAACATTTTTGAAGTGATGTCTGTGTGTGTGTGTGTCAGTGAGTCTGTGGAGACGATAACTGACAAACGAATGGACCGATTCGAACGAAATTTAGTACAAAAATCACAATCCGTAAACACTGGAAGCCTATTGTTTTTATACGTAATCGAATGTTCAGAACCCCCTAAATTTTCGAGTGAAATTTTGAAAAAATCGTCAAAAAATCAAAACCACTAATAAAGTTGCGCAAATTGACATTTCTTATGTAATGTTTCATTAGAAAACGATTGACATAAATTTTAGAACGCTAACATGAACCGTTCCCGAGATATTGCACATTTTTCAAAAAAATTATCAAAAATCATATAAAATAAAAAAAACATATTTCCTATTGTGAAACATGTTCACTTTTTATATGTAATACCATGCGATAAATTGGGTGACATCATTCTCGTGGATGTAGCTCGTTCCATTCATGAAAAAAGATACTTTGAGTAATGCTTTTGTATTTGAACGCCAATAGTAATTTATCTGCTGTAAGAATAACTTATTTCTTCATCCATAACGCTTGGCGAGATTTTGGCGACGAATTTGGCGAAATTCAGTTTTTGAAATGTTGCCAAATTAATGAAAATCTTGCTAAACGGATAAAAATGGCGCTAAATCAATGAAAATAGCGACTAATTGTCGAAAATTCAATATCTTGGAAAGAATATAAGTATCTACTATAAGAAAAACCCTTTTTTTTACTTTCCTTATATACATAATGTATAAGGAAAGTATTGTGACGGGGTCGAAAATTCGAATTCGAGTTTTCGACGGGAGAGCACGTTTCAAGCATCCCTGATCACGAATCAAACATTTTTGAAGTGATATCTGTGTGTGTGTGTGTGTGTGTTTGAAAGTATGTGTGTGTGTGTGTGTGTGTGTGTGTGTGTGTGTGTCAGTGGGTCTGTGGAGACGATAACTGACGAACGAATGGACCGATTCGATCCAAATTTGGTCCAAAAATCACAATCTGTAAACACTGGAGGCCTATTGTTTTTATACGCAATCGAATGTTCAGAACCCCCCTAAATTTTCGAATGAAATTTTGAAAAAATCGTCAAAAAATCAAAACCAATAATAAAGTTACGTAAATAGACATTCCTTATGTAATTTTTCATTAGAAAACGATTAACATAAATTTTAGAACGCTAACATGAACCGTTCTCGAGATATTGCACATTTTTCAAAAAAATTATCAAAAAGTCAAATAAAATAGAAAAAAAATATTTCCTATTGAGAAACATGTTCACTTTTCATATATAATATCATGCGATAAATTGGGTGACATCATTCTCGTGGATCTAGCTCGTTCCATTCATGAAAAAAGATACTTTGAGTAATACATTTGCATTTGAACGCCAATTTATCTGCTGTAAGAATAACTTATTTCTTCGTTCATAACGCTTGGCGAGATTTTGGCGACGAAATTGGCGGAATGTCGCCAACTTGGCGACTTTTTGAAATGTTGCCAAATTAACGAAAATCTCGCCAAATGGATAAAAATGACGATAATCAATGAAAATGACGACTAATTGTCGAAAAGTCAATATCTTGGAAAGGATATTAGTATCTACTAGAAGAAAAACCTATTTATTTTACTGTAAAAGTAGTAAATTCATTTCATTATATAAGGAAAGTAATGTGTTGCCCACATCAGATTTTTTAAAATATACTTTTTAAAGTCATATGACTTACTGATTACATGTAATACTTATCCTAGTTTAATATCAAAACAATATTTAAAATATTAATACAATATTTAATATATCTGATTTAGCTATTGGATAAAATTGTATTCATTTGACTGCCTTTGAGCGGGAAGTAATGAATGGAGCCAATGTTCATTCAAGAATATTTCACGTGTGTAGAAAGGAATTCTGCATGTAATTATTGAATTTCTCGAATTCTGCTAGTGTTTGAATAGTCTGACACAGTAACTAAAACTGAATCAATGGTTGGAATTTAATGCAGATTGGACAGTCATGGATGTTTAATAATTACATAGTATTTTAAATATATATATATAGTGTAATGGTTCACGGCGTACTTATACATCTATATACCACTAGCACACTAGCAGATATGGACGGTGTTGTTCGATAGTTAAATATGTGAAAATTCCAGTAGTATCCATATTAATCTTCAAAACTGATTTATATTATTCTTCAAAAAATTCTATTCAAATATACAATTTAATTCCCTTAAAAAGAATAATAATAATATCAGTTCCTGGTATACTATTTATTCAGTTAAGGTTACTATTTATTCAATTAAGTTCACTATTTATTCAGTTGAGGTCACTATTTATTCGGTCAAGGTCCCTATTCAGTTAAGGTCACTATTCAGTTAAGGTCCCTATTTATTCAATTAAGGTCACTATTCAGTTGAGATTCAATAATAGTCACTATTCAGTTAAAGTCACTCTTGTTTTTATGGAAATTCATAACTGCTACTGTCTCCTCTGGTTTTAATTAAAAAAATATGATGTAGGCAGCATATGACTTTCATTATATAATGCAATGCCTTTACTTCTTTAACGGCGAAAAAGTGATGAAAAGATCCACGGCACAGTGTTTGTACCGTTAAATTGTACATTTGGCGCGGAAAATTGTACATCCGGATGACAACGTCTAAAACTATTTCGTACCCAATTAACTTATATTTTACGCAATTCTAAATTAACAATTATCAAAATTGATAGCATCCTCATTAAGCAAAATAGTCAATATATTTAAATATTTCAATAACAAATTCATCGATTAGGAGTCATTTTCATTAACTTAGTGTCGTTTTTCCAATTTTGACGATATTTTAGCCAATGTGGGGCCAAATATCGACAAGTTGGCGATATTTAGAAGAGCATATCTTATATAATAAAAGTTATGCCCATCCTATGAATGACTTAAAAATTTGCAAAATATTGCATCCTATTTGATGTCATTTTTATCAATTTGGCGTCAATTTTATCAATTTGGTGATATTTTTTCAATTTGATAACATTTTTATCAATTTAGCAACAATTTCATCAATTTAGCAACATTTAAAAAGTCGTCAAATTGGCGATATGCCGCTAAAATTCATCGCTAAGATTTCGTCAAGCATTACGGAGAAATATGTTATTCTTACAGCAGATGAACGACTAATGGCATCCAAATATAAAACTATTACCCAAAGTACCTTCGCTTATAGTAGATTCTTATTCATTCCGAGATATTGGATTTTCCTCACTCTTCATATGATTTAGCGTCATTTGCATCAATTTGGTGACATTTTTATAAATTTAGTAATATTTTAGTCAATTTGGCGACATATAAAAACTGGCTAAGTTGGCGATATTCCGTCAAATTCGTCACCAAAATTTCGCCAAGCATTGATTATAGAGAAATAGATTAGTCTTATGGTAAACAAACAACTAATGGTGTCAAATTACTAAGCTATTACCCAAAGTGTCTTCTCTCGTGAATGGAACGAGCCAGGTCTACGAGAATGATGATAATAAATTTATCGCATAATATTACATATAAAAAGTAAACCGATTTCGCAATAGTTAATATTTTTGTTTATTTTATGTGATTTTTTAATAAATGTATTTGAAAAATGTGCAATATCTCGAGGACGGTTCATACTAGCGTTCTAAAGTCTACGTCAATCCTTTTCTAATGAAAAATTACATAAGAAATGATTATTTACGTAACTTCATTGAATGTTTTAATTTTTTGATAATTTTTTTAAATTTCATTTCAAAATTTAGGAGGGTTCTGAACATTTGATTGCGTGTAAAAATAATAGGCTTCCAGTATTTACTGATTGTGATTTTTTTACCAAATTTTGTTCGGATCTCTTGATTCGTTCGTGAGATATTATCTCCACACTCACTGACACACACATATATTCAGTCACACACACAGAGAGAGACATCACCTTAAAAAACTCTGATTCGTATTCAGGGATTCTTGAAACGTACTCTCCCTTCGAAAACTCGAATTCGAATTTTCGTCCCCGTCACAATACTTTCCTTATACATTATATTATGCATATAAGGAAAGTAACAATCATGGTCAAACCAAATATTATTCTTAGTTAATTGATTGTAATTACTTTGATATTTGTTGGTTATAAGCATCCCACAACATCTGTCGTCACAAAAATGCGGTTAGATATAAATGCGGTTAGATAAGTATATAAACCTTCTAACACGACATTTTCAACATTTATAAAAACAATCTGATGTGGGCAGCACATGACTCTCCTTATATAATGCACTGAATTTACTATATTTACAGTAAAAAAAACTGATGTGGGCAACACATGACTTTCCTTATATAATGTAATGAATTTACTACTTTTACAGTAAAAAAATAGGTTTTTCTTATAGTAGATACTAATATTCTTTCCAAGATATTGAATTTTCGACAATTAGTCGTCATTTTCATTGATTTAGCGTCATTTCTATCCATTTGGCGAGATTTTCGTTAATCTGGCAATATTTCAAAAAGTCGCCAAGTTGGCGATATTCCGCCAAATTCGTCGCCAAAATCTCGCCAAGCGTTATGGATGAAGAAATAAGTTATTTTTACAGCAGACAAATGACTATTGAAGTTCAAATACAAAAGTATTACTCAAAGTATATTTTTCCATGAATGGAACGAGCTAGATCCACGAGAATGATGTCACCCAATTTATCGTATAGTATTACTTATGAAAAGTGAACATGTTTCTCAATAGGAAATTTTTTATTAATTTAATATGACTTTTTGATAAGTTTTTTTTAAAAATGTGCAATATCTCGAGGACGGTTTGTGTTAGCGTTCTAAAATTTATGCCAATCGCTTTCTAATGAAAAATTACATAAGAAATGTCTATTTGCGTAACGTTATTAAAGGTTTTGATTTTTTGATGATTTTTTCAAAATTTCACACGAAAATGTAGGAAGGTTCTGAACATTCGATTGCATTTAAAAACAATAGGCTTCCAGTATTCACAGATTGTGATTTTTGGTACCAAATTTCATTCGAATCGCTCCATTCGGTCGTGAGATATCGTCTCCACAGACTGACTGACACACAAACATATACTTCACACACACACACGGAGAGAGACATCACCACAGAAATGTTCAATTCGTGATCAGGGATGCTTGAAACGTGCTGTCCCGTCGAAAACTCGAATTCAAATTTTCGACCCCTGTCACAATACTTTCCTTGTACATTATGTATTTATGGAAAGTAATAATTCGGAATGAAGGCAGAGCATAACTTTTCAACAAAAATAAATTTGTATAAAGATAAAAATTAAATTAAATAAAAATTTGTAATTTGTGTACAGATGAAGACTCGTTCGAGGTTCCATTTGAGATTTCCAAAGCTCCTAGCATTGTACTGCCCGTAAGTATTTAAATGTAGCTCATCCTATCCAAGGTCTAAAATCTGTCTCGGGCTAATGGAGAATACGTAACCTTATGTTGTTGTTGTTGTTGAAACCCAGACCGTCCGACCTACCAGAAAGGTGTAAGGTAACTGTTTGGACGGTCGGGAAGTGCCACCCAATTTGGACCGGAACCCAGTGGAGGAGGCATCCACAGGGACCGTACCCTCCTTCCCCTACCACCAACCTCTCGGAAGGACTTTCGGACCCACATGTTTAACGTGATCGTACTCCGCATGAACACGGCGGCAGTTTTGGCAGTGGCTGGAATCGAACCCGGGCCTACCGAGTGCAACTCCAGCGCGCTAACCAATGGGCTACCGCGCCCCCAACGTAACCTTATGTAAAAAATCTGATGTGGGCAACACATGACTTTCCTTATATAATGTAATGAATTTACTACTTTTACGGTAAAAAAAGAGGTTTTTCTTATAGTATATACTAATATTCTTTCCAAGATATTGAATTTTCGACAGTTAGTCGTCATTTTCATTGATTTAGCGTCATTTTTATCCATTTGGCGAGATTTTCGTTAATCTGGCAACATTTCAAAAAGTCGCCAAATTGGCGACATTCCGCCAAATTCGTCGCCAAAATCTCGCCTGGAGTTAGGGACGGAGAAATAAGTTATTCTTACAGCAGATAAATGACAATTGGCGTTCAAATAAAAAATTATTATTCAAAGAATCTTTATTCATGAATGGAACGAGCTAGATCCACGAGAATGATGTCACCCAATTTATCGCAATTTATTACATATGAAAAGTGAACATGTTTTTCAACAGGAAATATTTTTTTTTATTTTATATGACTTTTGATAATGTTTTTGAAAAATGTACAATATCTCGAGAACGGTTCATGTTAGCGTTCTAAAATTGATTTCAATCGTTTTCTAATGAAAAATTACATAAGAAATGTCTATTTGCGTTACTTTTTTTGTGGTTTTGATTTTTTGACGATTTTTTCAAAATTTTATTCGAAAATTTAGGGGGGTTGTGAACATTCGATTACGTATAAAAACAATAGGCTTCCAGTGTTTACGGATTGTGATTTTTGTACCAAATTTGGTTCAAATAGGTCCATTCGTTCGTCAGTTATCGTCTCCACAGACTCACTGACACACACACACACACACACACACACACACACACACACACACACACACACACACATCACTTCAAAAATGTTTGATTCGTGATCAGGGATGCTTGAAACGTGCTCTCCCGTCGAAAACTCGATTTCGAATTTTCGACCCCGTCACAATACTTTCCTTATACATTATGTATATAAGGAAAGTAAAAATACGATTATCATGGAAATCTTAAATATTATATCTACTTTAGCATGATAAAGTAAAATTATCTGATGCTCTGACCCGTATACAATAAATCACTTTCAATTTCCAGAAGTTGTTGAACGTTATAAAGGTTCAAAGTTCAAACGTGTTAAAAAGAATAAGAATGGCGAAATAATTATATCTGAAAGGCGAAACAAATACCACTAAATATTATTTTTCTCACGATCGCTTTCGTATAGCAGAAGACACGATTCTTTAATGAAACCTGTCTAGTTAAAGAAAATTCTTTGAAATATATTGTTCGAATGGGAAAAGTATGGGATATTAGAATTTTGACAATATTTATATATTAATTTTTTAATATTTTTAGAAAACTTTAATATATGGGAAGAGTGAGCAAAGTGGCCACGATAAGAAAATTAACTTTTAAAAATACTAACTGAAACAAATTAAAACATTACTCTTAAGGGGACGGTGGACGTTAAAATGAGCAAAAATCAACTAAAAAAAGGTTTTTTTAATATATAACATTGTTTTACACATCTAACCTTTTGCTTACGGGTGGGACAGCGTCCATCCCAAACAAAGAACTCCCCCAAAAGATAGGTATTTGACATACCCTATACCAAACAGTTTGACCCCCCTTTGCAGACATTGGCGACCATGGAAATCGCCGGTAGAAACATTGTACCTGTTCTTTGTTTGGGGTGGACGCCGTCTCACCCGTAAGCAAAAGATTAAATGCATTTTTTTCGAAACGGAATTTTCAAAGGTTTTGCATTTTTAAAATGCTCCATGCGTCTTAATTTTTGAGATGCATGAAATTTGGTAAGACACCTTTCATACTTTTTAATGAAACTGGGTATGCATTTTATAATTGATCTTTATCAAGATAATTAAAAGTAAATAATAACCCAATTAAATGATGAAAATTAAGTTTTAATGCAGAAAAATAGTTTTAAAAAATTAACTTTCTAAGGGATTTTAAAATGAATACCCAAATTTGTTCATAATGTGTTTTTGAGTGATCATAATGTAAAATTAATCAAAAATGTGAACAAATGGTAAGCAAGGAACATTTTTAAATTTTCGTTAAAAAAAAAATTAAATTTAGAAAAAATACAAAATTATAACAAAATTGAAACAAATTGAATGGTATTTTGTATAATAATGTTAAGAAGAATATTTATACAAATTTTCATGTTTCTAAGTCAATAAATAAATAAAAAAAAATTTAACGTCCACCGTCCCCTTAAACAATATTATGATTTAAGGAGATTTATATTTTTACATGAATCCAGTTTTTTATTGATTATGTTCGTATAAGAAGTAAAGGAATATAGTCCTATCAAAGGGCCACTTTACATGACATTGTAGTTTTGGATTTGAAATGGAAGAAACGTAAATAAAATGTCCACTTTTATTAAATGTTTGAACGCCTTTTAAATACTTTTAATTTGAAATGAATGGACTCTTAGAGTTATCTGAGTCATTCTTAAGATATTAAACGTGTTATTTTTGCAGATGATGTGCGAAATTAGGTATGATTATATGAATTGTTCACAGAAAAAAGACTTTTCATTTTTAACGAAATATAGGTACTAGAAATCTCTAAATTGTGTTATGGTTTTTTTAATAGTAACTCAAATTGATAGTTTGTGGGTAAAATCATGTGTTAAATAAATCGGAATTTTGAAAAGACACACGATAGTTATAATAGTGCTTAATGCCAGTTTTGGAATACTTTTACACAAGTTTCAATTTTGAAGCAGATTTTCTGACATGTGAAACATTTAAACTTGTAAATTGGACATATGTAAGTAATAAAAATGCCACTGCAGTTAACGGTTATTCCATGCTGATGAGAGTGAATAAGCACGAAACCGGTCATGGTTACTGTTATCTGCAATAGAAGTGTTTGCCATACACAAGTAAAGTTTTTGACGGGAATAACGTCCGTAGTCAGGGTATCCGGCTGAAGTAGACGAAAATACAAACGTTACGAAAATGTAATCACTTTGGACGTTACGAACATGTAAACATTTTAGACACTTATATTTCAGAAACTAATAGATAAAAAATGGAAATAATTTATACTTGTTTTGTCAGAAATAGGGTATCATTTACGAATATACCAAAATAATTTAAAAAATAATAGATACGAATGTAAAACATTTGTTGCTTGTTTTGTTGGAGATATGGTACTGTTTATGAATATACAAAAATAATATTTTGAATGCATATATATTTTTTGAAACATAAAATTTTTGTTCGAGCGCATTTTTGCTTCACTGTGTTAAATTTTAATTGCATTAAAATATATTTCAAACTAGGATATATATTAATAGTAAATGACTGGCAGGTCCAGAAGGAAATTTAATTTTTAGATCCATAATTTATTTTTAACAAAGCTCTTATAGTTCTAGAGCAAACGTCTTGTCAAATTCAAGGAGATTGAAAATTATCCGTTTATAAAGATTGAAATTATTAAATCTTAAAAACTAAAACAGTCAATTAGAAATAGTAAATATGTAATTTGTAGTCCTTTGAAATCCCTGCAAGAATATATAATTAAATTTTAGATTGAGTTTTAATATTTTGAAATACATTTATTATAATTAATATATTTTAACACTCTGAGCTATTTTGAAATATGATTCTAATTTCACTATTTGAGCTAACTGTGAACAATAATCAAGTAATTGGTATCCCTGTGAAAACCTTAGAATTATTAAATAAGTAAAATACACTTTGTTCAAAAGGCAAGAAAAACTTGAGCAAAGTATATAAGCACAAATAAGAAATAATAACACAACATGTTTGGTGCATGTTTGGACGAAATACGTATAACATAAAAAATTATCACAAACTGAAAATCAAAATTTATAAAAACAGTAAATAGCAAAATATGTATTTTATAAATGCAATTTCTAATATCCTAATCTGTTTTCTTACTTTTCTCTCACATAAAGACATAGTTAATATATTATATTATTCGAAATAAAATAAAATAATTCAGTATGAAACTTCTGTGCAAGATCATATTTCGTATTCATGACACTCCATATTAAAATCTTTAGCATATCGTCCCAAAGTTTGGCGAAAAATTTGACTCAATGCCAAAATGTGTCCCAAGGATTCCATTAAGAGAAGCCGAATAATAAATAAACTCTTTGTTGTGGTCAATGTTTTTCTATAAATATTTCTGTCTACTGTTGTTTATTCACTTATTTATTTATTTATTGCCTGTTTAGTGCTCGGGAAAGTTTCTCACATTCGAAAACTATTTAGTTTCTCAATAAGAATATGAGGGAGGTGATAAATGTGCTGCGAACTTTGGTATAATCCATAATCGTTGTTATAACTTTGAAACACAGACGAACATACGGATTTTAATGTTCATCTAGATTTCTAGAGGTTTCTACTGTTCATTTTAATGTTTCTAGAGGTTCAAATTCTTATTGGAGTTTCACGGGTTTACACTTTTAGAGCACCTCTGACACGAGTCAATGATTTTCTTAATAATATCTACGTGACTATGTGCGTGTATGAGTGCCTGTGAGCATGATAAATGAAGTACAAATTGAGATTTCGTACTGTTCTTTCAATTGATAAGTCTATCAATTTCAGAACACTACGAAAATTTTGGACTATTTGTTTAAAAAAATATATTTAGGAAAAGTAATTGTGTTAAGTAGTGTTACGAAAAAGCTATTTTACATTTTAATTTTTTATTTAAAAGCAAATACGAGGGTCACACTGAAATTTTTGAGATACGGCTAAGTGGTACAAGTTAAACTTACCAACCCTTAGGAGTGTTCAAATTACCCCCCCTCCAACATCAATGCACTTTTGTAGGCGAATTTTCCAAAGAATAAATGCTTCAAGCCATCCATTTCTTGGAATCGATGAAAAATATACTTTATAGCCTCATCAATCTCATCTTCGGAATGAAAACGATGCCCACATAATTTTTTTTAGATTAAAAAACAGTCAAAGTTACATATATCAAGATCAGGAGAATAGGATTGATGTTCTATCACTTTGATGCTTTTTTTTGTTCAAGAAATTCGTCTGTCATTCTTGCTGAATGAGGAGATGCATTGTCGTGGTGAAGCATGAATCCTCTAACATCCATTTCCTGAAAAATTTCTGGAAGACACTTAGTGGCGTACCATTTAGCTGTAACTGTCTTCTGTGCCTCTAACTTTATGGCTTTGACCAGACCTGTACTTCTGAAGAACACGTCATACATTATTTCTTCATTGCTCGTTGTCTTTTCACTATTGTTGGTTTGGGGGCATCTTCAAAGATCCATACTTTACTTTCTTGACGTATTGGAATGCCAAAAAACGGTATGTACGTTTCATCACCAATTATGATTTTAGAAATATGCGGTGTCTACCATGAGTAATTTTAGGGTTTCTTTACTGATTTTGACAAGCTCCGCTTTTTGGTGTTCTGTTAAATTATGGGGTGCCAACGACAAACTAATGTTTTCATATGCAGTTCTTCATGAATAATTTTATGTATCGCTGCGGATCCAATGTTAAGTTCCTTCTGTATCATGTGGTAGGTACAACGATTATCATTAATTAATATTTTTCGAATGTCCGACACATTTTTTGGGACTACAGATGACAAAGGTCTCCCTGTCTGTTCTTCATTAGGCAGAGAATTTTGACCTCTTCCCAACTTTGTAAACCATCTAAATACAGTGGTACGAGATGGATCATCATTCCCATATGGTAATTGTAGACATTGAAGACATTCTTCTTGATTTATCCCCACTTTAAAATCATAGAAAATCATAGCTTGATAATGCTCTCGCTTCAGCTCCATCTTTCAAAATTTCTTCTACGATAACTAAATTGTAATTGTTGCCACAAATTATCGTCGGCTAACATAAAAGAGTTCAAATTTAAATTTCCGACCAATAATTTTTTCTAGCGCATATTGTCTGCCCCTGTTTCAAAAATTTCAGTGTGACCCTCGTAACATCAGTTACTGAACGTTAACGTGCATCATTCTTGAGATATTGTACGTTTCGTACGTTTTTCATATAAATACGAAAATATATAAACAAAAATGTATTTGCTGTTATCATACAAATGAGCCTTTTGTAATTACTTTCAACCAGAAATAAATAATCACCATTATTTAGGAGTTATCACAAGCCTTTATCGGGATATATGTAGTTTTTCCTTTCCACATGGGTCACAATATCTCTCGAACAAATTGAGATAATAGAATGGAATTTGATGATATTAATTCAATTGATGACTGTCAGAGGTCTATTGATTTTAGGGTTATTAAAACAAAGTAAAAATCTACATTTGTTTAAAAAAAAACAGAAGAATATTTGAAAAAACAATAATTTGTTGAAATTGTTACAGAAATAGCTATTTATATGGATTTCTTAATTTAGACACCTAATAACACAATTTACAGTTCTCAAGATATTACATACTTTTTACGGCCACCTTTATCAAATGAGTGAACAAACACTTGGTCAATACTATTTTTTTTTGTGTGTAAGAGACTAAGTTATAAGATCTAATTTGTATTGTGTTTTCCAGAATACGAAAAAAATCTTTTTTTTAACGCCTGTGTGATAAAAAATAAAGATCTTGTCTAGCTTTAAAACCATTAAACGAAATTTAAGTAGTAAAGCCACGTATTGTTGTTGTTTCTAATGACCTCCTGTTTCGGTACAGCCGATACAGGACCAGTGACGCAGGAAAGAACGAAGAAAGACACACAAGACAAGAGTCAAGTCCTTCGAATGAGTCGGACGGTCTGGGTCTGCAACACAAGACAAGAGAGCAAAGTTTATTACAAACAATTATCACTGACGAAGGTCGGAGGGGGTGCAGCTTCACATTTAGACGAAGACCCAGAAGGCGAAAGACTGACTTGCCTCAATAAACATCCATGCCTTACTCGGGATTCGAACCCGACTCTTTCAGACAGCAGCCGAAGAAGACGCTATCTTCACCCCCTGGGCGGCAGAGCTACGTATACATTAAGTTAGTGTTGATTAGATTTTGGAATAATTTGGAAATTTGGAAAAATAAAACTCGCTTTTTCTTTCTAAATGGTTAGTAAAAATCTCTAACATCTGAAATATCAACGACTTATATTTCATTGTAATTAAGTGCTTGTTTTATACGTAATTTTTCATGATAAAATAAATAAAACCAACCCCCACTTTTCCAGAATAAACCATTTTCGAAGAATTTCAATTTTTTAGAGAGGAAGGGGATGAGCTAGCGACGTTTCAAAATGCGCTTATTACCAAAATAATTAAAACTATTTTAAAACTACTGATTAAATATAATTTCAAATAAGTATTAACGTTATATACTATTCTGTGAGATTAAATATAAATAAAAGCATTACGGAATTTAACAGTCTGTAAGAAATGTCATGAACTGTTAGCATTAGAGTTTTAAAAGGACATTCCTTTCATAAAATACTTGAATAATTTAGCGGAATAATTTCAAGGTATAGAAATAACGAGAAAAGTTGAAAAGAACATTGACATTTTATGAAGTTTATAATTCATAATTTAATTTAATTTTCTTTTTTATCTTGACTGCCAATCAGAGTTGGGAAAATACATTGAAATGTATTTTCGATACAAAATAAAAAATACACAGGTTTTAGGGCAAAAAATACAAAACACAAAATACTTTACATATTTAAAAAATTCCAAATACAAAATATATTCGAAATACAAAATACATTTAAAAAAATTAAACATTGCTGTGTCTTCGACTGGATTGAACTTTAATTACAAAGCAATACATTTTTTTTTAAATACACAAACCTTATATTTGGGAAATATTAACATTGGCAATTTAAAAATTAATGATTGTATTGTATTGAAAAGTATGAATAAAAGCTTAAACTTCTTTAAATTTAAAATCGAAAATTAAATCCTTAATGAATCCCCCCCCCCCCCACATTTGGAATTTCACGCTGAATCCATATCAGTCTTCATCTTAGCTTTATCTACAACCAATACTAAGAAATAGATGTTTCAAGGAAATTATTTGTGAAAAAAAAAAAAATTAAAAATACAGAAGTGGAAAAATCTTTATAGGGAATCCCCAATCATATCCTGGATTTAATGTTGAATTCATATTAGTCATACTCTCAGCTCTATAGCCAATCTGAAGAGATAAAGTTTCAAGAATTTTTTTTAACCGGAAAGGGAAAAATAACTGAAGAAATCCTTAGTAAACATCCCCATCCGCTCCGGGATTTAATGCTGAAACCATATTAGTCATTATTTATATAGCCAATTCTGAGAAATAGATGTTTTATGTAAAAGATTTGAAACAAATGTGGAAAGAAACCGGAAGTAAAGTTCTTAGTGAACCACCCTTCCCCCTATAGAATTTGATGCGGAATCCATTTTAAAAGTTATCATCTGAGCTCTATCTGTTGCCAATTTTGAGATATAGACATTTCAAGTAAAATAAAAATTTTTGAACCGGAAATAAAAAAAGAACTGGAAGTGGAAATCCATGGTGAACCTCCAAACCCGTCTGAAGTATGATGAAATCCGTTATCATCTGAGATCTATCTGTAACAGATTCCGAAAAATAGATGTTGGAAACATTTTTCCAAAAAACAATGGTATGGCAAATTTTTTGCTATCAATAAAATGATTACATAATATAGCGTAACCTCGATTAAACGGATGCCAAGGGACTAGCATAAATATTGGTTAAATCGTAGTACTACTGCATAAACCTGAAATTTTACCCTTTAATGCGTTTTAAAATTTGTTGTGGTTTCGAAAGTCCCCCTTATAACTGCACATTTTGGTTTGCATAATTGGCATTCCGCCTTTCGTTTCTGCGATAAGCCAGAGTGTATACGAAGCCAACCCCCTCCGCTCACATTACACGCGGATATTGGCTGGCTTTCGAAGCGATCGCCAAATGTATCACGTGACGCGCGGACTTTCCTTCTCAAGGTTATTTCGGAGCAAGACATTTCTCCTCTTCTATAACGTGGAGGAGGGTGGACTTCGCATTTACGTTCAAGTCATAACTGAATAATATGTTAAAGTTATAGCTCTAAGGCGATGGATTGATTTTTACTTTCATATATATAGGCGAAAATTTGAATTCCAGTTTTTGTCGGGAGAGCACGTTTCAAGCAACTAAACTAACATAGTTTAAACCTTTATTTGGAACTTGCATCTCCTTCAAGGAAAAAATAACAATTTATAGTTTGCGATTATAAAGACTTCCTGACTTGTCAATATATATATATATATATATATTATATATACAGGGTGACCAGAAATATCTCGAAAACCACTGTACATAAATCGTTCAAACTTTGGGAATAAACAATACTGAAATACTGACAACCAAATGCCATTGCAGGTGATGGCAAGCATATCGAATTTGTGATTTCATAAATTTGGAATATATATATTTTTTTCCTGTAATTGGAATAAAACATATTTATTCACCCGTTTTTTTGTCGTTTCATTTTACTTTCGGGGCGCTTTTTTCTGGTCACCCTATATATATATATATATATTACATATAGAACTATACAAATATGAAATATACGTAAAAATGTAATATAATACCACTCAGAAAAAGGCGCAATGCAGCACTATATACTGAAGCAGGATATAACTAATTTAAACGATTTGAAAAAAGGAAAGGGGGAAAACCATATGAATTGCATAAAAATGGCTGGGAGGGATAGCGACCTCTCATTCCCGTTTTAAGTACTTTTCGTCTAGACAACGCCCACGGATACCAATGCAATTCAATGACAGATCCCCGTAGCATGTGCAAAAATGAAAGCTCCAAAATGCAGAAAAGGAGGCCTCAGAATGCAGACAGAAATGGAACGACGAAATCACACTGGCAATGATGCTACCGACTAAAACGTATCGCCCGTTTCGCCATATGTAGTATATACCCATACGCATGCGTACCTCGATTATTCAAATATGATGTCATATTCTCAAGTCATTAAAGAATGAATAATCCTCTTCTTTAAAGAAAGAATTGTAAATATCTTTAAGGAAATTCCGTGGGTAATGATTTTTAAGTGCTTCCTGTAAAATGAGTTTGTTACATGTGAGACAATCTTTTTTGAAAGTATTATTATTACGATTTCTTCTCAAATGTCCTGTTATGATGTTACGGAAAATATTCCTAGACAAATTCGACTTCCATCCAATTATTTGGTTAATCTTCATATCATAATTATTACGTTTATTGTACAGAACTGTATGAATTCCATTTTTATGTTTGTATCTAATGGTTATGTCCAGGAAATTAACTTCGTTTTTGACACTATTAGGGTTCTTGATAAGATCCAATTCCGGAGGATAAAAGTCAAATTCAATTTCAGGAGTATTTGAGTAATGGCCTAAAATCACATCGTCCACATATCTGTAATATGGCATTTCATATAATACATGATTATTCCTTTCGAAATATGTTAAATATATGTCAGCCAGGACTGATGAACAGCCCCCACCCATAGGAATACCTCTAATTTGTTGATAAAAGACTCCACCGTTACATAATATGTTCTCAAACAAAACGATCTGAATTAAATCCATATACCTTCGTAAAGTGATCACATTTTTAAGATTGTATTCTGTATGTACCAGTAAAAGTATTTCATGCAATTTTTTAAGATCAATGTTGTTGAAAAGGTCCCGGAAGTCATAACTGGTGAACTGTATATCTTTATTGCAATACTTCAGTCGTTTAATTACTTCAGTGCTGTTTTTTATGATTATTGGATTTTGTACTAATAAAGCTTTATATGCAGGTTTAAGTATATTCATAAGTTTTTTGTTAGCCAATGTAATATATGTATTACATCCTACAGTTACCGTACGAAATTTCACGGGTGTTTTATGCAGTTTTGGAATGAGTACAAAATACTCAGTACTTTAGTCTTTAGTTTTAATACTCAGCATTTTGGTAGCATATCCATGTGAAGAATATCAGATGGATTTTACTTTCTATCCACAACATTTAAAACTAACTGAAACTCCACATAATGTCAACAAAAGTCTTAATTTTCTGGATATAACGATATACAAGCAACCAGGAGGTTCTACTGGTTTCTGTTTGTACGATAAACGCAACGGCTTCCACTTCAAAATCAATTATATCATAAACTGGAACTCGTGTATGCACAAAAATGTTTTTAGAAATATTATACTGGGACAATTAATACGTAGTCAAAGAATAAACAGTAAAATGGAAGATCGATATTTATGCGATTATCGTTTCCTACAAAACACCATCTCACAGGGTTTTCCCAAGAATTTTTTAAGTGACATTATCTACAAATTTTATAAAATAACTGTAACCGAAAGTTACCGTTTATATTTAAATAAAACTGATGGCAATATACATACTGGATTGTCACAGGTAAAGCGTGTGATAACTGATATGGGACCTCTTGAATAGGGTATAATGTATAATACGTTATAGCAATTTTGCATGGTCTTGTATGACACAATATGGGATGTACATCTGCATGTAATATGCTATTGTTTGTCATTCAGGTATATGGTTTTAAAAATAGACTTTGTTATTATTGTTCTATTATGTGTCAATATTTAAATTCTTCTTTAAGTGGAAGCTTTGTAATTTTGCTAATTTATACTTGTGAACATGTTTCAAACATTATTCACACTTTTTAACATATTTCAAACATTTACTGTAGATGAATTTCGATAGGGCTGGATCTCGACAATTATATCTTATATTTGTTTATGTATGATGTATATTT
>OX578149.1:29759363-29896863 GCA_951213105.1 Amaurobius ferox
TTAGTTGAAGACTGATATAGATTAAATATTGAATTCCGGAGGGATTGGTAGGGTTCACTAAGGATTTCCTGGTCTGAATATGTAACTTCTGGTTTGTCCAATAATTCATATGACTGCATGAAATAAGTGTGCTGAAAGTATAGAAATACTTAACAGTTATTTCGAAATTGAAGTGTATACATCACTTTCCATTGCATAAAGGCTTTTTCATATTTTTTTAATTTTTTGTATTAAAAATTTCAATTTTGCCAAACTTAGATGTAAAAATAATTGTAAAATATATTACTAATTTGAATGAACGATTGCACGTACGTAAGTTGCTGGAAATGTAATTGGCCAGGGAATTTTTAAATGCAAAGTGCAATTAATTTTGATATTTGTTTACCATATTTAAATTAGGAAATATTTTTATTTATTTTCCAATAACATTTAAAATTTTTCAATTTAATAATAAAATATTTAAAATTAAAATAATTTAAAAGTATAAAAGCATTAAAACTTTACCCGTTTTTAAATTTTTAAGAAAATTTACTTGAAACTATCACGTCGTAGAACCCCAAGGGTTCCGCAGAACAAACACATCTTGAAAAACGCTGCATTATCCTACGTGTGTCGAAAAAGCAACATTGCTCTCACAAACTGAAAAATGTCAAGCAAATTTCCTTAAAATGTTACAAATTTTGCATTTTAAAATGACAAATATTTTATTATTTCCTCCTTTCAAATAATCTTCAAATTTCGTTACGGATTATTGTACTATATAAGAATTGAATATTATACGGATTCTACACATATATTTTCTACGAAATTAGAATCGTTTCATTCAAATAATAAATTATATGCATGTGTGTCGAACATTTCTTTAACTAATTTCAAACAATCCGTATGCAGTACACAAAGTTTTTAAATACATGTATTTTAATAGTATTACTTGAAAACCACATTAGTCGGATTGTTATTTGATTTATAAATAATCAAACCAGTGTTTGAAATACTACTGTATATTTTGATAAGTTTCTCATACGCAATCTGATATGCAATCAAATTATGAACAATATTCTTTATTAAACAATTCGTCTTTCCCATCCAATTGCACGTGTAGCGAGAATAAACCAGAACTGGCGATAAAGCGACGTTTGGCGTGTGGCATGAGAGATTACTTCTGAAATTGTTGAATCGGTATACACTCTGGCTTATCGCTTCGTTTCTATTATCATCATAAGATATATCACTTCAAAGCATTTCCATCTAATACTGCACACCGTACACGTCGGGCCAACGGCCGTACCGTGTTGAAAACACCGGTTCTCGTTAGATCACCGAAGTCAAGCAGCATCGGGCGCGGTTAGTACTTGGTGGGTGACCACCTCGGAACACAGCGTGCTGTTGGCCATCTCGGGTGCGGTATCCCCGTGGTTTGCGCGCTAGATTTGCACGCTACCACAAATGCCGCCGTGTTCATGCGGAGTACGATCACGTTAAACATGTGGGTCCGTAAGTCCTTCCGAGAGGTTGGTGGTAGGGGAAGGAGGGTACGGTCCCTGTGGATGCCTCCCCCACTGGGTTTCGGTCTAAATTGGGTGGCACTTCCCGGCCGTCCATACAGTTACCTTACACCTTTCTGGTAGGTCGGACGGTCTGGGTCTCAACAACACCGTACACGTCATAATCCATTAACTCTATAAATTTATTCGCATCACGAGCAGCAGAATCTTCCATTTTCACTTTCCTTACATACATAGTGTGATGTATAAGGGAAGTAGTGACGAAGTCGAAAATTCGAATTCGAGTTTTCGACGGGAGAGCGCGTTTCAAGCATCCCTGATCACGAATCGAACATTTTTGAGGTGATATCTGTGTGTGTGTTTGTATGTGTGAAAGTAATGTGTGTGTGTGTGTGTGTGTGTGTGTGTGTGTGAAAGTATGTTTGTGTGTGTGAAAGTATGCTTGTGTGTGTGTGTGTGTGTCAGTGAGTTTGTGGAGATTATATCTCACCTCACGAACGAATGAAGCGATTTGAATGAAATTTGGCACAAAAATTGCAATCAGTGAATACTGGAAGCCTGTTGTTTTTAAACACAATAGAATGTCCAGAACCTCTTTAAATTTTCGAGTGAAATTTTGAAGAAATCTTTAAAAAATCAAAATCTTGAATAAAGTTACGCAAATAGACATTTTTTATGTAATGTTTCCTTAGAAAACGATTGACATAAACTTTAGAATGCTAGCATGAACCATTCTCGAGATATTACACATTTTTCAAATAAATTTATCAAAAAATCCCATAAATGAAAAAAAAATATTAACTGTTGAGAAACATGTTCACTTTTCATATGTAATATTATGCGATAAATTTGGTGACATTATTCTCATGGATTTAGCTCGTTCCATTCATGAGAAAGGATACTTTGAGTATACCTTTGTATTTGAACACCAATAAGCATTTATATGCTATAAGAATAACTTATTTCTCCATCCATAACGCTTGACGAGATTTGGGCGACGAATTTGGCGGAATGTCGCGAGCTTGGCGACTTTTGTAAATGTTGGCAAATTAACGAAAATCTCGTCAAATGGATAAAAACGACGCTAAATCAATGAAAATGACGACTAGTTGACGAAAATTCAATATCTTGGAAAGAATATAAGTATCTACTATAAGAATAACCTATTTTTTGTTTTACTGTAAAAGTAGTAAATGCATTGCATTATATAAGAAAAATCATGTGCTGCCCACATAAGATTTTTTCTCATATCTTTGCAATAACTAATTACATTGCATCTCTTTGATTTACTTCAAAAATATATACAATGCACAGCAGAGCTTGGATTGCATATTCTTCAGTTTTCACTAAGAATGCAATATTACACTATCTTCCTGCCCTTTTACTTGCGGTTATACATAGACAGGAAGGAGCCATCTACCAAACAACACTATATAATTTCAATATGAACATAACGTTTATAACAGGAACTATATTTTTCAGAGGCCACTACAGATACTAGACATTCTTTTAATTTAAATCTTTATCCACTTTTCTCTTTTATGAATATTTCATCTGCTGTTTAAACACGATAGTTTTAAATCGAAAGAAATGTATTTTGAGTATTTTGAAAATACAAAATACTCTGAAAATGGATTTTCGATACATTGCCAAAATACTTTAGATTTTTCTGTTTAAAATACAAAATCAAAATGTATTTTGAAAATGTATTTCAAATACATGTATTTTCGATACTGCCCAATTCTGCTGCCAATAACATTATATGCTGCAATTTAAAAATCAAAGTCACTTAAAGTCATTCAATTTTTTGTCTCCAAAACAATGTTGAGAGGTTTATTCTGAAAACGTAACACCAGTAGTAAAAGCAGTCGCTTTAAAAATAAACTTTGCCTGAACAATGTAAACAAACCGACTGCAAATACGCATTTGAATAATGCATGGAGGTTCTTACTCTCCGTGTTTTGAGAAAAGAACGATTAGAACAAAAAGAAACAAGAGGGTGGAGAAGTGCAATGGTAAACAAAGCGTTATTTAGAGAAGACGTAGCGAAAAAACCTGATTCAGAACAATAGCAAGTTTTTCAAAAAATAAATAAATAAATAATCAATAATAATCGTGAACAATACTGTTACTCGTTACAGAATAATGTGAAACAAAACATTTTTGAACAATCTACCTCTCTCTACCTTGAAATAATTTGGTACAATCTACCTAGTTAAAGATTTCGATATTTTTAATCTGAATTAAAATTTTCTACCCAAATTGCTTTAAAATGCAGATTATGTGGTATATGAAATCAGAAGATATAATACGATTGGGTTCTATATTGAGGTCGGAAGAAGCTTTTACTCATATCAAGTCAATAACCCAACTCAATCGAACGATCACGAGCTTTTATGTCCTCTGTAAGAAGTTCTTGGAAAAGCACTAATAATTAACTAATTAACAAAATTCGAGAAGTTTCCAGAGATATCGCCAAAAGCCCTTCATTGGCGAAATTTTGCCAAATCATTCGCCAAGGGGGCGCCGATTTTGTCGCCAAGGACAAGTGACTCAGACCTTCAAATTACAATAATGGTTTTCTGGTACGTATTCGAAACAATATGATGTCACTTCCGTTAAGCACTTCCAGTTCCGTTTTATGCAAGTCACATTTCTTTCAGTTTTTATTGTCCCTCTATCTACGGTGTTTCACATCAGAAATCAGAATATAGTTTTTGACATGATATAATCCTATGGTAAAAATTTGCAGAAGAATCTAAGCATTTTTTTTTTTTTTTGTTTTTGCTTTAAAATTTGGAAAGTTTTTAATTATTTTGCCCTTACTGAAATGTCTTCAGTTCTCCCTTTTTCGGTTTCCCTACTATATAAGGGTTTCTAAGAAAGTCCTTTGAAACCCCACTAACTTTGTAAGGAAAAGTGTACACATTAGGTCTATCTATAGTAAAGTGACTATCCCCGATCGAATAAAAGCGATTGCAGCGTATTGGTCAAGAATTTAAAAGGTTAGAATAACGAACACAGAAATAAAGCGATATAGTCGAGAAGAGCTAATTTACCATCTTAAGCATCCGATATTCCGAATAAACCTGACGTGTTTGGGCTTGTGTGTATGTGTTGTTGTTGTTGAGACCCAGACCGTCCGACCTACCAGAAGGGTGTAAGGTAACTTTTTGGACGGCCGGGAAGTGCCACCCAATTTAGACCGGAACCCAGTGGGGGAGGCATCCACAGGGACCGTATGTGTGTGTGTATGTGTGTGTTTATCCACTCTAGCTCAAAAACAATCCAAAAAGATTTCATAAAATTTGGTGTTAAATCGATTATACGTTACCCCGTCGCTGATTATATATTGGTATGATTTGAAAAATACAACTATCAGGTGCAACAAACAGCAATTAAATGTTTAACACATTCACAAAACAGACGAGTATATTCTCAAAACACTGTCATATTCATTCACAGTTCTCTTTTATCACGACACTACAACCGAACGATGCTCGGACCAGCTTATATATCCTCTGTGGAAAGTTCTGAAAAGAAAAAAAAGTTACTTCAAGGATGCTTAAACAATCTACAAGATTCGAGACGTTTCTAGAACTCGTTAAAAGTCTCCAAATTGACGATATATTGTCAAAGTCGTAGAATTTGTCGTTAATGCTCGGACCAGCTTATATATCCTCTGTGGAAAGTTCTGGAAAAGAAAAAAACACGTTACTCCAGGGATACTTAAACAATCTACAAGATTTGAGACGTTTCTAGAACTCGTTAAAAGTCTCCTAGTTGGCGATGTTTCGCCAAAGTCCTAGAATTTGTCCCCTAGGTCAACTTACCCAAATATTCAAAGTATAACACTTTCCTGTTGCGTATTCGAAAAAATATGATGTCACTTACATACCACAGCTTATATATCCTCTGTGGAAAGTTCTGGAAAAGAAAAAAACACGTTACTCCAGGGATACTTAAACAATTTACAAGATTTGAGACGTTTCTAGAACTCGTTAAAAGTCTCCTAGTTGGCGATGTTTCGCCAAAGTCCTAGAATTTGTCCCCTAGGTCAAGTTACCCAAATATTCAAAGTATAACACTTTCCTGTTGCGTATTCGAAAAAATATGATGTCACTTACATACCCCTTGCCCTAAGTTGTGTCACATAAAAAGATGCATATGGGGGGAATGGGGAGGCGAACTCGTCCTTGTCGCGCGTAACCTTAATTCTTCCCTTTATCCAGGGAAGTACACGGAAACTTACAAAAATAACCTTTGGCTGAACAATGAGCAAACAAACTGATCACAAATCCGTATTTGAATTATGCATAGGATTCCAACTCCGTGCTTTGAGGCAAAAAAGTGAATGAAAAATAAGGAGAGAAGGGGGGGGGGGGGGGAGGATTGTGTAAACAAATCATTATTTAAGGAAGACATAAACAAAAATATCAAAGTTATATAATACACCCAGATTTGCTTAAACAGATGCGAAGTATTTTTACTTTCTCTACGCTGTTGTATAGAGAAAGCATTGTTTTCATCGAAAATTTTTGAATTCAAGATTTTACCGGATAAGTATGGTTTGAGACCTGTTTCGACTATTTTTTGGAAGATCTCCGTCTGCCTATGTGTGTGGGTATTTATAGTACGGTTATGCTGACTTAAAATTTAAAAGCACCCACCGCTATCGAATTGTATGTGTAGATATATTAAGAAGTGGGAAACGAGAAGTATATATATCGTTTTTAGTAAATACCGTGATTAAAATTTAAAATATTTAAATTTTATGATTTTCCGAGTATTATTTCATTTTTAAAACAATTATAATTCCTGAAACAATGTTAGTAGTATTTTGTCTACCTCTTTATAAATTAAAAAAAAAAATAAAAACTGCTGACAAAATCATTCAAAAATAGAGATTTATTTTTTGTCAAAGCTAGCGCCAGTCATAATGCATCAAATTATTGTCAATGCAGCATGATGATTTAGAGAACTTTAATATGCGTTACCTCCTATTTTGATTATAATTGTATAACAATTTTTATTTTTTATATATTTTTGACGTGATATTTTTACACTACGTTTTGAAGTGAAAATTTTCTTTTCTTTCATTTATCTTCAAAATCTAATATATATTTTTTGAAAAATGCTGTTGCCATTTCGAAGGACGTATTTAAATGATTTAACTTTCATTGTTGAAACGCTATTGCAATTTCAAAAATATTTAAATGACGTCATTAAAAATAAATTTATTATTTACAGTTTTAAACATGAAGGTAAAAGAAACTAACTCTATGGCAATAACGCTGAGGCTATCGTAAAGACTTTCGACATCTTTGGCTATTATTATCGTTAGTTTTTGAATGTCTTATACTACTATAACTATGTACCTGAAAGTGATACATTTACATAAGTAACACTTTAAGTATTTTCATATTAAAATAAAAACTAATTAACATGTAATGTTCACTCTCATTTAGGGCATGTCACGCCTGCTGTGCGGGTGAACAGGGATTATATAAGTGGACAGTGTGGCCTATATGCCTGTATTACCAAATTGGTTTATGATATTTTGTGAGGGGTCGTGGGAATGTACGTGTAACGATAAATGAGCGGCAGTGAACAAAGGGCGAATCTCCAACGAATGCGTTACAGCTGCGTAGCAGGCGTTATGAAAAACCTCGTGAAGCAAGTTCGGGGGGGTTCGTCAGCGTCAGAGAGCAGGGGGTTAAGTCCCTAGTGAGGAAATTAATAATTTATACTTCACTATGGATCGTAATGATATAAAAATGTTTACGTTAACATAAATAAGTCAAATACATGCAATTCGTCACAGTCACTATGCTGTTCCGACCTTGAATAATAATATGTTAAATAATTTTACGAAACCTTTTAGAGCAGAATCTTGTGCACAAAATCTAAAAATATGCTTAATTCTTTTCACTCTGGTTATGATTGCTATGAAAGTGGAACAAAAAATGATAGAATATGATTACATGGCAAAGTGGAGTTAAGACTCAATCTGGATGTTTTTCCTTCTACTTTCCCTGCAATACATAGGAATGTATAGAGGAAGTATTGGAATTATATTGAAAATCGCAAATTGAGTTTTCGAGGAATCTACATGTTTGGTGACCTCTAGAACACGAAAAATTTATTTTTAGCGTGACGTGTGTGTGTGTGCGTGTGTGTGTGCGCACGTGCGTTCAATGTATGTATCCTCTACTCTTATTCAAAAACTAATGGACCAAAGTTCTGCCTGTTTTTGCGAAATGGCATTCGAAGGCATGTGCTGCTCACATCAGCTTTTTACTTTCCTAGCTAAAGAAAAGTCTTGTTTCCATCGAAAACACTTTTGTCGAAATTAAAAAATTAGATGTTTTCGTGATATCGGTTATTATGCATGACCACTTTACATCCTTCGCCTATAGGGGATGATTCCGTGTCGAAAGCTATTGAAATACTAAAACACACTTTTAAACATTTTTTTGCTAGTACAAAGTCATTCCATCCGTGTTTTCTGCGAAACTACTCAACCGATTGAAACCACACTTTGTACAAATATATAATGTCGCAAAATGATAGAATCTAGCGTGATGACCCTCATAGAAATGTACACATATCTTGCTCCAATATGCAGTAGCGCACTTTGCACTATAGATCAGGATAAATGGGAAACTGACTCGCCAAATTCGGTACAGCCATAAAATATTATATGAATATAAAATCCTTTATTTGCTTTTAAAATGTTCTCTGTCAGTACTAGCATTCGCAGTTGATTACTTTCGAAATATTTTAGAATTTAAAATGTAGAAACCTGCATTAAAATAGACTCAAACTTGCGATTAATCTGTATTCAGCAATGGCTGTTGAGAATGTCGTATTCTGGCTCACATAGCATATTTTTGTCTCAAATGTAAAACTAGCTATAATCGAATTCAAAAATTTTATTTTGTGCCTCATTTTTCCTGCAAAAAATCAATATTTCCAGGGAAAAGCGACATAAAATGAAATTGTTGAATTCAATTTCATTGGAAAAAGTTTTTTCCAGGAAAATTTTTCCATAGTGTCTTGTGAGAATAAAATACCAAATTTTCTCTCATCTCTATCTTACAATCTCGTGTTCTTAAATAAAAATTTTTTGCTCTTATTTTTAAAATTCAAATCGGATCTTTTCCTTAATAACTTTTAACTTTTTCGGAGGATAAACAAATAGAAAACAATCACATTTAGAAAATCTAGACATAAACGAGATACAGACGGAAAAGTTTAGTATTTTTTTGGCGCGGCTGCGTCTGAAGGTTGCCTAGAAAGGTTATTTAAAGGACATGCTATTCCTATTCCGTATGTCTTAGTCTGTTTCAAGGAAGTGCACATAAGTGTAAAGTTGAGTTGTACGCACTTTGTACTTTCAAACGATTACAAAGTTTGCAATTCAAATTCCTTGCAATGGGATCACGCTCCGATTGCAGATAACATCCGTTTATCAGCTTAATGATAAGGCATTCTGTCATCGCATAATAGTAATAGTACATTGTATATATAGTCATATGTTATATATGTAGTCATAAATTGTATATATAGTCATATATTGTGTATATGTAGTTATAAATTCTATATATAGTCATATATTGTATATGTAGTCATAAATTGTATATGTAGTCATAAATTGTATATATAGTCATAAATTGTATATATAGTCATAAATTGTATATATAGTCATATATTGTATATGTAGTCATATATTGTATATGTAATCATAAATTGTATATATAGTCATAAATTGTACATATAGTCATAAATTGTATATATTGTATATACAGTCATATATTGTATATATAGTCATATATTGTATATATAATAATATTTTGTATATAGTGATGTCGCTGTTGAAACCCAGACCGTCCGACTTATAGTGATGTCGCGTAATAGTAGTAGTATATCTGTTAATATTGATTATTAGCATCGCATGTAATAGCCAATAGTCAATGTCAGCAGATATAGATCCTGACATTTGAGTTTTATATTTCACTCTAAACGGAGTCTGTGAGCAGGACCGCCCATAGGAGCGACGGACACCACTCGAGTCACAGGGCCTGGGCTCCAGTAGGGATATGGACTCCCAATATATTTATTTTGAGGGAGGAGAAAACATGAAATATTCACAAAGAGGGGGAAAATCAAGTATACAAATACCCATAATAAATGTTTGGGGCCCTGCAATTATATGAGCAGCTATGCTGTAAGTATTGTTACGGTGTTGTTGCAATACTCGAATGCAATGTTACTTTCCTTACAAATGTTATATTCTGTGTAAATTCCGTCTAAAGCAGTAGAATTTTCCTCACAAGAAAACAACTTTTACAGACAAGTATGCGATATAATTTTGGCATGATTTCCAGAATGTAAATCATAAATTTGATAAATATCAAGAAATTTCCCACTTTTTGTTGTTTTAATAAAGTAACTTATGAATTTAAACACATTTTTATAAAATAAATCAAAAATACATTTTTAGTTTTATTAATATTAATATGATTTAATTATAAGGAGATTAAAAAAATATGTTTCAGCTTAATATTAGAATTAAGTGTACAAAAATATCAAAAATGTGTTGAGAAAAATGTAGAACTATAATAATTCTTACTGCTTATTCAAACATAGCAAACTATAATAACATTTTGAGTTACATACATTTTTATTTATCTTGCATTTACATTTGATTGAATTACACTTTCCTTTACATACGCTTCTTTGATACCCCTGACCAAGATAGAACAATACAAAAATTGGAACTTTACTAACAAAGTAATCGTAGTATAATCATTTACCAGAAAATAAATTAAATAAATTTCTTTAAAATAAAGGTTACTCGACTAAAATGCATTATTTATCACATTTACCATCCCAAACTGGCTATAATGCTTAATGTCAGTAAATTTAATATTAAGTACAATTAATTATATTAAGTGCAATTTAATATTATTAAGTACAATTTAATATTAAGCATAATTAAGTACAATTTATAATATTTATCAGTGCGAACTGACGAGTATGCATAATCACAGGCAAATGTGATTAATTCACAATATATGAAATCACTTTGTCAAACTCATCAAGATGATTGGTGATCATGTGTAATAACCGGCGATTATGCATTATCAACGGATTTATCACTTTTATCGTAACATATAACAAAAATGCTCTTCTCTCCGCAAAATATAACGTTTGGCGATCACTTTGGCGAACTTGACGACTTATTAAGTAAAATATCGCCAACTTGACGATATTTCCTAATAGATTGACGAAACTATCTTTAAAATTACAAGAATGACGCTAAGTTAATGAAAATTACGCCACATACATGAATTAATTATTAAAATATTTTAATATATGGACAATATCGCTTATCGTGGATACTATCAATAATGATAATTATCAATTTAGAGTTGCGTGAAATATAAAGTTAATTGGGTACTGTAAAGAACATTGCTGCCCCAACCGGGAATAGAACCTCGGATCTCCGAAATGGCCAGCCGACGCTCTACCGTTAAGCCACAGGGACGGTATTGCAAGCAAAGTGGACTCTGTAGTACTTAGAAATAGTTTTACATGCTGTCATCGGGAAAAGTGTCAAATGTACAATTCAACATTAAAAACGAACTTAGATATCATTTTTCTCTGTAAAATAAGTAAATTCATTGCATTTTATAGAGAAAGTGATGTGCAGCCCACATCAGATTATTTTGGAAGTGCGAGAGACGATCGGGAGACCAGAACGTTTAACAACTACTGTTCTAGATCGACAATGGGTATCTGAAGGATCTGACAAGACTTTTTAGAAAAAAATCCGTTTTGCTTTGACCCTGGGGCGAACAGAAAATCAGATCTGCCACTATTTTCCCGTTTCACAGTGCAAAAATTGTGCAAAAATTCAGCAGACGTGTAAAAATTCAGCATTTGACTTCAACGATGTGTGTGTATAGACTATATAGTACGTCTTTTACGTCTATGTGTGTGCAGAGGGGTGAGGGGAATGTAGGGCGTAGAAAACCTTTTTGAAAAAACATTATTTGTTTCCCTGCAGCTTTTCAACATGAAATAGCTTAAAAACTATTTAGAATGTTAGAAAATAGTCTCGATCTGACCTAAACTGTCACTAATAAATTTCTTAGTTGTGATGTTCTTAGATTTTCCTCTATGAACTAACAGTTAAATGAACAAACACAAATCTTCTTTTATTATGTAAAATAGAAAACATTTTGTGAATAAATTAATATGCGCTTTTTTAATTTTTTGAAGCAATTAACTATAAAAAATATTCTATTTTCTTCTCGTATCTTCATTCACGCATCCTGGTCTCTACCACAATATCCTCTGCACATACAAAAAATAAAATAAAACAAAATAAAATAAAATCCGACCCTTATTTTGATTTCGACTTTTTCGTTGATCATTTTCTTACGAGATATTTGAACTTTCCCGAAGATAAATAAAGAGAAAACAATTACATTTAGAAATTCTAGACATAGACGAAATGCAGACGGAAAATTTTCGTATTTTTTGGCGAGATTGCGTCTGGAGGTTGACGAGGGAGGTTATTTAAAGGCCAAAATATGGATATTCTCCGTATGATTTATCTCTTTCATAAGAACTTGAGTTCAAGGTTGAAAGCACACGCGTCCGGTTCAAATTTTAAATTGAAATTATTAATATTTCCATTTATATACACATGTGTGACGTTATTGCAATCATATCGTAACAAGAACAGTTGTCAAGATTCATATAAAAGACCTTGCATTTTTAACCATTTAACCCAATGGCTTCTTTAGTGGGTGCCAAAATTATCCCCGTGTTCATCCAGCGTACAGGCACTTTAAATGTGTGGGTGTGAAAGTCCTTCAGAAAGGTTGGTGATAAGGAAAGGAGGGCATGTACTCTGCGGACACGCTTGGTGTTTTATTTCAGTTGTTTCTTCAAACGTCTTGTTTGTGGATTAAGAATTCATTTATTGCTCTTATGTCTATCTATATAAATAAAATTGAAAATCCGTCTGTTTCTCTGTCTGTTTATCTTATGATCCTGGTAGAACAACTCCGCTGAATTTCATTAAATGTTTATGGGTCGCCGCGTCTGTTTGTCTTCGTGTATTCCTGACTGATTCCTCAACTTGAGCATGTCCCAATTATTATATGAGTCTCCAAACTCATGCGACCTAATCGTTATTTGTGTCTGTCTACAATACGTGCAATTCAAAATTCGATAATGTAACGCTATGTTTGTGCTTTTATTTTTAAATTTATGCAATTTTTATAAGCAAGGTCAGACACCAAAAGCAAGGGAATTCAAGCATTTATCGAATTTTTTCTTCCTTTCTTTAGGCTCAGACCGCCCCACCTACCCGAAAGTGTAAGGTATCTGTTTTAACGGCTGGGAGTTCCCAATTTTGACTGGTGAACCAATGGATACGATTTCAACGGGGTTCATATTCTTCTTTCATTACCACCGACGTCACGGAAGGACTTTCACATCCACATATTTAACGTACGTGCTTGTAATCTGCGTGAACACGGGGACAGTTTGAGGCTCCTCTGGAATCAAATTCAGGTCTTCCGAGTACAATCCCCATGCTCTAAACACTGGGATCTCCCTCCCCCATACATTCATAGATCTAACATAGACATTCATAGGCATCCATAGACCTAACACAGACATTAATGGTCATTCATAGATCTAACACAGACTTTAATAGACATTTATCGATCTAACACAGACATTAATGATCATTCCTAGATCTGACATAGATATTCATAGATCTAAATACTTTCTTCTTTTAACATGGCCAATTGTATGTTGCCTGATCAAAAACCATAAATGTGAAATATCTATATCTGCTCCTAATAAGTAAACCAGAAACGTACAAAGAGATACAAAGTCAACAAAGAGATATTGTTTAATCGTAAAACTGTTTTTATCTATATAAATAAAATTATAAGTCAAGCTTCTGTCCGCCTGTTCATTGTCTCAGCATGGGGGAGCTTGCATCTTTCCTGTTTGTAAAAATTATCATAGAATTCCGAAATAAAGACTCCAAATACCAAAAGTTCACAACATTACGTTCCTTTGCGCATAACTTACGAAGACCATGTATACAACTAGTTATTATAGATAAAATACTCTACAATAGCTAATGACTTATTTATCAGTTTTTCATAAAATGTGTCAATTTGCTAGATTGCAAATTCAGAGATGCTAATATTTTCAATACAAATCTGAAAAGTGATTAGTTTTATCAAGAACACCAACAAATTACGAGAATAACAGAATAAAAATACTTCCCTATTGGAAGTAAATATTATTTTTAATGTAACTTAAAATAATAAACGAATGCAATCACACTTTTGCATACTAGGCTATATTATTATCAAAGTATTAGTGATTTGCATTTATTTTAAAATTGATATTTGTTTTCATTTTAATGACTTGGCGTTATTCGAAAAAGCCAAAATACGTCACGTGTAAAAAGAAATGAGTAAAAAATTATACATTCCATGCAATTTTAGATATCCGTTCCTAATGAAATATTTTAGCAAAGCAAACGTAACAAATTTCAGTGAATGTGGAAACTAAAAGAATAGTTTGTGCGTCTATAGCACACTTATGCTACGGACGCACAAATTATGTTGTTTGTTGTTGAGACCCAGACCGTCCGACCTACCAGAAAGGTGTAAGGTAACTGTTTGGACGGCTGAATTACATTGCATGTTGTTGAGACCCAGACCATCCAATCTACCAGAAAGGTGTAAGGTAATTGTTTGGGCGGCCGGAAAGTGCCACCCAATTTAGACCGGAACCAAGTGGGGGAGACATCCACAGAGACCGTACCCTCCTTCCCCTACTACCAACCTCTCAGAAGGACTTACGGACCCACATGTTTAACGTGATCGTACACAGCGTGAACACGGTGGCAGTTTCGGCAGCGGCGGGAATCGAACCCGGGCCTACCGAGTGCAATTCCCGCGCGCTGACCACTGGACTACCACGCTCGGATTATGTTGTATGTTGAAAACCCAGACCGTCCGACTCATCCAGTTGACTTGAGCATCTATTTGGACGGCCGGTGATTATGTTGTATGTTGAAATACCTCTGTAGAATATAATTTTTCTACATTCGTTCTTACATAAATACATTAGCAAACAGGTTACATTAGTACAGAGTTGAGACCATCATATTTATTACTGAACAATAATTTTGCAAAGTGTTACTTGTTCTAATAAGTTTACACTTTCTAGTAACCTAGTAACCCAGGTTAAAATTAGGGTTAAAATCCGTCTAAAACAATATGATGTTGGCAGCACATGACTTTCCCTTCAGACTCAAATTCATTGTCTCTTTATTTCTTCACTAATTAATTAAATTGAGTTTAATTGCACAAAATAACGATGAATTTGCACTTTTTATTCAAGTTTTGTTTGTATTTGGTAACTGGACATTTGTTCAAAGACGGCGTAACAAAAATGCGAAAACACTCAAACATCTCGTCCTAGATTAATGATGGTGATCTTATTTTTCTCCTCGTCTAAAGTTACGTATGAAACGAGCATTTAATTGATACATTTGAGCATGTTGTAGGCCCAGACCACACAGCCAACCCTAAGGCTAACGGCAGTTACATTTGAGCATGTGTAGTCTTTTATTTTAGATTTTTGCGGACCATTTTGTAAAAAGAGGCAGGTTTTTTTCTTTTCCGAATCGTGGCAAAATCTAATCAGCACCAGGGTATCTCACAAGTGACCTATATACCAAATTTTGTAAAATTTGGTCGGTTATTACTTTCCTTATATACATAATGTATAAGGAAAGTATTGTGACGGGGTCGAAAATTCGAATTCGAGTTTTCGACGGAAGAGAACGTTTCAAGCATCCCTGATCACGAATCAAACATTTTTGAAGTGATGTCTGTGGGTGTGTGTGTGAAAGTATGTGTGTGTGTGTCAGTGGGTCTGTGGAGCCGCCAACTGACGAACGAATGGACCGATTCGAACGAAATTTGGTACAAAAATCACAATCCATAAACACTGGAAGTCTATTGTTTGTTTTTAAACGTAATCGAATGTTCAGAACCCCCCCCCCTAAATTTTCGAGTGAAATTTTGAAAAAATCGTCAAAAAATCAAAATCGCTAATAAAGTTACGCAAATAGACATTTCTTATGTAAATTTTCATTAGAAAACGATTAACATAAAATTTAGAACGCTAACATGAACCGTTCTCGAGATATTTCACATTTTTCAAAAAAATTATCAAAAAGTCATATAAAATAAAAAAAATATATTTCCTATAGAGAAACATGTTCACTTTTCATATGTAATACCATGCGGTAAATTGGGTGACATCATTCTCGTGGATCTAGCTCGTTCCATTCATGAGAAAAGATACTTCGAGTAATACTTTTGTATTTGAACGCCAATAGTCATTTATCTGTTGTAAGAATAACTTATTTCTCTGTCAGTAAAGCTTGGCGAGATTTTGGCGACGAATTTGGCGGAATGTCGCCAACGTGGTGACTTTTTGTAATGTTTTCAAATTAACGAAAATCTCGCCAAATGGATTAAAATAACGCTAAATCAATGAAAATGAAGACCAATTGTCGAAAATTCAATATCTTGGAAAGAATATAAGTATCTACTATAAGAAAAACCTATTTTTTACTACTGTAACAGTAGTAAATTCATTGCATTATATAAGGAAAGTCATGTGTTGCCCACATCAGATTTTTTTTTAGCTAGAGTGGATGCATGCGATTTTTAAGAGGCCATTTCGCAAAAAAAAAAGGCGGGGTCTTTTATTCCGAATAGTACCAAAATCTAATCCGCACCAGGGTGATTCACAAGTAACTTACCAAATTTTATGAAATTTGTTCAATTAGTTATTTAGTAAGAGTAGATACATACATTTCACACACAGAGACATATAGACACACACACAGAGAGATACACAGTGACACACGCGCACACACAGACACACACACGTAGACACACACAGAGACATTACACTAATATTTGTTTTTTGTGTTTTAGAGGTCTCAAAACGTGTAGATTCGTCAAAAACTCAAGTTGCGATTTTTGATATGCATCCAATACTTTCCCTATGCAGGGAAATGTACCATGTATTGCAGGAAAATGTACCATGTATTGCAGGGAAATTGAATGACCATGTATTACAGGGAAAGTAAAAATTTATTGTTTTTAAATACATCACGAAAGAAAAGAAAACTCAAGCTGTTTAAATCATTTCAAATAAATTATCAGTATTCAGATACCAGAGGTTCAGTTTAAGTAATGATATGTATTTAAGCCAGTTTAGTTGATCAGTAAAGCAGATGATGACACGAAATAAATTACAGGAAAATATTGTGAAATGAGCAGAATTTCATAAGTTGCGTTCAAATTTTGCAGGTGATTTATTTTGTGGTATTACTTTTTATTTTTAATGAAGAAAATATTAGTATGACATAGATGCTTTTTCTGTTTCCAGGCATGCAGCAGCTTTTATATATGTTTAGTAGAAACTATACCCGACTTTGCTGAGGATTTAAAGCAAGGATTAATGAAATTCATAAATTTTTTCTAAATTCATAGTCGCCCACTGAGCGAGTATACGCTTCAATTACAAAACACATTCGATCCCTAAACAAGTATCTAATCGCACCTTAAGCCACTGGTCGGATACGTCATACGCCTTTGTCCCGGTGGTGATGTCCCGGACACATCAATGTTTTATATTCTAGCTACAGTTCGCAGTTCAAATAAATCCCCAAGAAGATGACGTTACTTGCTATAGCGTTTTAGATTTATGACCTCTCGAACTCATATTAAGGACGTTCTCATCCAATCCCCTAAACAAAATGAGTCTGGTCCATTTCTTAGTACGTTTCAGGTCCGAAGCCTGCTAGATTCGTTCAAAAAATCAAAGACATACCTCGAATAAAAAATTATAATTAATCAACGAATGGGTATATTTTTTCTGGAGTGGTCTGTGATATTTTAAGTAGCTGTTGGAAAGAAATGGACGTTGGATGGCATGTTAATTTTAATATATCGTAATATAAAAATCGGAGAGATATAATAATAAGTTTATATATTTTTTAATTCAGAAAAAATTCGTTCTGTTGATGATGTGAATTCCGTTCAAAGTTTGTTTGAAAGAAAAAATTTTGCTCTATCAGATTTTGTCAATATGGAAACTCTGTGATACTATTTTAGGTCGCCACGGACTTCATTTGTGTAAATATTGGCTTAAATCTGGGTAAAACATAAAATAAATAAAACTAATTCGAAATTAAAAGAAAATAACACCCAGGTGTATCTATTTGGATCCTGAAGTACATGTGTACCAAATTTGTTGGCCGTGTGACTCTTAAATTTCTCAATATAGACTGCTTACACACACACACACGTACAATTTATTGAGCGTACAGTATTTAGAGGAGGGTTTAGCACAGTGCTAAAAAACGAGTACTATTTTTTAATGATAAATTGCAGATAAAGTTACTGTGACGTAATAAGGAAATTATTGTGGCGTAATAAGACGTTAGGCTAAAGAGCAAAATAATTTTGTAATTCTAGTACTTATCTACTATATTTAAACTTATCACAATATGGGAGTATTGTTTCATCGAATCCTTTCTTGGCATGATTTTCAAAAATTTTTATTTAAGTTTATTATTTTTCATAAATTTTGAAACAGTTACTGTCTTTTATAAAAAGAATGCTTTAGCAGATGCCAAACATGATTTTTAGGAGAGCCAATTAGCTGGGAAAAATAAAATTGAAAAGCTTTAAAATTTCAAATTTTCAGCTTAAAAGTCTCTAAATATTTTAAATTTAGAATTTAATTTGAAAGGTTAAAGCATATTTTACATTTAAGTATTTTAAAATTTAAACGTAGATATATCTTACGAATAGAACCTTTTGAAAATTAACTGTCTCCAAAATAATTTTCTGGCTGCTCGTTACTATAATAACCATAACCATCGCATGTATAATGTCACAATATTTTTCTATACATTATACGGGGGAAAGTAATAAGCAGGACTTTAATGGCTCATTGCAAGGCCATGAAGGTCTCTGTCGATTTTTTATCGATTATTTTTTTCAGACTTTATTCAACAATAAAGAAATATGACTGCAAGATACGCTACGTGCTAGTGAAAATGAGACACCAAGAAGGAGTGGGTAGAAAGTGATGAAAATTAGCAGATAGAGAGAGACAGCAATGAACAATAAGTGATGTTTATTGCAACATGATACACTTATACGCTGATGGATAACACTGTCTGATCAGTAGTTTGTAGGATGACCGCGGCGGCGATACAGGCAGCAACACGTCTAGGTACAGAGTCAATGAGAGTGCGGATGGTGTCCTGAGGGATGGCTGCCCATTCCCTGTCAACCATTTGCCAGAGCTCGTCTTCTAAACGCGGAGGTGGCAGTGCACGCAAGCGACGTCCAATCACGTCCCAGGCGTGTTCAATTGGTGATAGACCAGGGGAGCCTGGTGACCAGGGAAGCACCTATGTACCTTGCAGGGCATGTTGGCTGATGCGTGCAGTGTGGGATCGGGCGTTATCCTGCTGGTAAATGACATTAGGCGCCCCCTAAAGGAAGGGTAGTGTCACGGACCGCAGCACGTCATATACGTATCTTTGGGCCATCATAGTGCCCTCAATACGGACCAGATGTGACGCGCTATCGCAGGCGATAGTGCTGAAAACCATGATGCCGCATTGTCCCGCGGTGTGGCCGGATTGGACCTGTCACCACTTCAGCGCCAGACTTGTTCATGCGACTGGCATTGCTAAAACAGAAACGTGACTCGTCTGAGAACAGTACCCTGTGACATTCCGCCGTCCATGTAGCTTTATCGCGACACTACTGCAAACGGTGGCATCTGTGCTGTTGGTCAATGGCAGTCTTCTTAATGGGCCCGATGAGTGCAGGTCACTGGGGACCAATCGGCGGATAATGATCCTGGTCAATATGGGAGCATGTGGGGTGTCCTGCGCATGCGGCAAAAGGGCGACGGAAGTGGCCTACGGGGCTGCCAACGCTTGCCGGTGGATACGTCGGTCCACGCAATGCTGACGTCACTATGGCCGTACCGACACCCCTCAAACTTACCACATTCAATTGTTCCAACCATCTTCGCCACAGCCAGTGCACTGTGGACGCGTGTAGGTGCCTTTCCGTTAAGATTTGACGTATGGACCAAACTGTCCTTCTGAGTCGGATCACCATACCCCTCGTGAAATCGTATGTCTGCTGAAACTGCCTCGGTTGGCGGCATCCTAGCATTCTCTGCTCCTACACGTTTCCTCTGAGACAAAAAAAAAGGCAAAATGATTTCTCTAACAGACAAACCGACGCGACTATTGCCGATTCTGCAGGTTCCTTCCCTTATATCTCACTCAACGTGCGCAGGACAGCTGCGCATTTCGCAGCACTTACACAATTCGGTGAGCTGCGTCTACCCTGTAATTTGCATATTTTTCTGCCCACTCCTCCTTGGTGTCTTATTTTCACTATCACGTAGTGTAGCTATTAAGAGCATTTTATGAGCAAGATTTTGGCGTAGTTACTTAAATGACTAAGTTACCAACCGTGCATTGAAATACGCTGGAAAATCAGACGCTCTATACGTAAGTACAGCTATTTTCTCTGTTTCTGATAATAGCGTGGCCAGAGTTCATTTACATGCAGGGCTTGATTAACGCACGGTTCTCCCGGGCCGCTGCCCTGGCCTTCGAATTTTAAGAGGCCCCTAAATTTTGTATGTGATTCAAAATGTAAGCAGAAATAATATTTTAATTGAACTAAAACTAATAATATTAGTTTTTACTTTAAAGTATAAAATATGTTAATAGTTTTATATATTATACATCCTTTAAAGTCTTTGTGATCATGAGACCCTAAATTTTGTTACGTGTTGATGTTGTCAAAGAACAGACTGAGGTTAATGAAAATGTAAATTGTTGTAAAAAAACAGTTCCAGAAAAACAAAGTTTTAATATGTTTTACAATATACATTTTATCAAGTTTCGAGTAGCTTCTACAAAGGATTTTTCTATCCTTGACGCTACGATTGAAAGAGCCTTGATTGCTAGTAAATTTCACAAGGTGCGAACAAAGTTGCATCCCATCAAAAGGCAAACAAATATGTGTTTGTAGGGATAAAAAACTTACCTGCCTACTTCTGATTTTTCAACCCTCCGGCGCCCTCTTCGTTACAACAAACGGACTCGTAGCGTAACTGGAAGATTCACCGCTCTCTAAGGTGACCTTGTCTGATTAGGGGATACGACCTCATGCTCATTTATTCTGGGACCTTGGCTTCTGGATTCGACCGCGAGGCCGACACCCAGTGTGAGCTTTACAGGTGGCTTTATACACCTTGCGTGGGGTCCTATATAGCTAACTTTCTGCCTAAAACGAATCCAAGATGGTATTCTTGACAGAGTGATACAGGATCAAAGTCTGATTTATCAATAAAGTGGATAATCGTCGTTTTGGGCCCTCAATTTTCCCAATATTTTATTCAGTTTTATAGTACAAAGTTTTAACTTAATTAAGGGAGTAATTATTCATCTATGTATATATGTATATTTTCAGAAAGACAAAAGTGTTGAAACTATTAAAAATGAATTTTGATTTACAGAACCCCAGAAAATGTTATCTGGGATCCCATTGTAAAAGTTATAAACTGGAAACTTTGCATACTGGTAAGACTTGACCTATATGTAATGTGAAAAGTCTAAATATTTGAAATTTTGCTCGAAAAATTTAAAAATCTCGGAAGATTTTGCCCCAGCATTCTTTTAGCTATAATTTGATAAAAACTGGATACAAAAATTTCGTTTTTATAAAATCCTGTTCTGAAAAACATATCCTACATTTTTCTCAATTAACTCTATTTGTGTACAACTAACAATTCTTGAGATATTTTAGTTTATATTTATGTCAGATGATTTCTTTTATATTTTATAATTTAGTTTTTATAGAATTTTTTACTCCATTTGCAGCCATAGTAGTAGCGCTTCAAATACCGAATGCATCAGCTGGCTATTCTTACATTCAAACTATTAAAAAAAATTCTTAATTATTGAGTTTGTTTAAAATGCCTGAAAACGTTGCAAATAAGGCAACCTAGTGTGATAAAAGATGACATATTGTTTTACATACAACAATTTCCATGCTTACAGAACTATCAAATGTACGCTATTTTTATGTATTAATTTTAAACGGTTTTTTGATATTCAGAACTTTTATTAAGTGTGTATGTGTCACATTTAGTGAGTACTAGCTACTTCGTATTCCGAAGCGTGGGTTGAAATGGCATATTTTCATATTAAATATCAGAATTTAAAAAATTCACTCCTCGACATACAAAATACTGCACTTTTTTGCATTTTCTATTTCCAGTTTTCTACATCAAGAAGGACAAATATTAACATTCTATAAATTATGCTATTTGCTTTTAAATGAAAAAAATAAGTAAAAAATATATTTTCTGTAACATTTTAAAGCATAATTATGTTTTCATGATTTTCTTTTAATTTTTGAAACAGAAAAATAAAATAATTAAGAACCTTCTTCTAGTGCGTTTATCTCTGAAATCAATAGGTTTCTGATGTTGCCGATTGTTGTTCGATTGAAACCATTGCCTAAATTTCCATTTGGTTTGTTCAATTTGGTTGAAGGAGAAAGTAGCCACATGCTGACAGACATGATTGAAAAAAAGTGTTTGATTCGTATTTGATTGTTGAAAAGTGTTTGATTCGTTGTACGTAGGGATGCTCGATACGAGTAGATCTGTGGGGACCGGATATTGTCAATCTCAAACTCGGGAACACGCTCATTGTAGTCCGGTGTTATAACGTTAGACCGAACGATTGCTTCAGGTCCAAATTTATAATTTGGTAGTTATGCTTAGTACGATCGATCAGTGTTGAAAACGCAACGTTTGTCTCACCACACAGAAACTCTTATAGAACACAGATCGGGGGAGTCTGTGGGAACGGCCTCTGGAGCAGTCAGGTCAGCTGGAGAAGTCGTACTTCGATCGTGCAATTACCGGGTGATGTGATATCAGTCACTGGCCGTCGGGAGTAAGGAACGGATACGACACTTTTTGGTACTGCCCTCTAGTGCTGGTTACTAGTAACTTTCTACCCAGCTCACCATTGTGGAGACCGGCTGTTTTGTCCCCCTTCAGGTTTGAATTCGGGATTTGGACTACGAATACTGCAACCGGATGCTATAAAGTTAGACCAAAAGCTGTCTTCCGGTCCGAACTTATAATTCGGGTAGTGATGCTTAGCACGGTCGATAGATTCTGGAAAGTGCGAAACCAGCCTGGCCATAACTCAATCGAGAGTCTGACCTCAGCCTCCTCTGCATTAAGATCGACTTACAGCTATGGCAATGAATAAACAATCGAATGCAAGATGGATAGCACGGCATTTCTTGCAATATATCGCAGCACTGTTCTTTATAGGCTACCAGTTTGCATTTTATTTCAAGATTGTGGTGAGAATCGGTGAAGATTCAAAATATCGATCTTCGATTGTCAGACGATGCTTTGACCACAGCACTATTATGAAACAATTATTAATTTCCTTATATACATAATGTATAAGAAAAGTATTGTGACGGGGTCGAAAATTCGAATTCGAGTTTTCGACGGGAGAGCACGTTTCAAGCATCCCTGATCACGAATCAAACATGTTTGAAGTGATGTCTGTGTGTGTGTGTGTGAAAGTATGTGTGTGTGTGCGTGTGTGTATGAAAGTATGTGTGTATGTGTGTGTGTGTGTGTGTGTGTGTGTGTCAATGAGTCTGTAGAGACGATAACTGACGAACGAATGGACCAATTCAAACGAAATTTGGCACAAAAATCACAATCCGTAAACGCTGGAAGCCTATTGTTTTTATACGCAATCGAATGTTCAGACCCCCCCCCCCCTAAATTTTCGAGTGAAATTTTGAAAAAATCGTCAAAAAATCAAAACCTCTAATAAAGTTACGCAAAAAGACATTTCTTATGTAATTTTTTGTTGGAAAACGATTGACATAAATTTTAGAACGCTACCATGAACCGTTCTTGAGATATTGCACATTTTTCAAAAAAATTATCAAAAAGTCATATAAAAAATATTTCTTATTGAGAAACATGTTCACTTTCCATATGTAATACCATGCGATAAATTGGGTGACATCATTCTCGTGGATCTAGCTCGTTCCATTCATGAAAAAAGATACTTTGAGTAATACTTTTGTATTTGAACGCCAGTAGTCATTTATCTGCTGTAAAAATAACTTATTTCTTTATCCATAACGCTTGCCGAGATTTTGGCGATGAATTTAGTGGAATGTCACCAACTTGGCGACTTTTTTAAATGTTGCTAAATTAATGAAAAACTCGCCAAATGGATAAAAATGACGCTAAATCAATGAAAATGAAGACTCATTGACGAAAATTCGATATCTTGGAAAGAATATAAATATCTACTATAAAAATAATCTTTTTTTTTTCACTGTAAAATTAGTAAATTCATTGCATTATATAAGGAAAGTCATGTGTTGCCCACATCAGATTTTTTTAAATTATATATTTGCAGTGGACGGGACCACCAATAGAAAGGGGCAAAAAGAAGCATTTCATAGAAGCCTGGGAGGCTTGGGGGCTCGGCCGTATAAACAGTATGGGAATAGGTCAATAACTGTTAAATTTGGAAGTAGTAGGATGCGTGAATTTGCTGTATAGGGGCCCAAAAATTAGCCAGCGGTATTGGAAATACACCTGCATTGTCCTCTTATAGATTTAAAATTGAAGTGCAATATCTAACTATGTGACCCATTCATTTTTTATACAGGCTAGTATATCATTAAACATATTTCTCTGTGAATTAAAACCACTGTTCAAAATCGTAGGGTCCAAAGAAAATATTAATTTCAGCAATTTTTTACTTTCCTTATATACATAATGTATAAGGAAAGTATTGTGACGGGGTCGAAAATTCGAATTCGAGTTTTTGACGGGAGATCACATTCCAAGCATCTCTGATCACGAATCAAACATGTTTGAAGTGATGTCTGTGTGTGTGTGTGTGTGTGTGTGTGTCAGTGAGTCTGTGGAGACGATAACTGACGAACGAATGGACCGATTCGAACGAAATTCGGAACAAAAATCACAATACGTAAACACTGGGAGCCTATTGTTTTTATACGCAATCGAATGTTCAGAACCCCCCCCCCCCCCCTAAATTTTCGAGTGAAATTTTGAAAAAATCGTCAAAAAATCAAAACCGCTAATAAAGTTACGCAAATAGACATTTCTTATGTAATTTTTCATTAGAAAACGATTGACATAAATTTTAGAACGCTAACATGAACCGTTCTTGAGATATTGCACATTTTTCAAAAAAATTATCAAAAAGTTATATAAAATAAAAGCAAATATTTCCTAATGAGAAACATGTTCACTTTTCATATGTAATACCATGCGATAAATTGGGTGACATCATTCTCGTGGATCTAGCTCATTCCATTCATGAAAAAAGATACTTTGAGTAATACTTTTGTATTTGAACTCCAATAGTCATTTATCTGCTGTAAGAATAACTTATTTCTCCTTTCATAACGCTTGACGAGATTTTGGCGACGAATTGGGCGGAATGTCGCCAATTTGGCGACATTCTTAATTGTTGCCAAATTAACAAAAATCTCGCCAAATGGATCAGAATGACGCTAAATCAATAAAAATGACGACAAATTGAAGAAAATTCAATATCTTGGAAAGAATATAAGTATCTACTATAAGAATAACATTTTTTTTAACTGTAAAAGTAGTAAATTCATTGCATCATATAAGGAAAGTCATGTGTTGCCCACATCAGATTTTTTTTTAGATCTTAGTAATCCACTATGCACCACATGCAGTTGCTTTAATTTCAATGCAAAGTACTTGTGTCTTATCTAGCTCGATGATATCAGGCTCGGCAGATGAATAGCTAAACTACCAAGACGATGATTTTCGCTTTTATATTTGAAGTCGACCCTATACAGTTTATGTATTGACAGATCTTTAACTCAAACCATATTTCTCACTTTTACTTTATCTATCACTTTGGTATAATATAATTTTGTTCAAATATGCCAGAATGTCTTTATTGCTATAGTGGACTATAACAAGTATAAGTAGTATTGCATACTAATTGAACTGCTTGTTATCAAGGGCTTGCACAAGAGATGGGGGGGGGGGGGGCTATATTTGGTCTCAGTCAAAGGCTTAACCATCCTGTACCTAATTGCAAATTCGACTTTGTCACCTAAGAATAACATCAATTAAATAAAATTTGAAAGACACGAACATAAATATCTTCTAGAATGAAATTGTTTAATCAATCACCTATTTACTAAAAATATCTGTTAATATGGAGGTAAAAAACGAAACTAAAGTTTCTCCATATTTTTCAAGGAACGCAGAGTAATAACGTAATGTGAATGCTAAGAACGCCGATCTTTTTTATCATTAAGAACGGGAATGCTAATTGGAGAAGGTGAACTGGAGAGCGCTTCTTTTCTTAAAATATGAAGATTGAGCGAATATACGTTCATTTTTTCAGTTCCGACTCAAAAGTAAAGAGCACAGCCCTGGTTTTACACATATTGCTATTAAAGCCATTTATTTTTCTGGATGCCAACGCACCACTCCTTACAAATCAATAATCACAACTTTCCCAAACATCCACACTTCGACAAAATCCGAACTCCTGATCCACGGTCGTGCCCACAGTCATTGTTCAAAGCGAGAGAATCGAGTCAACGTAACACTCGCAAGGACGCTCAATCAATTAGTTCTTCCCACGTTCAATGAGGATAGGAAAAGGCCTTCAACCTCTTTATTTTTCTCTGGTATTTTGTTGCCTTTCTTGTTTGGTCACAACCCGCCCATCCACCTTCGGGCTGTTGCTCCTCAGGACCGCATATTTTACACCCTCTGACCGAACCGGACTTCTCTCTGTCTTTCGGAATTCTCTAGTATTCTCTTTTTTTCTTTTTAAATTATTTTATATTTTTGTTGGCATCTCTCCTTTAGAGTTTTTTTTCTTCCCCGCCACTTTCTCTTGTATTTTATTAAGCCGACTCATTATTCATTTGCCCGGCCCATGGCCTTCAGGTGCAAGATCTCTGGGGGTTTCCAAATATTTCGATATGAGGAATGTGTGATGATCAATTTTGATGTGAGATGTCTTTACGCGTGTTCGGCGAAATTTCAATATAAAGTGAGCTCATTCCATCGCAACACGAATCTCTATATAAAACAAAAAATCTGATGTGGTCAACACATGACTTTCCTTATATAATGTAATGAATTTACTACTTTTGCAGTAAAAGAATAGGTTTTTCGTATAGTAGATACTAATATTCTTTCCAAGATATTGAATTTTCGACAATTAGTCGTCATTTTCATTGATTTAGCGTCATTTTTATCCATTTGGCGAGATTTTCGTTAATTTGGTAACATTTCAAAAAGTCGCCAAGTTGGCGACATTCCGCCAAATTCGTCGCCAAAATCACGCCAAGACATATGGGCGAAGAAATAAGTCGTTCTTATAGCAGATAGATGACTATTGGCGTTCAAATACAAAAGTATTATTCAAAGTATCTTTTTTCATGAATGGAACGAGCTAGATCCACGAGAATGATGTCACCCAATGTATCGCATGGTATTACATATGAAAAGTGAACATGTTTCTCAATAGGAATTTTTTTTTTATATGACTGTTTGATAATTTTTTTTTAAAAAATGAACAATATCTCGAGAACGGTTCATGTTAGCGTTCTAAAATTTATGTCAATCGGTTTTCTAATGAAAAATTACATAAGAAATGTCTATTTGCGTAACTTTATTAGCGGTTTTTTTTTTTTGACGATTTTTTCAAAATTTTATTCGAAAATTTAGGGGGGTTCTGAACATTCGATTACGTATAGAAGCAATGGGCTTCCAGTGTTTATGGATTGTGATTTTTTGTATCAAATTTGGTTCGAATCGGTCCATTCGTTCGTCAGTTATCGTCTCCACAGACTCACTGACACACACACACAGACATCACTTCAGTTGTTTGATTCGTGATTAGGGATGCTTGAAACGTGCTCTCCCGTCGAAAACTCGAATTCGAATTTTCGATCCCATCACAATACTTTCCTTATACATTATGTATATAAGGAAAGTAAAATGATCGTAAATGGCAAGTAGTGAACGATCGCTCCAACAAAGTATCATCATGGTTAGAATTTAAGGGTTGCAGTCCCATTACAGATAGCAACATCTATGTATCGGTTTCGTACTTTTTCTGCTCTCATCAGCACGGAACATCTGACACCCGAAGTGGCAGGAAGAACTATGTGCCACAATTTTGATAATCTTTGTAGAGACCAACATATTTAGTCCTACCACCTTGCCGGCAACAAATTTCTAATAGATTGCGTTCAAGCTGCGCGTTCGTGCATACATCCTCAGCACAATTATTAAGGCATTTGTGACCTGATAGGAGGTGCTTCTGAGGTTCTTAGTTTCTTATTATTGTGGTATTTTGCAAAGTTTTTGCTTCCATTGCAGTTACTGGCTATTCCTATGGGTGTCCATGAAATGTTTTCCAGAGGGGGTCCAAACTCATGGATAAGACATACAATATCTTTCTTTCTTTCGACCCAGGCCGTCCGACCTACTCGAAAATGTAAGGTATCTGTTTGAACGGCCGGGGCAGTGCCACCCAATTTAAACTGGGACCCAAGGAGTGTGCGGCAGCAAAGACATCTATCAAAGATGCCACATGAGCCAGTACCCGAATTATAAGAACAGAGGAGGAGCTAGCTTTTGCTCAGTGATTATAATGTCGGTCTACAATGCATCAGGTCCCTGGTTCGGGACCACGGCGACGCACAATCGCCACAAGTGCGACATCCACAAGGACCATATTTTCCTTCTTCTGCTACCAACCTCTCGGAAGTACTTACGGACCCACATATTAAACGTGCTCCTGGTACTCTTCGTGAACGCGGAGACAGTTTGGGCAGAACCCGGAATCGAACCCGGGTCCTCTGGGTGCAATTCCCAAGACTTAACCACCGGGAAGTCCCACCCCAAAACGTACAATATCAACTAAATTGACGCCTGCCTTTGTCAACTTGAGGAGCGAACATCTAGGAGGGGGTATGTGCCCCCTAGTCCTCTTCTATGGGCGCTCATGGCTATTTCATGCAGATGAGAGAACAAAATGCGCGAAATTAGCCTGTGGAATCTGCAATGAGTGAATGATTCTGACTTTGGCAAAGCCCTCTGTAGGTATCGCTGTAGTACCGCTATAGGTGTACGTTGTAGTAGGCTCTGTAGGTACCGCTTCTGGGTATGGCTGTAATGATTAAATTAACTGTGATTTTGTACGATTTGTCACGTAAACAAATTTGTCTTTATATGAATTTTTAAAAACAATCATTGCAGCCGAACAGTTTATATTGTAATGATCATATACAATTATTAGTGTGCACTTATATGATTTTTCACCGACAGGGCATATGTATATGAGTGTTTGAGACCATGAAAATTGCTTCATAAGAATTCAATTCAATAATGATGAAAACCGATATACATGGTTTTGAGGAAAATCTTGAAGCATCCTAATAACTTTGCGAGGAAAGACCCGAAAGTTCAGTATACGTTAGGTCTATCTATAGTAAAGTGGCCATGTCTGATTGAGCAAAAATGGATTACAGCACTCCCAGCAGAGAATTTAAAAAGTAAGCATAATGGACTCGGCAACAAAGCGAGATAGACGAAAAATCCAATTACAGAGTTGTAAAGCATTATCTAATTAGTAGAAATTGACACCAGGAACGCAAGAAACGCTTATATGGAAGTAAACTCGGTGACACTCGATAGCAGTGTGGGTGAGACTTAGTAGGCGCAAGTATTGTTTGTTTCTGTTCAGAAGCGAATTGAACCTGAAAAACATATATATTCACCCCATATCCAAACTGTAAAAAATCGTTGAAGTTATCGTTGAACGTACGGTAATGGGGGCGTAGCACGCGTAATTTTGATTCAATCACGTTCAGTAACGAACTCGTTCTGTGACATAATTATCTGAACCAGATATAAGAAAATTTATATATAAAGAATAAACCAGATATAAAGAAATCATTTAAGTTTTAGAGAAGTTATCGTTGAACATATTGTAAAGGGGGCTTATCACGTACAATTTTTATCAGATCACATTCAACGACGAACTCGAACTGTAAGATTATCTGAATCATATATTCAAACTGTCAAAAAAATCTGGTAAGTTTTAGAAAAGTCATCGTTGGACATATAATAATGGGGGGCGTGACACGAGAAATTTTTATTCAATCCCGTTCAGTAACGAACTCAACCTGTGAGATAATTATATAAAACACATAGCCAAACTGTTAAAAAAGCTGCTAAGTTTTATAAAAGTTATCGTTGAATATATAATAATGGGGGGCGTGGCACGAGTAATTTTTATTCAATCACGTTCAGTAACGAACTCAACCTGTGAGATAATTATATAAAACACATAGCCAAACTGTTAAAAAAGCTGCTAAGTTTTATAAAAGTTATCGTTGAATATATAATAATGGGGGGCGTGGCACGAGTAATTTTTATTCAATCCCGTTCAGTAACGAACTCAACCTGTGAGAGAAATATATAAAACACATAGCCAAACTGTTAAAAAAGCTGCTAAGTTTTATAAAGTTATCGTTGAATATATATAATAATGGGGGGCGTGGCACGAGTAATTTTTATTCAATCACGTTCAGTAACGAACTCAACCTGTGAGATAATTATATAAAACACATAGCCAAACTGTTAAAAAAGCTGCTAAGTTTTATAAAAGTTATCGTTGAATATATAATAATGGGGGGCGTGGCACGAGTAATTTTTATTCAATCCCGTTCAGTAACGAACTCAACCTGTGAGATAATTATATAAAACACATAGCCAAACTGTTAAAAAAGCTGCTAAGTTTTATAAAAGTTATCGTTGAATATATAATAATGGGGGGCGTGGCACGAGTAATTTTTATTCAATCCCGTTCAGTAACGAACTCAACCTGTGAGATAATTATATAAAACACATAGCCAAACTGTTAAAAAAGCTGCTAAGTTTTATAAAAGTTATCGTTGAATATATAATAATGGGGGGCGTGGCACGAGTAATTTTTATTCAATCACGTTCAGTAACGAACTCAACCTGTGAGATAATTATATAAAACACATAGCCAAACTGTTAAAAAAGCTGCTAAGTTTTATAAAAGTTATCGTTGAATATATAATAATGGGGGGCGTGGCACGAGTAATTTTTATTCAATCACGTTCAGTAACGAACTCAACCTGTGAGATAATTATATAAAACACATAGCCAAACTGTTAAAAAAGCTGCTAAGTTTTATAAAAGTTATCGTTGAATATATAATAATGGGGGGCGTGGCACGAGTAATTTTTATTCAATCACGTTCAGTAACGAACTCAACCTGTGAGATAATTATATAAAACACATAGCCAAACTGTTAAAAAAGCTGCTAAGTTTTATAAAAGTTATCGTTGAATATATAATAATGGGGGGCGTGGCACGAGTAATTTTTATTCAATCACGTTCAGTAACGAACTCAACCTGTGAGATAATTATATAAAACACATAGCCAAACTGTTAAAAAAGCTGCTAAGTTTTATAAAAGTTATCGTTGAATATATAATAATGGGGGGCGTGGCACGAGTAATTTTTATTCAATCACGTTCAGTAACGAACTCAACCTGTGAGATAATTATATAAAACACATAGCCAAACTGTTAAAAAAGCTGCTAAGTTTTATAAAAGTTATCGTTGAATATATAATAATGGGGGGCGTGGCACGAGTAATTTTTATTCAATCACGTTCAGTAACGAACTCAACCTGTGAGATAATTATATAAAACACATAGCCAAACTGTTAAAAAAGCTGCTAAGTTTTATAAAAGTTATCGTTGAATATATAATAATGGGGGGCGTGGCACGAGTAATTTTTATTCAATCACGTTCAGTAACGAACTCAACCTGTGAGATAATTATATAAAACACATAGCCAAACTGTTAAAAAAGCTGCTAAGTTTTATAAAAGTTATCGTTGAATATATAATAATGGGGGGCGTGGCACGAGTCATTTTTATTCAATCCCGTTCAGTAACGAACTCAACCTGTGAGATAATTATATAAAACACATAGCCAAACTGTTAAAAAAGCTGCTAAGTTTTATAAAAGTTATCGTTGAATATATAATAATGGGGGGCGTGGCACGAGTCATTTTTATTCAATCACGTTCAGTAACGAACTCAACCTGTGAGATAATTATATAAAACACATAGCCAAACTGTTAAAAAAGCTGCTAAGTTTTATAAAAGTTATCGTTGAATATATAATAATGGGGGGCGTGGCACGAGTAATTTTTATTCAATCACGTTCAGTAACGAACTCAACCTGTGAGATAATTATATAAAACACATAGCCAAACTGTTAAAAAAGCTGCTAAGTTTTATAAAAGTTATCGTTGAATATATAATAATGGGGGGCGTGGCACGAGTAATTTTTATTCAATCACGTTCAGTAACGAACTCAACCTGTGAGATAATTATATAAAACACATAGCCAAACTGTTAAAAAAGCTGCTAAGTTTTATAAAAGTTATCGTTGAATATATAATAATGGGGGGCGTGGCACGAGTAATTTTTATTCAATCACGTTCAGTAACGAACTCAACCTGTGAGATAATTATATAAAACACATAGCCAAACTGTTAAAAAAGCTGCTAAGTTTTATAAAAGTTATCGTTGAATATATAATAATGGGGGGCGTGGCACGAGTAATTTTTATTCAATCCCGTTCAGTAACGAACTCAACCTGTGAGATAATTATATAAAACACATAGCCAAACTGTTAAAAAAGCTGCTAAGTTTTATAAAAGTTATCGTTGAATATATAATAATGGGGGGCGTGGCACGAGTCATTTTTATTCAATCCCGTTCAGTAACGAACTCAAACTGTGAGATAATTATATAAAACACATAGCCAAACTGTTAAAAAAGCTGCTAAGTTTTATAAAAGTTATCGTTGAATATATAATAATGGGGGGCGTGGCACGAGTAATTTTTATTCAATCACGTTCAGTAACGAACTCAACCTGTGAGATAATTATATAAAACACATAGCCAAACTGTTAAAAAAGCTGCTAAGTTTTATAAAAGTTATCGTTGAATATATAATAATGGGGGGCGTGGCACGAGTCATTTTTATTCAATCCCGTTCAGTAACGAACTCAACCTGTGAGATAATTATATAAAACACATAGCCAAACTGTTAAAAAAGCTGCTAAGTTTTATAAAGTTATCGTTGAATATATATAATAATGGGGGGCGTGGCACGAGTAATTTTTATTCAATCACGTTCAGTAACGAACTCAACCTGTGAGATAATTATATAAAACACATAGCCAAACTGTTAAAAAAGCTGCTAAGTTTTATAAAAGTTATCGTTGAATATATAATAATGGGGGGCGTGGCACGAGTAATTTTTATTCAATCCCGTTCAGTAACGAACTCAACCTGTGAGAGAAATATATAAAACACATAGCCAAACTGTTAAAAAAGCTGCTAAGTTTTATAAAGTTATCGTTGAATATATATAATAATGGGGGGCGTGGCACGAGTAATTTTTATTCAATCACGTTCAGTAACGAACTCAACCTGTGAGATAATTATATAAAACACATAGCCAAACTGTTAAAAAAGCTGCTAAGTTTTATAAAAGTTATCGTTGAATATATAATAATGGGGGGCGTGGCACGAGTAATTTTTATTCAATCCCGTTCAGTAACGAACTCAACCTGTGAGATAATTATACAAAACACATAGCCAAACTGTTAAAAAAGCTGCTAAGTTTTATAAAAGTTATCGTTGAATATATAATAATGGGGGGCGTGGCACGAGTAATTTTTATTCAATCCCGTTCAGTAACGAACTCAACCTGTGAGATAATTATATAAAACACATAGCCAAACTGTTAAAAAAGCTGCTAAGTTTTATAAAAGTTATCGTTGAATATATAATAATGGGGGGCGTGGCACGAGTCATTTTTATTCAATCCCGTTCAGTAACGAACTCAACCTGTGAGATAATTATATAAAACACATAGCCAAACTGTTAAAAAAGCTGCTAAGTTTTATAAAAGTTATCGTTGAATATATAATAATGGGGGGCGTGGCACGAGTAATTTTTATTCAATCCCGTTCAGTAACGAACTCAACCTGTGAGATAATTATATAAAACACATAGCCAAACTGTTAAAAAAGCTGCTAAGTTTTATAAAAGTTATCGTTGAATATATAATAATGGGGGGCGTGGCACGAGTAATTTTTATTCAATCACGTTCAGTAACGAACTCAACCTGTGAGATAATTATATAAAACACATAGCCAAACTGTTAAAAAAGCTGCTAAGTTTTATAAAAGTTATCGTTGAATATATAATAATGGGGGGCGTGGCACGAGTAATTTTTATTCAATCCCGTTCAGTAACGAACTCAACCTGTGAGAGAAATATATAAAACACATAGCCAAACTGTTAAAAAAGCTGCTAAGTTTTATAAAGTTATCGTTGAATATATAATAATGGGGGGCGTGGCACGAGTAATTTTTATTCAATCCCGTTCAGTAACGAACTCAACCTGTGAGATAATTATATAAAACACATAGCCAAACTGTTAAAAAAGCTGCTAAGTTTTATAAAAGTTATCGTTGAATATATAATAATGGGGGGCGTGGCACGAGTAATTTTTATTCAATCCCGTTCAGTAACGAACTCAACCTGTGAGATAATTATATAAAACACATAGCCAAACTGTTAAAAAAGCTGCTAAGTTTTATAAAAGTTATCGTTGAATATATAATAATGGGGGGCGTGGCACGAGTAATTTTTATTCAATCCCGTTCAGTAACGAACTCAACCTGTGAGATAATTATATAAAACACATAGCCAAACTGTTAAAAAAGCTGCTAAGTTTTATAAAAGTTATCGTTGAATATATAATAATGGGGGGCGTGGCACGAGTAATTTTTATTCAATCACGTTCAGTAACGAACTCAACCTGTGAGATAATTATATAAAACACATAGCCAAACTGTTAAAAAAGCTGCTAAGTTTTATAAAAGTTATCGTTGAATATATAATAATGGGGGGCGTGGCACGAGTAATTTTTATTCAATCCCGTTCAGTAACGAACTCAACCTGTGAGATAATTATATAAAACACATAGCCAAACTGTTAAAAAAGCTGCTAAGTTTTATAAAAGTTATCGTTGAATATATAATAATGGGGGGTGTGGCACGAGTAATTTTTATTCAATCCCGTTCAGTAACGAACTCAACCTGTGAGATAATTATATAAAACACATAGCCAAACTGTTAAAAAAGCTGCTAAGTTTTATAAAAGTTATCGTTGAATATATAATAATGGGGGGCGTGGCACGAGTAATTTTTATTCAATCCCGTTCAGTAACGAACTCAACCTGTGAGATAATTATATAAAACACATAGCCAAACTGTTAAAAAAGCTGCAAAGTTTTATAAAAGTTATCGTTGAATATATAATAATGGGGGGCGTGGCACGAGTAATTTTTATTCAATCACGTTCAGTAACGAACTCAACCTGTGAGATAATTATATAAAACACATAGCCAAACTGTTAAAAAAGCTGCTAAGTTTTATAAAAGTTATCGTTGAATATATAATAATGGGGGGCGTGGCACGAGTAATTTTTATTCAATCCCGTTCAGTAACGAACTCAACCTGTGAGATAATTATATAAAACACATAGCCAAACTGTTAAAAAAGCTGCTAAGTTTTATAAAAGTTATCGTTGAATATATAATAATGGGGGGCGTGGCACGAGTAATTTTTATTCAATCCCGTTCAGTAACGAACTCAACCTGTGAGATAATTATATAAAACACATAGCCAAACTGTTAAAAAAGCTGCTAAGTTTTATAAAAGTTATCGTTGAATATATAATAATGGGGGGCGTGGCACGAGTAATTTTTATTCAATCCCGTTCAGTAACGAACTCAACCTGTGAGATAATTATATAAAACACATAGCCAAACTGTTAAAAAAGCTGCTAAGTTTTATAAAAGTTATCGTTGAATATATAATAATGGGGGGCGTGGCACGAGTAATTTTTATTCAATCACGTTCAGTAACGAACTCAACCTGTGAGAGAAATATTTAAACCACATATCCAAATTGTAAATAAATCAGTTAGTGCTAGAGAAGATATAATCGTACAATTCATTCATCAGTAAATGGAACGCAGCACATGCAATAATTATCCACCCGCGTTTATCAACGAACTCGGGCTGTGACATATTAATATGTAACGCATATCCAAAATACAGAAAATCTAGTTAAGATTTAGAAGAGTTATCTTCGCATAATGTGTAGCAGTTTCGTTTTCTTTGTGCAGCATTTGCAATTTTTGTCCGGCTACGCTCAGCAACGAACTCGACTTGCAAGATATTTATATGAACCACATATCCAAATTAAAAAGAAATCACTTGAATTTTAGAGTAGCTGACATAATATATCAGTTAAAAGGATGTAGTAAGTGCAGTTTTTATCCGATAAGGTTTAGGAACAAGCTCGAGCTTTAAAATACTAATATGTACCACATATCCAAATTAGAAAAAAAAGGTTCAGTTTTAGAGCAGTTATCGTAGGACAAAGCAGAGAAACAGACATATATATAAACAGATAGACAACTTGAAATTGCGTCTATAGTAGTTGGTAGAGTCCACTTTGACAATAAGAACTTGCTGTTTCGTTCTAGTAGCTCAATGGTAGAGCGTCGGCTAACCAGTTCAAAGAGCCAGGGTTCGATTCCCAGTTTGGGCAGCAAAGTTATTTATTTAAAAGTTTTAAGTAAAATTAGTCACTTCGCTACATCGCTTAATAAGCTCACACGCTTTCGTTCTCTCGTTTCGATAAATAGATCTAGCATGTACATTCACGTACCTTTCCCTGCAAAATTATTAGGGTTGGAGGGGTACTTAAATTTCTTTGGAACCCTGCATACGACATTTTTGTTTGCAAAGTCAGTTCAATGACATTTCGACTATTCATATGAATGAGACATCATAATCCACCCCTTAATAGAAAATTCCTATGAGTGCAACCGAATATTTCCAAACGTGGTAGCTCAGAAATTAGGCATTCCCCAATTGTAATCGTAATCGTAATGGACGATTGCTCCAATATTTGTTTTATCCGGCATGTCACTGATTTCTCCCGCTTTCGTGAATGCGGTTCGCAACTGATTATAATTACCGTCCTCGTTTGGCCTGCGCATGGTGCAAGTACAAACAGGGGTGTTCTAGGAATACGCCTGGAATGTTCCGGAAACAGGATCGCCGAAATTCTAATGACAGCGAATGAAAATCGATTCCTCAGATCGAAGGGTTTCGGGCTGAAAAGCAAATGGAAATAATATTTACAGAGATACCAGATTTTTCAATATTTTTAACTCTCACCAGTTACTAAAAAAAGCTGATGTTGGCAACACATGACTTTCCTTATATAATGTAATGAATTTGCTACTTTTACAGTAAAAAAATAGGTTTTTCTTATAGTAGATACTTATATTCTTTGCAAGATATTGAATTTTCGACAATGAGTCGTCATTTTCATTGATTTAGCGTCATTTTTATCAATTTGGCGAGATTTTCGTTTGTTTGGCAGCATTTCAAAAAGTCGCCAAGTTGGCGATATTCCGCCCAATTCGTCGCCAAAATCTCGCCAAGCGTTATGGACGAAGAAATAAGTTATTCTTAGCGCAGCCAAATGACTATTGGCATTAAAATACAAAAGTATTACTCAAAGTATCTCTTTTCATGAATGGAACGAGTTAGATCCACGCGAATGATGTCACCCAATTTATCGCATGGTATTACATATGAAAAGTGAACGTGTTTCTCAAAAGGAAATATATTTTTTTATTTTATATGATTTTTTGATAATTTTTTTTAAAAATGTGCAATATCTCGAGAACGGTTCATGTTAGCGTTTCAAAATTTATATCAATCGTTTTCTATTGAAAAATTACATAAGAAATGTCTATTTACGCAACTTTATTAGCGGTTTTGATTTTTTGACGATTTTTTCAAAATTTCATTCGACAATTTAGAGGGGTTCTGAACATTCGATTGCGTATAAAATCAACAGGCTTCCAATGTTTATAGATTGTGATTTTTGTACCAAATTTCGTTCGAATCGGTTCATTCGTTCGTCAGTTATCGTCTCCACAGACTCACTGACACATACTTTCACATACTTTCACACACACACACACACACATACTTTCACACATATACACACACACACACACACACACACACAGACAGACATCACTTCAAAAATGTTTGATTCGTGATCAGGGATACTTGAAACGTGCTCTCCCGTCGAAAACTCGAATTCGAATTTTCGACTCCGTCACAATACTTTCCTTATACATTATGTATATAAGGAAAGTAATACGTCGTAGTACACTAAGAAATCTAAGAGCAGTTCCATAAGAGTGGAGGTAGTAGCATGGAAGTGGAAGTATGTAACGGAAGTGACATCATATTGCTGCGAATATTTAATAGAATCTTACACCTTCGGATAGGTCGGACGCCTGTGTTGAAGGAAAGAAAAAATATTTAATAGAAAGCCATGGTTGATATTATATTCCGAGTCACTTATCCTTCATGACAAAATCGGTGGCCTCGGGGACGAATTTGGCGAAATATTGTCAACATGGCGACTTTTGATGAGTTCTGGAAAATTCTCGAATTTTGTTGATTTGATAATAATCTTACGAGTTATATGCTTTTTCTAGAGCTTTCCACAGAGGGCATATATGCTCGTAATCTTTCACTCGAGTTGTTGACATGATATGAGTAAAAGTATCTGCGGACCTCAATACAGAACGTAATATGTATTGTATCGTCTGATTTCATATACCCTTCAAGCTGTATTATAAAGTAGGTAGAATAGTGCAAAAAAAAATAATAAATACATTTTAGAATTAAAATATTGAAAAATAATAAATAAAGTAAAAAAGAAATGATAAATAAATGTTAGAATTAAAATATCGATAGTCGCAAGAATAAGTAGTAGCTACTCCTGCGACAACAGAGGTATAGGAAATATTGTAAGTTACAGAGTCCCTCTGAGAAACATTATTAATAATTAAACACTTAAATTAAGTTTTATAAAAGCGATAATTTGAATTCAATTCAATCAACTTCTAAAATGAATATTCAAAATTGAAGGAGGTGGATGCAAGATCCATGTAAGAACCTAAATGCCAAGTTTTCAGGGGAGCAAAAAATATTGATAGAGAATTCTTGAGTCATATTTAACTGTAATTATCAATGTTATTAGAAATAAATACAAGTTATCTATTGCTTGTAGGTAAAAAGTAATTAGTGGGTGGCACTGTTGTTAGATTGTCGTGAAACATCATATTTTTCGCATATTTGGAATGGAAAGAGGTTGATGTGTTGTGAGTAACGATGTTACAAGCTGCTTAGGGAAAGCTTTCGATATTTTAATTCTAAAATTTATTTATTATCTCTTTTACACTTTTCTACCAGCAGTATTTTATAATACAGCTTGAAGGGTATACGAAATCAGACGATACAATACATATTAGGGTCTGTATTGAGATCGGCAGATATTTTTACTCATATCATGTCAACAACTCGACTGAAAAATTACGAGCTTATATGCCTTCTGTGGAAAGCTCTATAAAAAGTATATAACTCGTGAGATTATTAAAAAATCAACAAATTTCGAGATTTTTCCAGAACTCATCAAAAGTCGCCATGTTGCATATTGGCAATATTTCGCCAAATTCGTCCCCGCGGCCACCAATTTTGTCGTGAAGGACAAATGACTCGGAATATAATATTAACCATGGCTTTCTATTAAATATTTTTTCTTTCGTTCGGCACAGGCATCCGACCTATCCGAAGGTGTAAGGTACTGTTAAATATTCGTAGTAATATGATGTTATTTCCGTTACATACTTCAACCCGTGCTCTAAGATGTTTCAAGTAAAAAGTGTATATTTTTAGTTCTGGAAGGGCAAAAACTGGGGAGGTCTCACCTGGTTATTACACTAAAGTAAATAAATAATTGTATATTCGAGCAAGATGTAGCTTTATTGAAGTATAAAGTACAGTAGTTTGAATGAAAACATACATTAAATTACTCCTCTGGTTCATAACCGATTATTTAGATGCAGTTTTATTTAAGAACAAAGTCCAATGGTTTTACTTCATCAATTTTGGCGAATGACGAAAGTCAAGTGCCTGGCCATTAAAAAAAAAAAAAACTTCATCAATTTCTGATGTCTGACAGTCATCGTTTTGCTTGTGGTTCAAATTGATTCTAGAACAAAACGCCACTTAGGGGTACATAGGATGGCAAAGTTTCATCACATGTGTATTTTCTCTTTAATCGTGAGTTGTCTGTCGTGCAAACTCTTTGATAGCATTGTTATTGTTGTTAAACCAGGTTTGAGAAGTTGTTTTCAATATATATCTCAGTGCAGATCAAAAGATACATCGTTTTTGCGTTAAATTAAAGGCCGATATCTTTCTCTATGAGTTAACGTTGAAAAGTATCGTTAAAAATTCGCCAAAAATGAACTTACATGGATTTGGCACATAGTCCTTCAATTATAGTCATGTCCTTTCACATTTCAATAAAATATTGTTTTAAATGGATATTCAAGATAAATTATGTTGCTATTAAAATAATTTAGTCAATGCACGCATAATGGTCATTTGAAGAAGAAATTTAACAATTAGTCGGTCTACTATATGAACGAAATATATGTAAAACATACCTGTTTAGTGTATTCCAAATTCTCCTATATATCTTCGAAACTTTTGCTGTATTACTTCGATAGATAATCGAAATTTTCCTCCCCCTTTGTTGCCAAAACTTGTTCTTTCAGGAGAAATAAATATAAAAAGCCCATTTTAAATAAAAATTCATCTACAAATATCGAACGATGTAGAATTTTTCGTTATCTTCTTTGACTATTTAATCAACTATTAAATTTATAAAAGGGCAAAACCGCCACCTAAATCAACAGCCTTTTAGCGGCCGTCCACAAAATATGGGAATTAGCCTTGCCGCGAATACAGTTGCCAACTATAAAGTAGCTAGAACTTTTATGTTTCTTTGCTACAATATTTAGCAACCCTAAATCTTTCGCAAAGGAAAAGCTCCCTGTAGCAAAGTTTCCAATATCTCGATAACGCCTCGTGATAACTACTAAACAGCAGTGTTTATTTCTTTGAATAAAAGGGTTTGTAAAGCATTTATTCATTTGATAATAGTAAATATATTTAAATATTTTACGATTTTTAACACTTTACAACATACTTGAAAAGTGTTTATGACCTTGTACATTCTATCTGTCTGTCCGTCTGTCTGTCCATCCGCACTATAACTCCCTTAAAAATGACATTATCAAAATGAAATTTTAGTATGTTTTTCAGACGATCTGTGGGACATATGGGAATATAAATAAATAATATCACGCTATTAGTTTTGGATTGAACCCGGGTTAAAAATGTGCAATACATTGAACTCTATGGGACCTAATTCATCTATAAAATATATAAAAAAAATTTCATCAAAATATGTTCGGTAGTTTTTTTTTTTTTTTTTTTTTGAAAATGACGTCACGAACACAAAAATTGTATCGCGGTTTTTTTTTCACAACAGTAATTGAAACTTGTTTGGTTGTCAAAACAGTTTTGTTGTCATTATATCACTAATAGCATATTTTTGGGCATGATTATGTTAAATTTTGTCTTACGCTGCCATGTTAAAAAATATATATATAATGTCGAATAAATTTAAAAGTTTTCTCTCCAATTTCAAAAATTTCTATCTAGTTCCAAATCTTTTGATACCAAAGCAAGATACGAAGTTTCGTAAAAATCCATTAATATTTGTGGCAGTTATTGTGTGCACAAGAAATCGATCACAGACAGACAGACAAACGAACATCACTCCAAAAATAGTCAAAACGTGCCAGGAGGTCCTAAGACATATTTTGGCATCAAAAATCTCGGAATTCAAAAATTTTTGTGAAAACAATACTTTCTCCACACAACATTATATAGTATAAGAAAGTAAAAATCTGGATGGAATGTATTCTCTCGAGAGCAACTCTTTCCCTGTACAAATTTCATGACAACATGTCACTTCGATTTCCCGCTACATACGACACAAACAGACAGAAGAGCAGACATATTTTTACTTTCCCTGCAATACATGGTAATGTATAGGGAAAGTATTGGAATCATGCCGAAAATCACAACTCGAGTTTTCGACGGATCTACACGTTTCGAGACCTCTAGAATACGAAAAAACTATTTTTAGCGTGACGTCTGTGTGTGTGTCTGTGTGGCTGTCTGTGTGTCTGTCTGTCTGTGCAGATTTTGTATCCACTCTAACTAAAAAACTAATGGACCGAATTTCACAAAATTTGGTAGGTAAGTTACTTGTGAGCGAGTCTGGTGCTGATTAGTTTTGGGTACGATTCGGGATAAAAGAACCCGCCTTTTTTGCGAAATGGTCCGCAAAAGTTTGTATCCACTCTAACTGAAAAACTAATGGACCGAATTTCACAAAATTCAGTAGATGAGTCACTTGTGGGTTACCCTGGTGCAGATTAGATTTTGGTATGATTCGGAAAAAAATGACCTGCCCTTTTTTTGCAAAATGGCCCGCAAAAATCGTCCAAATCTAAACTAAAGAACTGGGTATACTCAAATATATTCATTAAATGCTGATTTAATACGTAATTTTTAAAGACGAAAAGAACAAGACCAACCCCATTACACTAGGACTAGCCGTTCTCGAGATATTTTAGTTTTTCGTACTTTCCCTACGCCACCTTTGAAAATAAGCCAGGTTACCGAATGAGAACGAAAATTGAATTAAAAGTGAAATAAATTTAATTAAAATAAAGAGAACGTTAATATAAGTCTTCAGGGAAAGTCATGTGCTGCTCACATCAGATTTTCACTTTCCCTGCAATACATGGTAATGTATAGGGAAAGTATTGGAATCATTTCGAAAAACGCAACTAGAGTTTTCGACGGATCTACACGTTTCGAGACCTCTAGAATACGAAAAATCTATTTTTAGCGTAACGTCTGTGTGTGTATCTATCTGTGTGTATGTCTGTGTGTCTATCTGTGTGCCTATCTGTGTGTCTGGCTGTGTGTCTGTCAGTGCAATGTATGTATCCACTCTAACTCAAAAACGAATGGATCGAATTTCATAAAATTTAGTAGGTAAATCACTTGAGTATGACCCTGGTGCTGATTAGTTTTTGGTACGATTCGTAAAAATAGAACCCGCCTTTTTTGCGAAATGGCCCGTAAAAATGTCAGTTATCCACTCTAGCTGAAATACTAAATGACCAAATTTCACACAATGTAGTACATAAGTTACTTGTGGGATATTCTGGTGCTGATTAGATTTTGGTATTATTCGGAAAAGAACGGCCTGTCTCTTTTTACGACATGGCCTTCAAACATCGCGAAAAGTTAAAAAAATCTATGTATGTTCAAATATATCAATTAAATGCTTGTTTTATACATAATTTTTGATGACGAAAAGAATAAGAACAACACCAGTACTCTAGGACTAACCGTTCCCGAGATATTTGAGATTTTCGCATTTAGTTATGCCGATTTTGGAAAAATGTCCAATTAACAAATAAAAACAGAAATTGAATTAAAAATGCAAATTTAGTATTATTTTGTGCAATTAAACTCAATTTAATGAATTATTAAAGAAATAAAGAAAAAAATGAATTTGAATCTGCAGGGAAAGTCATGTGCTGTCCACATCAGATTTTACTTTCCTTACAATACATGGTAATTGACCAAATGTATTGGACCAATGTGTGGTAACCATTGACCAATGTGTGGTAATGTATAGGGAAAGTATTGGAATCACGTCGAAAATAGCAATTCGCGTTTTCGACGGATCTACACGTTTCAAGACCTCTAGAATACGAAAAAACTATTTTTAGCGTGACGTCTGTATGTGTGTCTGTGCAATGTATGTATCCACTCTAACTATAAAACTAATGGGCGGAATTTCATAAAATTTGGTATGTAAGTCACTTGGGTGAGAGCCTGGCGTTGATTAGTTTTTGGTAGGAATTGTAAAAACAGAACCCGCCATTTTTTGCGAAATGGCCAGTAAAAATGTCCTGTATCCACTCTAACTAAAATACTAATTGACCAAATTTCACAAAATTTGGTAGATAAGTTACTTGTGGGACACTCTGGTGCTGATTAGATTTTGGTACGATTCGGAAAAGAACAGCCTGCCTTTTTTTACGAAATAGCCAGCAAAAATTTTATTTATCCACCCTAGCTAAAATACTGATTGACCAATTTTCACGAAATTTGGTACATACGTTACTTTTGGGACACTCTGGTGCTGATCAGATTTTGGTACGATTCGGAAAAGAACAACCTGCCTTTTTTACGAAATGGCCCGCAAAAATCGTCAAAATCTTAAAAAAAAAGATGCTGAAATATATCAATTAAATTCTTGTTTTATTTTTGACGAGGAAAAGACTATAATACACTTCATTATACTTTAGGACTAACCGTTCTCAAGATATTTGAGATTTCTTGCATTTTTGTTACTCCGCTATTTGAAAAATGTCCAATTACTAAATAAAAACAAAATTTGAATTAAAAATGCAAATTTAGTGTTATTTGGTGCAATCAAACTCAATCTAATGAATTATTAAAGAAATAAAGAATATCTGAATTTGAGTCTGCAGAGAAAGTCATGTGCTGCCCACATCAGATTTTTTATATTATAGACATTCTTAATCCACCTCTGCTAATAGTACTAAAATCAGATATTTCCATTCACATTCGAAATCGTTATGGGCGGTTCCTCCCTGGTGTTTGTATTATTCGTTATGTCACTAATTTCTCCCGCTTCGTAAATGGGGTTTTAGCAACTGATTGTAATTACCGTCCTCGCTTGGGCTGCATGTCGTGCGCAAATAAACTGGAGAGTTCCCGGAATGTGCTGGGAATTCTCAGGAAAGCAGGATAGCTGAAATGGTAATGAATGCTGAATGGGGAAATGATCTGGAGATTGAAGAATCCTAGTGGAAGGGTAAATAGAATGCTTTCACTGTTGAAAATACATCTTTAAAACTACTGACAACGCTCGCTATATTCTGTTAAAATACAGAAACATTTTATTTAAAAAAAAAATACTCTGGAATTCTTGTGCAATTCAATTTTTTTATTTTATTACCCCAAGCCGTCTAGCGCGCTCAAGGGATATGGAGCAGTTGCAGGGGGAAAACACAGAAATAACAATACACAAACAAAGACAATATACATAGAAATACAATGCAGACAGAAAACAACATGAAATAAAATATATAAAAAAAACACTGTGAAAACAATTGGGATTGATATAAACAAGAAAGATCAATCATGCTTAAAGCATTGATTATGAAACACTTTCCAACTTCAATGCAATTTTATTTAAAAAAGTCGAAAATGCAATACATTCCTCGTAATATTTTAAAACTTATCACGATACTACATTGATTTATTATATTTGAAAACTTAAACCTTCATTGAAAAAAATGAACTTCATTCAAAAGACGGCATTGAAATATAAATTGCGTGGTTTAAATATCTCTAAAATGCAATACATTCCACGGTAATATTTTTAAATCTCTCATAATACTACGATAATTTATTATATTTGAAAACTTCATCGAAAACAACTGAAATTAATTCAAATGACGTCATAGAAAAAATAACACGCCTGGATCTCTCTATAAAAGCAGGATTTCATTCATAACTTTCTCCATTTCATTCATCACAATACTATAATAATTTATTTTATTTAAAAATTAAGACCATGGAGCTACAATTCATAAACTTTATGCTTAAAACTTCATCGAAAAATATCGTCCTTCTGTTTATAAAATCAATTAATATTTCATTCATATCAGCCATGCAGACTCCATGGACTGAATTATTTTGTGTTAAAGAAATACAGTAAATCTAATACAACTCATTCTACATATTTTGCTGTTTACATTTTACATAGGTGAAAAATAGGCTTAATTGTAGAAATAATCAAATTTGAATGAGAACTTAAACTCAAATATATTGTCATTGTGTTGTTTTAGTATGTAGATGCACAGAATTTAAGCAGAAATAAAGTAGTTTTAGGATGGATACAACACTCAATATGAATTAAAAAGAACTTTAAAAAATCACGAATTTGAAACAAGATGGATGCCATATCTCATTTTGAAGTGGGTCATGTGATCGTTTCATATCATGGTCACGTGATCGTTTCATATAAGATGTGTAATTATTATTTTAATTTTTATTTAAAAAACTACTGAATATATTTAGCTGAATTTTTTTTTTATATATTTTATGGAACAATTTGATTATTACCTAAAATTTTCGAAGCAATTTGTGAATTTTAAATCCGCTTAAAAAATGTTAGAAAAATTAGGTCCCATAGGGCTCAATGTATTTCATTTTTTCAACCCGGGTTCAATCCAAAACTAATTGTGTGATATTATTCATTTATATTCCCATAGGTCCTACAGACCGTCTGAACAACATACTAAAATTTCATTTTGATTAAGTCATTTTTACGGCAGTTATCGTGCTAACGGACAGACAGACAGACAGACAGAATGAACAAAGTCATAAACACTTTTCAACTTTGTTGTAAAGTGTTAAAAATGAGGTAAATTCAAATAATTTGAAATCTCCTTTGCAAGGAAAAATCGTTTTCTTCTATATAATAAACGGCAATGTCTGTCTGTCTTATATACGACAGGCTCAGCGACTGCGCGTCGCAGAGCTACGAAATTTGGCAATCGGAGACCCGGAGTGGGAAAGTGACATGTGAAAACCAATTTTTAAAATTTGAAGTATTTTTTTTTGTTATTGAATGTTTTATGCGATTTCGACCGTTTTTACCCCCTTTTCCCCTTTTTTCTCCAACATCCAGACGTCGTAGAAAAAATCAAATCACACGACCGGAAAGAGCAAACAATTGCAAGTAAAAATATATCAATTTCAAATCTCAGAGACAAATTCTAATATTTTTTAAAGATTTTAAACCAAAGTCACTTTCGGCTCAAACAAACGAACTTTCCTTTTTAAGTCCTCGCATCGTTCTACAATTCATCGTTCTACAAAAGTTCCTATAATTTCGACTAGTAATTTACATTTTTAGAAAGCTCAAACAACAGGCATTCTTACAAGCCCAATCTGATCAAGAAATAATAAAAAATAGCTGCAGAATCCGGATTTTAAGAATTTCCGAATTTCAATTTTTGTTCAACCGGCAAGAAGTTTTTCTCCCACATGCCCGCGCAGACGCACTGAACGGCCCCAGAAGTTCGATTTTTCGACGGTGTTGCCATGGAAACGGTTTTTGGCCTAGCAGATGTTTGGTGGTATATTTGAGGATATCCACATGGGGCAAATGTCATCAGTGTTTGCTTTTTATACGGTTTTTGGTCTAGGGACAATTAAAAACCGAATTAGTGTTTGCTTTTTATAAGGTTTTTGGCTCATTATGCTGGATTTAATTGTGGCGATGTATTGTTTACAGCGGGTGGTGGTTGGAACCACAATGAAAAAACTTAAACACTGAAGAAATAAAAAAATAAATAAAATGTAAGTTATGGAGATTGTCGCGGTGCTTTAAAATTTCATTATTAGTTTTAACGTCATTAAACTAAACCAAACTCTGTTAACTCCACGTGGTTGAGGGCGCGGTAGCCCAGTGGTTAGCGCGCAGGAATTGCACTCGGTAGGCGGGGTTTGATTCACGCCACTGCGAAAACTGCCGCTGTGTTCACGCGGAGTACAATCACGTTAAACATGTGCGTCCGTAAGTCCTTCCGAGAGATTGGTGGTAGTGGAAGGAGGGTACGGTCGCTGTGGATGCCTCCCCCATTGGGTTTCGGTCTAAATTGAGTGGCACTTCCTGGCTGTCCAAATAGTTACCTTACCAACAACTCTACGAGGTTATGGCGCCAGCGAGTTTGCCACGGTCAGAATTTTCAAGGGTAGCGAACAGGCTGGTCGCCGAAGGCGGCTAGTAAATAATAAAAAACACGCAGACATTTTTAAAACTTCTTTTAAATAATATATTACGATCAAATTATAGACACCAACATACTATTAAACGCAATAAAAAAAAAGACAATGCATTTGAAATTTTGGTAAAATTTTACAGCTTTGGCAAATTTTGGTAATTTTTTGCTTATTATTTGTATAAAGCTGAACAAGAAAACTGAAAAGTGGTCGAACAATAACGACTTGAAGGCAATTTTCAGAATTATCACTGTAGTAGATTTTATTTTGGTGTTTTTCATTTTGCAAATTTTTCTCTTATTTTCCACGCATATTTTTTTCAACTAGTCTAACTGAGAGCTGTAGCATATATCATCTCTGCCACAGTTATTATCTCCTTACATTCAGTTTAAAATATGCAAAAGTAATAGAAAATTAAACTAATCAACAAAATGCATATCCATGGGAAGTATTAAAAATACTTTTGCTAAACAATCACAAATACTTCAAAAATTTAAATTACAAACAGTAATACGTTTGTGGCTGTGAAAAAAATCGTGACGTCATACGCAGAAACCGCTCTGATTGGTAACCGTAAAGTGTGTCTGACCGTAAGTATGCCACCTAAAGTCGCCAAGTAGGATATATTTTACCAATGTCAAGCGACCAGACCTTTAAATAATAACAATGTTTGGTTGTAGTTTTTCCTCGAGGACAGTCATTACGCCGTGAAGACATTTTTAGGCAATCGTAACAATATATAAATGAAAATTAGCGGAATACATTTAATATCATCGAAACTGTACATGTATCCAACTTACAAAAATTAAATTTTAAAACATTGAAATATTTTTAATAGAATAACTTTTGAACAAAAGTATATGATATCATACATTTTTTTTTTATTCTGACACTTATGATAAAAATAGACGTAAATAATCTTAAATAACCAAAATTATGGAGCATTTTCACTTTAGCTAGAATCTTAGTGTCATTGCCATTTGATCCGTCTGAGCTGTAAGAGCAAGGGAAAAATCTAAAATCCAAAATTTGAATAAAGAGTAACGACGCGAAGGAATAATTAAAAAATTAAAAATCCGTTTTTAAATTGATCGAGCATTTCCACTCGAGCCAGAGACTCATCTCATTCGATTTGTCTTAGTTTCCAGATCAACGATAAAATCAAATATTTTGAAAACTCGCAGGAGGGGTGGGGCGATATAAATGGATTTTAAAAAGTAATACTCCGTTTTGTCACTTGCCTTGCTGTTTTAGTGTAGCATAGTCTCGAGGTCACCTGGTTTTGGGTTCATGCACAGTATGAGCGACTGAATATACCAGTACTCGCCTTTAGTGTGCACGCTGCCTTATAGGAAACTCTGGTTTCATAGCATTTTTCCGATGGAAGCCATAAAGCGATCGTTATTTATTTTACTCCCAGCCAGTATACGGCAACTCCCCACTAAAAACAACTTTCCTTCCGACCAGCACTCGGCCACTCTCCACTAAAACCCAGTTTCCTTTCATATCAAAATAATTTTTCTTTAAATACCCGGCCAGTACCAGGCTACTCACTACTAAAAACTACTTTCCTTTAATGACAATATATTTCTCTATAAAGAACCGGCGACTCTCCACTAAAAACCACTTTCTTTTCTTGACAAAATAATTTATCTTTAAAAACCCGGCAGTACCCAGTCACTCATAACCACTTTCCTTTCATGACAAAATAATTGCTCTTTAAAATTCCGGCCAGTGCCCGGCCAGTCACCACTAAAAACCACTTTCCTTTCTTGACAAAATAATTTTTCTTTAAATACCCGGCCAGTACCAGGCTACTCACTACTAAAAACTACTTTCCTTTAATGACAATATATTTCTCTATAAAGAACCGGCGACTCTCCACTAAAAACCACTTTCTTTTCTTGACAAAATAATTTATCTTTAAAAACCCGGCAGTACCCAGTCACTCATAACCACTTTCCTTTCATGACAAAATAATTGCTCTTTAAAATTCCGGCCAGTGCCCGGCCAGTCACCACTAAAAACCACTTTCCTTTCTTGACAAAATAATTTTTCTTTAAATACCCGGCCAGTACCAGGCTACTCACTACTAAAAACTACTTTCCTTTAATGACAATATATTTCTCTATAAAGAACCGGCGACTCTCCACTAAAAACCACTTTCTTTTCTTGACAAAATAATTTATCTTTAAAAACCCGGCAGTACCCAGTCACTCATAACCACTTTCCTTTCATGACAAAATAATTGCTCTTTAAAATTCCGGCCAGTGCCCGGCCAGTCACCACTAAAAACCACTTTCCTTTCTTGACAAAATAATTTTTCTTTAAATACCCGGCCAGTAACTTTGTCTTAGTTTCCAGATCAATGATAAAATCAAATATTTTGAAAACTCGCAGGAGGGGTGGGGCGATATAAATGGATTTTAAAAAGTAATACTCCGTTTTGTCACTTGCCTTGCTGTTTTAGTGTAGCATAGTATCGAGGTCATCTGGTTTTGGGTTCATGCACAGTATGAGCGACTGAATATACCAGTACTCGCCTTTAGTGTGCACGCTGCCTTATAGGAAACTCTGGTTTCATAGCATTTTTCCGATGGAAGCCATAAAGCGATCGTTATTTATTTTACTCCCAGCCAGTATACGGCAACTCCCCACTAAAAACAACTTTCCTTCCGGCCAGCACTCGGCCACTCTCCACTAAAACCCAGTTTCCTTTCATATCAAAATAATTTTTCTTTAAATACCCGGCCAGTACCAGGCTACTCACTACTAAAAACTACTTTCCTTTAATGACAATATATTTCTCTATAAAGAACCGGCGACTCTCCACTAAAAACCACTTTCTTTTCTTGACAAAATAATTTATCTTTAAAAACCCGGCAGTACCCAGTCACTCATAACCACTTTCCTTTCATGACAAAATAATTGCTCTTTAAAATTCCGGCCAGTGCCCGGCCAGTCACCACTAAAAACCACTTTCCTTTCTTGACAAAATAATTTTTCTTTAAATACCCGGCCAGTAACTTTGTCTTAGTTTCCAGATCAACGATAAAATCAAATATTTTGAAAACTCGCAGGAGGGGTGGGGCGATATAAATGGAATTTAAAAAGTAATACTCCGTTTTGTCACTTGCCTTGCTGTTTTAGTGTAGCATAGTATCGAGGTCATCTGGTTTTGGGTTCATGCACAGTATGAGCGACTGAATATACCAGTACTCGCCTTTAGTGTGCACGCTGCCTTATAGGAAACTCTGGTTTCATAGCATTTTTCCAATGGAAGCCATAAAGCGATCGTTATTTATTTTACTCCCAGCCAGTATACGGCAACTCCCCACTAAAAACAACTTTCCTTCCGGCCAGCACTCGGCCACTCTCCACTAAAACCCAGTTTCCTTTCATATCAAAATAATTTTTCTTTAAATACCCGGCCAGTACCAGGCTACTCACTACTAAAAACTACTTTCCTTTAATGACAATATATTTCTCTATAAAGAACCGGCGACTCTCCACTAAAAACCACTTTCTTTTCTTGACAAAATAATTTATCTTTAAAAACCCGGCAGTACCCAGTCACTCATAACCACTTTCCTTTCATGACAAAATAATTGCTCTTTAAAATTCCGGCCAGTGCCCGGCCAGTCACCACTAAAAACCACTTTCCTTTCTTGACAAAATAATTTTTCTTTAAATACCCGGCCAGTACCAGGCTACTCACTACTAAAAACTACTTTCCTTTAATGACAATATATTTCTCTATAAAGAACCGGCGACTCTCCACTAAAAACCACTTTCTTTTCTTGACAAAATAATTTATCTTTAAAAACCCGGCAGTACCCAGTCACTCATAACCACTTTCCTTTCATGACAAAATAATTGCTCTTTAAAATTCCGGCCAGTGCCCGGCCAGTCACCACTAAAAACCACTTTCCTTTCTTGACAAAATAATTTTTCTTTAAATACCCGGCCAGTAACTTTGTCTTAGTTTCCAGATCAATGATAAAATCAAATATTTTGAAAACTCGCAGGAGGGGTGGGGCGATATAAATGGATTTTAAAAAGTAATACTCCGTTTTGTCACTTGCCTTGCTGTTTTAGTGTAGTATAGTATCGAGGTCATCTGGTTTTGGGTTCATGCACAGTATGAGCGACTGAATATACCAGTACTCGCCTTTAGTGTGCACGCTGCCTTATAGGAAACTCTGGTTTCATAGCATTTTTCCGATGGAAGCCATAAAGCGATCGTTATTTATTTTACTCCCAGCCAGTATACGGCAACTCCCCACTAAAAACAACTTTCCTTCCGGCCAGCACTCGGCCACTCTCCACTAAAACCCAGTTTCCTTTCATATCAAAATAATTTTTCTTTAAATACCCGGCCAGTACCAGGCTACTCACTACTAAAAACTACTTTCCTTTAATGACAATATATTTCTCTATAAAGAACCGGCGACTCTCCACTAAAAACCACTTTCTTTTCTTGACAAAATAATTTATCTTTAAAAACCCGGCAGTACCCAGTCACTCATAACCACTTTCCTTTCATGACAAAATAATTGCTCTTTAAAATTCCGACCAGCACTCGGCCACTCTCCACTAAAACCCAGTTTCCTTTCATATCAAAATAATTTTTCTTTAAATACCCGGCCAGTACCAGGCTACTCACTACTAAAAACTACTTTCCTTTAATGACAATATATTTCTCTATAAAGAACCGGCGACTCTCCACTAAAAACCACTTTCTTTTCTTGACAAAATAATTTATCTTTAAAAACCCGGCAGTACCCAGTCACTCATAACCACTTTCCTTTCATGACAAAATAATTGCTCTTTAAAATTCCGGCCAGTGCCCGGCCAGTCACCACTAAAAACCACTTTCCTTTCTTGACAAAATAATTTATCTTTAAAAACCCGGCAGTACCCGGTCACTCAAAACAACTTTCTTTTCATGGCAAAATAATTTGTCTTACCTGGCCAGTACCCGGCCAGTACCCGGTGAGTACCCGGCGGCCACTCTCAACTAAACACCACTTTCTTTTGTTGACAAAATAATTTCTTTTTAAAAACCCTGCAGTACCCGGTCACTCACCACTAATAACGACTTTCCTTTCATGAGAAAATAATTTGTCTTTCAAAATCTGGCCAGTATCCGGTCACTCTTCAGTCACAACATACCACTTTCTCTTGTTGACAAGATACTTTCTCTTTAAAACCCGGCAGTACCCGGCTACTCACCACTAAAAACCACTTTCCTTTCATGTCAAAATAATTTGTCTTTAGAAACCTATGGCCAATACCCGGCCACTCTCCACTAAAGATCACTTTCTTTTGTTGGCAAAATACTTTCCCTTAAAAAACACGGCCGTACCCGGCCATTCACCACAAAAAACCACTTTCCTTTCATGACAAAATAATTTGTCTTTAAAAACTTGCTAGTATCCGACCACTCTCCACTAAAACCTACTTTCTTTTGTTTACAAAATACTTTCTCTTTAAAATCCCGGCTGTACCTGGCCACTCACCACTAAAAACCACATTCTTTTCGTGACAAAATAATTTATTTTTAAAAACCATTCCAGTACCCGGCCACTCTCCACTAAAACCCACTTTCATTTGTTGAAAAATAATTTCTCTTTAAAAACCCGGTAGTACCCAACCACTCACCACTATTAACTACTTTTCTTTCACCCCAAAATGATTTGTTTTTAAAAATCTGGCCACTCTCCACTGAAAACCACTTTCTTTTATTGACAAAATAATTTCTCTTTAAAAACCCTGCCAGTTCCCGGCCACTCTCCACTAACACCACGTTCCTTTCTTGACAAAATAATTTCTCTTTAAAATCGAAGTCAGTACCCGAATACTCCCCACTAACGACCCCTTTCTTTTCATGATAAAATAATTTCTCGCTATAAACCATTTTATTATCAATTTGTTTAAACGCATACATAGTCTTTGAGACTATAAATTCAATAAAGTAATTTGCAATCTAATTTTTTTTGTCAATATAGGAATCAGGCAAAGAAATTGGCTTTATCTACATTAAGGGCAGAAAATAGATTAATAGTTCTTATTATACCGGGTGGTCAGAATTAAAACACCCCTACTCAGAACTCGCTATAGATCGAACTACTCAGTGTAAAGGCTCCAAAATTGTTGAACATACTAGTCATAACATGGGGAAAGGGATTACGCGAAAAAAAAAATTAGCTCCAGAAACACCGATAGGTGGCGCTGTACAACAGAAAATATGCTGAAAAGACACAAAATACACATTTGTAACACATTTTATTCGAACGTACCAAACATTCATATCACAAGGACCTTATCGATGTAGGGAATGCTGCGTATAACGTTATCCATTGATTGTTCAACAATAGCGGTGGCAGCATCGTCAACGACATCTGAACGAGTCGATTTGCGTCCTCGACCCGGCTGTACTCCAAGATGTCCAGTTTTCTCGAATCGAGCGATCATTCTTCTGAGAGCTTGTGGAAGTAATGATCCTTTGCGCAAATTCTTAAGTCGACGAAACTCTCGAAGTGCAGCTGCAGCATGTCCTTTGTTTTCATAAAACAGCTTCACAAGCAATGCGCGTTCTGGCAGTGTGACAGCCATCGCTAATAAGAATGAAAATTTCCCAGTTTTATCCCCTTTTATGCCCAGAACATAGTAGCTGCAAACCAAGGGTTTATGCAAATTTTTGTGCTTACAGTGCGAAATTGCAATTACAATGACTGTTTAAGTTTCTTCACTTTTTTATCCTCTTTTTTTTTCATATCAGCAAAAGAAATTAAAAAGGAAAAATTTCATATCGCATGTGTTTGTTTTTTTGTGATTATTTTGTGTCTTTCAGCATATTTTCTGTTGTACAGCGCCACCTATCAGTGTTTCTGGAACTAATTTCTTTTTCGCGTAATCTCTTTTCCCATGTCTTGAATAGTAGGTTCAACAATTTTGGAGCCTTTACACTGAGTAATTCGATGTATAAAGAACTCAGAGTAGGGGTGTTTTAATTCTGACCACCCGGTAATTAACATTTACATTGTGATTTTTAAGTATTCAAGTCGAATATTTATATCTTCATTTTTATAAATGATATTCTTTTTTTCATAAGAATTAACCAATGTGTGGCTTTATTGTGGGCATGCGAGTTAATTTAAGGGATACTAGGATTTGATATACAGATATAGATATATACAACTATGTAACTAGGCGTCTAACTATATAAATAGAATAACTAGGTGATGGTAGTTGTTTGGAATCTGTTTCTGGGTTCCAGGTTTAGGTAGAATGTGAATCCACAATCATGCGGTGACTACTTTAAACAGTTAACAATGAAATTTTATAACAATTATATCCGGCGTCTGAGTTCCTGAGTTCACAGAATGAAACCAGTTAGGAACAAAATATAGTTGTGAAATCAACAATTTCGGTCTTTAATTTAATTGGAAACTTTTTCGCATTTTATAAACTGCTAAATAGTGAAACTGCCTTATTATAAATTTATGTCTATAAAACGACGATTGCGATCAAAGCGCACGCGGACCCTCTTAATACATAAACTATAACTTCGTACATAAACTTAGCGTGTACCGGGTTCACAAAATAAACTGTTCTTTATTATTCCGTAATGAAAGTATTTATTTGGTTAACGCAACACTGTCAAATAGCGGACGACGAAATAGCTGCAAAGCACACTAAAAATTCGAAATCCTTAGAGCAAGCATAACGAATCCATATAAATAAGTGTGTTTGACTCATCATCATGGGAGAACGTCTGAACCGAATTTTGTGAAATTTTGTAGGTAGCGTTGGAATAGCCCCACTTAATTTAGTCTATGTTTCGAGTTTCTAGGACCAGGGGTAGTCAATATATTAATAGAAAACAAACCTCACATAGAGATAGCTTATGCAGATGATATTTTTTCAGCAAATGTATTTGAAAAAATCTGATGTGGGCAGCACATGACTTTCCTTGCAGACTTAAATTAATATTTTCTTTATTTCTTTAATAATTCATTGGATTGAGTTTAATTGCCCCAAATAACACTGAATTTGCATTTTTAATTCAATTTTTGTTTTTATTTGGTAATTAAATATTTTTCCGATAGCGACGTAATAAAAATGCAGGAAATCTTAAATATCTTGAGAACGGTCAGTCCTAAAGTATAATGGAGTGTGTTATATTCTTTCCCTCGTCAAAAATTGCGTATAAAACAAGAAGTTAATTGATATATTTCAGCATACGTAGTCTAATTCTTTTTTTAGAGTTTCGCGATTTTTGCTGGCCATTTTGTAAAAAAAAGCAGGTTCTTCCTTTCCGAATCGTACCAACATCTAATAAGCACCAGAGTATCCCACAAGTAACTTATTTACCAAATATTGTGAAATTTGGTCAATTAGTATTTTAGCTAGGGTAGATACATGAAATTTTTGCGGACCATTTCGTAAAAAAAGCAGGTTCTTCTTTTCTGAATCGTACCAAATTCTAATCAGCACCAGAGTATCCAAAAAGTAACTTATCTACCAAATTTGGTAAATTAGTATTTTAGCTAGAGTGGATAAATGGAATTTTTATGGGCCATTTCGCAAAAAAAGACGAGTTCTGTTTTTACCAATCGTACCAAAAACTAATCAGCACCCGGGTAACATCCAAGTGACTTACCTAATATATTTTAAGATATTCGGTCTATTAGTTTTTGAGTAAGAGTGGATACATACATTGCACAGACACACAGACAGACAGACACACAGACAGACACACACACATACATTACGCTAAATATAGTTTTTTCGTATTCTAGAGGTCTCGAAATGTGTAGATCCGTGGAAAACTGGAGTTGCGGTTTTCGACATGATTCCAATACTTTCCCTATACATTAATTACCATGTATTGCAGGGAAAGTAAAAAATCTGATGTGAGCAGCACATGATTTTCCCTGCAGACTCAAATTCATATTTTCCTTATTTCTTTAATAATTCATTAGACTGAGTTTAATTGCACCAAATAACACTAAATTTGCATTTTTAATTCAATTTCTGTTTTTATTTGGTAATTGGACATTTTTTCGATAGCGACGTAACAAAAATACATGAAATATCAAATACCGTGAGAACGGTTAGTTCTAAAGTATAATGGAGTGTGTTATATTCTTTTCCTCGTTAAAAATTGCGTAAAGAATTTAATTGATACATTTGAGCATACACTACTTAGTCTTTTATTTTAGATTTTGATTCTTTTGGCTGGCTATTTGGTAAAAAAAGGCAGGTTGTTCTTTTCCGAATCGTACCAAAATCTAATCAGTTCCAGAGTGTCCCACAAGTAATTTATCTACCAAATTTTGTGAAATTTGGTCGATTAGTATTTTAGCTAGGGTAGATACATGAAATGTTTGCTGGCCATTTCGTACAAAACAGGCAGGTTCCTCTTTTCCGAATCGTACCAAAATCTAATCAGCAGCAGAGCATCCTACAAGTGACTTATCTACCAAATTTTGTAAAATTTGGTCAATTAGTACTTCGGCTAGAGTGGACACATGAATTTTTTACTGGCCTTTTCGCAAAAAAAGGCGGGTTCTGTTTTTACGAATCCTACCAAAAAGTAATCAGCACCAGGGTCTCACCTAAGTGACTTATATACCAAATTTTATGAAATTCGGGCCATTAGTTTTTGAGTTAGAGTGAATACATATATTGCATAGACAGACAGACACACACACAGACGTCACGACAAAAATAGTTTTTTCGTATTCTAGAGGTCTCGAAACGTGTAGATCCGTCGAAAACTTGAGTTCTGATTTTTGGTATGATTCCAATACTTTCCCTATACATTACCATGTATTGCAGGGAAAGTAAAAATGATACGTTACTGAGCAACAAAATTAAATCCAATGAGTTCATACAGCAAACGTTTTGTATTAAATATGTTTCGATTTAGATAATTAGTCTGATTTAAATAATTAATCCGATTTAAACAATTATACCGAGTTAAATAATTAATCCGATTTAAATAAAAAGAAATGTAAAAAAATAAAACTTTATCGGAGTTACATTTTCAATTGAGTTATATCAATTACGGCTTTCAGGTTGAAAGTTTGAGGGGATTATTGATATTTTCAATTTCTGTATAATCTGTATAAGTCATCTGTATAAGTCATCTGTATAATTTTGACAAATATTTTTCAAACTCATACATTAAATTTAGCCAGTAGTTGAAACAGAATAAATGTGGTACGGGTATATATTCTAATGCCATTTTAGCGCTTTCATTTTGACAAATGTTGATGCAATTTCATAGCGTTTACAGTTTGGCATATATAGATCCAATATCATATATTTTGTATGCAAACGTGACCAGGATGTTTCAGATTTGCCTGTGAAGACAATATTGCATTGCGAGAACAGAGATTCTTATACTTCTCTTTAACAGCAATAAATGAAATATTTTAACAGAATATACTATAGGAATTTGTACATAATTGCAAGTTTTAAGTTTCTTTATATTATATGTTCCGTACGAAGAGCGGGTATACTGCTAATAATATAATCAAAATAAAATCCATACCAATCCCCAGTCACTTGGTATCCATAATTTCAAAAAGTTAAATAGAACTGAAACTTTCAGAAATCAATCAAAAAGAGCAGGAAACTCTTATTATGATTGTAATCTACGACGAAGGACAAAATCAACCTTAATTAACATTCAAGTTAGAAATTAATCAGTTTTAAATTTTAATTAAATTATTAAAAATTAAAATTAAAATGTAAACCTGACGCCGAGTATAACTTTCCAGCACTTCAATGGGGGAAAAAAGCAGACAATGTGATGTCATGACTTCAGAGACATATGTCCTGTGTCTGTGTAATAAGAAGCCTTAACATTCCTTATGGCTATGTCCCCTTTACATACGCAAATTATGAAACATATATGAAACGGACAAAAATAGTCTCCCCGCTCAAGAATAAAAAAGAAGGATTTGTTTATCTGCTATAAAGATTTTTAAAATTATGAGCAGTTTAATTGCAAATGTAATCAAAATTTAACATCATTTGAATACGTTTTTATTATTCGAATGCGACGATATCACTTCATATTCAAGCCAAAAATAAAAATCCTGCAAATCTTTAATTTACGGACACAACAATATGAAATTGAGATTGCATAAATTACGCATCTTTCAATGAATCTAAAAAGCCCTAAATATGAAAGAATTATCTTACGATTAGGCTAAAAGTAATTGGAAAGGGCGGTCTTCGTCTTTTCCTATAGTGTTAAGATCGAAAATCTGTGATCATATTTTCAATCTTTAAGGAATCGATTTGCGTGAAAACCGCTCAAAATTGTAATTCAGTATAAAATAACTAAAAATCTGATTCAAAATTTAAAAATATCACTCCGGGAATCAGCACCTGACCTGAACTATCATTGAACCAAATTTCGTAGCTGTATGTTACTTCGATTTTCCTCTGCATGACCAACAGAAGAACAAGCATATAAACAGATAAAAACATTTTCTCATTGTGTTTGATGTATGATAAAAAACTTGCAATATTTCAAGAACGACGCAAGTTATCGTTTCGCAAATGGTGTCATTTTTAACACTTTACAACAAAGTTGAAAAGTGTTTATGACCTTGTTTTACTTTAAACATTACATATAAAATGGCCATACTTTGCAACAAATTGCAATAAATATATTTACTTTTTGATTTTAGGAAAGCTTGTTCTAAAAGTGAAGGGCACTTAGCTAAGCCTTTCTAGAATTAATAGACTTCTGAGATCCATCAATCGTAATAATCGTTCTAAATATAAACCGATTTGTTCAATTTCTTCGAAACATATGTAAAAAAGTAATATTTGGATTTCATTTCTCAAAAACAATTTGTGATTAAGTCCTAAACTACTACATCTAATCATTCTTCGTTAAAATGTGCTTTCCAGTAATTTTTTAGTAATTTATTTTTCATTTTACATTAGAAACGTATAATATCCACATAGCAGTGCATGACAGCGTTCTATAAATAATAGTATTCGCTTTTATTAAATTCGCATCATCATCACTCATCGTGCCTAGTGGTACATAAGGCCTTCAGCTTGCGTCGCCACCCTGGTCGATCCTGTGCCGCAGTAATTGCTTCTGACCAGCTCACCCATCCTATCAAATTTCTCTCCTGCTCCACTAGTCTCCTCCAAGTTAGCTCGGGTCGACCCCGAAATCTTTTTTCTTCAGGCGCCCAAGTAAGTGCCACAGCAGGGAGGTTATGTTGCGGCTTTCTTAAGACATGTCCAGTTCATTTCCATCTACGTTTTTTTATTTCCATATCAATTGCTTCCTGTCCAGTACTTTTTAGAGTTCAGTGTTAGTAATAACATAAGGCCAAAATACTCCCAAATTTTTCCTCAGACATTTTGTCTGCCAGGCATTTAACTTGTTGCATTGGCCCCTTGTTAATTTTCAAGTTTCAGGTCCGTACAGAAAAACGCCTTTCACTAAGGAATTAAAAAGGTTGATTTTGGTTTTTAAATTAAGGTTAGTAGCTCTTCATATTTTATTGTGTTTTCTAAAACAATTTTGAGCTTTTGCAATTCTTATTTTGATTTCTTCATCTGTTCCACCCTCCTTGTTCACCAGTACACCAAGGTAAGTGAAGCTATTTACATCTTCAATGGATTCATCATTTAATTTTACATTTCAAGAAGTTTTTACATTAATTCTTAAGACTTTTGTTTTACTTTTAATGATTTGTAAACCAATAGTTTTAGCAAACTGGTTAAGGCCATTAGTTTTCTGTTGTAGATCACAAAATCTAGAGGCCAAAAGAACAATGTCATCTGCAAAATCTAAATCCTCTAAAACTGATATAAATTTCCACCTAATGCCTCTTCTCTTGTCTTTGGTGGTGTTTTTCATGATCCAAGCAACAACTATATTAATTAACAAACCTGACATCACACATCCTTGCTTTACACCTGATTTAATTTGGAATGACTCTGTCAGTTTTCCATTTACTCCAACACTGGAACAGCTGTTTCGATATAGCTCCCTAATAATGTTAATTATTTTTTATGAGATTCCATAACTATCAAGTATCTTTACAACATATCTGTGTCAATGGTATCAAATGCTTTTCTAAAATCAATAAAATTTAAATATAAATGTGCATTATGTTCAATGCTTTGCTCAATGATGTTTCTCAAAGTAAAAATATGTTGAGTAGTTCCAGCTCCACTTCAAAATCCTGTTTGCTCCTCTCTCAAAACCTTCTCAATTTCGTTCTTTAATCTGTTGACTATGACTCTTCCAAAAACTTCAGCTGGAATAGACATTAAAGTGATACCTCTCCAGTTCTCACAGGAAGAAAGATCTCCTTTCTTAGGTATTTTAATTATTGTTGCTTCTTTCCATTTTCCTGGAACTTTCTCAGTTTTCCAGATAAGGTTAAACAGATTTTTTAAATATCTAGCTGTCTCTTCAACATTAACTTTAAGCATTTCTGCAGCTATTATTTCCACAGGCTTTATTGGATTTTAACGGATTTAAAGCACTTTTAATTTCGATCAACGAGATTTCCTTTGTAGAAATGTTTAAGGTAGGTGGCATATCAAATGTGACCACTGGCTGTTCATTAGTGTCGATGTTGTAAGCATCAAGTGTTTTTTCAAAATGTTCTCGCCATCGTTCCCCAACTTCAACAGATAAAAGTCTACCACTCTCATCTTTGACTCCACATTCATGTTTTTTAACTTCCACTTATTTGTTTGATTATTTGGTGAACAATTCTTGTCCTTCTAGTTTTAGCAGTATTTTGTGCTTCACTAGCTAGATCATCATCATAGTATTTATTCTTGTCCTCCTTAGAGTTTTTTTTGACATTCTTATCTGCATCTCTGTATTTTTCTTTGTAAACATGATATAATCTTTCAGACCTAGTACTGCTAAGAATACTCTTTATTTTCCTTCCATGCTTAATAAGTTCCCATGTTTCAACAGTGCTTCATTCTTTATTCTCTCTATTTTCTTTTCTCCCTATAGTATTTTCTACTGTTTCGTTGAAAATAGTTTGTAGTTGACTCCACTGCTCTCTTCCCCATCCTCCAATATTACTTCATTAGTCTCTAAGACAGAGAATCTGTTCTTCAATTCAATATTGGATTTCTCGTAAATCTTCTTATCCTTTAATTTAGCAATATCGTACCCAACTGGTCTAGTATTTTGACTGTTTTCTTTTACATTTAAGCAATTTTAACTTCAAACTCAACACTACAAAGTGATGGTCAACGCCAACATATGCCCCTTTCTAAACTCTAACATCCATCATAGATCTGGTAAATTTTCCATTAATTGCAATATGGTCTATTTGATTTCATGTTTTTCCATCTGGCGATGTCCGAGTTAACTTATGTATATTTTTATGCTTGAACATGGTGCCTTCAATCACTAAGTTGTTTAATTCACAGGATGAAACAAATAGTTCTCCATTTTCATTTCTATCACCACAAGCTTCATTGCCTGGGGACTTTTCTTCCTCACAAATTCTGGACCCAACTTTAGCATTAAGATCTCCAATAACTAGAAAGAGGTCATGCTTAGGAACCCTATCCAGCACTTTTTGGAGTATATCATAAAAACGTTCTTTATTAAATTACATCGTTTAAAAAATGGCTTAAAAAATTACATATAAAATAGCTATTTTAGTACTATTTTAAAACATAATTAGTTTTTACTTTCCTTATATACATAATGTATAAGGAAAGTATTGTGACAGGGTCGAAAATTCGAATTCGAATTTTCGACGGGAGAGCACGTTTCAAGCATCCCTGATCAGGAATCAAACATTTTAAGTGATGTGTGTGTGTGTGTGTGTGTCAGTGAGTCTGTGGAGACGATAACTGACGAACGAATGGACCGATTCGAACGAAATTTGGTACAAAAATCACAATCCGTAAACACTAGAAGCCCATTGTTTTTATACGCAATCGAATGTTCAGAACCCCCCTAAATTTTTGAAGGAAATTTTGCAAAAAACGTCAAAATATCAAAACCACTAATAAAGTTTCGCAAATAGATATTTCTTATGTAATTTTTTATTAGAAAACGATTGATATAAATTTTAAAACGCTAACATGAACCGTTCATGAGATATTGCACATTTTTCAAAAAAATTATCAAAAAGTCATATAAAATTAAAAAAAAATATTTCCTATTGAGAAACATGTTCACTTTTCATATGTAATACCATGCGATAGATTGGGTGACATCATTTTCGTGGAACTAGCTCATTCATGAAAAAAGATACTTTGAATAATACTTTTGTATTTGAATGCCAATAGTCATTTATCTGCTGTAAGAATAACTTATATCTCCGTCCATAACGCTTGGCGATATTTTGGCGACGAATTTGGCGGAAAGTCGCCAACTTGGCGACGTTTTAAATTGTTGCCAAATTAAAAAAATCTCGCCAAATGTGTAAAAATGACGCCAAATCAATGAAAATGACGACTAATTGAAGGAAATTCAATATCTTGGAATATAAGTATTTATTATAAGAATATAAGTATTTATTATAAGAATAACATTTTTTTAACTGTAAAAGTAGTAAATTAATTGCATTATATAAGGAAAGTCATGTATTGCCCACATCCGATTTTTACTTTCCTTATATACATAATGTATAAGGAAAGTATTGTGACAGGGTCGAGAATTCGAATTTGAGTTTTCGACAGGAGAGCACGTTTCAAGCATCCCTGATCACGAATCAAACATTTTTGAAGTGATGTCTGTGTGAGTGTGTGTGTGTGTGTGTGTGTGTGTGTGTGTCAGTGAGTCTGTGGAGACGATAACTGACGAACGAATGGATCGATTCGAACAAAATTTGGTACAAAAATCACAATCCGTAAACACTAGAAGCCTATTGTCTTTATACACAATCGAATATTCAGAATCCCCCTAAATTTTCCAGTGAAATTTGAAAAAATTATCAAAAAAGCAAAACCTCTAATAAAGTAACGCAAATAGACATTTCTTAGGTAATTTTTCCTTAGAGAACGATTGACATAAACTTTAGAACGCTAGCATGAACCGTTCTCGAGATATTGCACATTTTTCAAATAAATTTATCAAAAAATCCCATAAATTAAAAAAAAATATTAACTGTTGAGAAACATGTTCACTTTTCATATGTAATATCATGCGATAAATTGGGTGACATCATTCTCGTGGATCTAGCTCGTTCCATTCATTCATGAGAAAAGATACTTTGAGTAATACTTTTGAATTTAAACGTCAATAGTCATTTATCTACTGTAAGAGTAACTTATTTCGCTGTCCATAACGCTTGGCGAGATTTTAACGACGAATTTGGTGGAATGTCGCCAAAATTGCGACTTTTTGAAATATAGCCAAATTAACGAAAATATCGCCAAATGGATAAAAATTACGCTAAATCATTGAAAATGGCGACTAATTGTCGAAATTTCAATAACGTGGAAATAATGTAAGTATGTACTATAAGAAAACCTATTTTTTTTTACTGTAAAATTAGTTTTTTTTTTTTCAAATGGCCAGGCACCTGTAAAATTAGTGAATTCATTGCATTATATAAGGAAAATCATGTGTTGACCACATCAGATTTTTTTTTGTTTTGTTAAATTTGAAAAAAAATATGAATTTTCTGGTATGAGAAGGTTGAGTTGAGCAACACGCCAGCTAATTTTATTCTTTCATAAATACATCGACGCATAAAATGTTATAGAGACACCTGTATTTGTTCTTGAAATATTTTGTTCACTATCTTCCTCAATATTCGAAATCGTAGTAAACGATTTCTCCTGATGGACGAAGTGTTGATTTGGTTCGTTACGTCACTGATTTCTATCCCGATTCCTAAATAAGGTCTGCAACTGATGTTAATGAATGTCTTCCTTCGGTTTGCTGGTTTGTAGTACGCTAACAAATTACGGGTGTTTTGGGAATATAAGGGTTGCTCTGATGAAAGCAGTAAAACGGAGATTCTAATGACCTACGAATGAGAATCGATTCGTAGATTGGAGAAGTTCAAAGAGGAAGTAAATGGAATAACATCCCGGCCAGAAATATCTGGAAAAAATATGCAGGAAAAACTGCGAAAAACCTGCAAGATTTTTTAGCAGAAGTTCTACAGATTTTCTGCAAAGTTACTACAGATTTCTGTAGATTTTCTGAGGTCATTTTGAAACAAAATGAAATGAAAAAATACTTATCAATAAAAGGGAAAATATGAATAAAACTTTTATCGATATGTCTGAATTTTTGTTTGCAAAACTAATTTTATTTGTAAAATACTGAATACTTTGTAAAGTAGAGAATATTTAAGTTCTTCAAAATAACTTAAATATTCTCTGAAATAATTTTTAAAGCACTAGAGTCTACAGAATTTGGCTGGAAAACTACAGAAATCTGCAGAAAGCCAGGAAAATTGCTTGTAAAGCACTAATTCTTCAGAATTCTGAAGAAAAATTATCTGTACAATAAAATATATTTCTTAGAAGTTTTAATATCTGTAACTATTTCATAATTTTACAGAAAATTTGCAGATTTCACATTTATCTACAGACACTATGCAGATATGTTATTTTTCTACAAAAAATTTGCAGATTTCATATTTTACTACAAAAATTTCTACAGATGTCGCATATTTTTATAGAAAAAGTAGCTTGTTTCAACTGGGAGAGATTAGACTGGTCAATATTTTTAATTTTTTTTTCTTCAAAAGACGATATCTGGAAAATATGAGAAATAAAAAATAACAAGAAAGATCAATAATGCATAAAACATTGATAATGAAACACTTCCAACTGAAATGCAATTTTATTTAAACATCTCTAAAATACAATACATTCAAAGCTGATATATTTTAAATTATCACAGTACAACAATAATTTATTACATTTGAAAACATAAAATTCCATCGAAAAAAAAATGAACTTTATTCAAATGATGCCACCGAACTATAAATCGTCTGGCTCTCTATGTAAAAGTAATCATATCACTTAATATTCCAGGCTACAGAGCAAAATAATTTAGCTTGAAAAATATTCAGTAATCTTTATACAGCTCATCTTACAATTACTTTATATTCAGCAACCATTAAAATTATCTTCGTTGTAGAAATAATCAAAGTTTGATGATCATTTAAAATAAAAAATATTGTAATTGCGCTGACAGCGAATATAGATGCACAGAAAATACGCAAAAATAAAACTGTTTTAGGTCGGATGCAACACTAAATATAAATTTAAAAGAATCGAGTATAAAACCACGATTTTTATAATGGAAAAAAATGGATGCCATATTTTATTTTGAAGTGGGCCACGTGATCTTTTCATATAATATGGGTGTAATTATTATTTTAATTTTTATTTAAAAATCTACAGAACATATTTTGTTGAAATTTTTTTATATATTTTATGGGATAATTTAAATATTTTATAAAATTTTGGAAGCATTTTGTGAATTTTAACTTCGCTTAAAAAATATTTGAAATATTAGGTCCCATAGGCTTCAATGTATTTCACTTTTTCAACACGGGTTCAATCCAAAACTAATTGGGTAATATTATCCCTTTACTTTTCCATAAGTCCCACAAACCGTCTCAGCTACATACTAAAATTTCATTTTGATAAAGTCATTTTCACGGCAGTTATCGTGCGAACGGACAGACAGACAGACAGAATGAACAAAGTCAAAAACACTTTTTAACTATGTTGGAGAGTGTTAAAAACAGAAATAATATTGAAGAGTAGCATTAAACATACTCTTACTGAACATTCACAAGTATTTCAGAAAACCTAAATAGTGCACCACATATGTACCTAACGTTCAAGAACAACATTTCCTGAATATGAAACCAATCGTATGGTCAAGCATAGGGTAAGTTTCTCTGATTAAGTTACGGTCAAGAAATAGAGTGATCTCTCCAGATGATTAAAACATTGAGGAGATTGGACTCAAGCTTTTTGACTGTACACTATACAATTTCTCAAATAAGTTGACAGTTCGATTTATCCAATTTGTTGGAATGGAGTAAAATAGCTTTAATTTTCTACAGGGGTTCATTGAGAGTTGTTGTTGGGACCCAGACCGTCCGACCTACCAGGTGTAAGGTAACTGTTTGGACAACCGGGAAGGGCTACCCCATTCAGACCGGAACCCAGTGGGGGAGGTTCATTCAGAGTGAATGGGGGAGTCGAACTTTTGTATACTTTTCGATCTCTGAATTAGCCATTCATTCTCTGAACAATCGGCCAACTTGAGAAGTGGTGCCATCGAGATAACATTTATTATAAATGTAAAAATGTGAAATTAGTTTCAATGTGTAATTACAAAATGCATAAAATTAAAACTTCGGATAAAATGGCATATATGAGCAAATTATATGCGGGGCAATAATTGCAGATTAATGCTATAGAAATTTTTATTATACATGCATTCTGCGGGGCTCAATTGAAGGTTTAGAGCATCCATCAAAATCCCCGACAAAGAGAAGAGTAGACCCCCGAACACGGAATAGGAACCACTAGCCACCCGAACCCACTAGACAGAGGCAGCCATCGACTCCGACATACAGCGGGTGCACCTCCAAGAACACCAAGTGGACATCAAACCCCCATCCCGACGGGTGAGGCTAAACGACAATAGCCTCTGCGAGCAACGCCGACGAAAACGGCGAAACGCAACCCATCGGGGCTGAGACCCGCCCGCAATTCAACCAACCAAGCAACCTGCACCGCCGCCAAAACAGAAGCACAACTGCACTCACAACATTTATTAAAATATTCCCATACATGGTATATACATGGTAACTCAACATTTTGTGATTGCATAAAGAACCAGGAAACACTTGAGACAAAGGATTTAACAAAAATTATCGCAAAATCACAATACCATAAAAGTATTAAAACTTTTGAATATATTAAAAACAACTAAACTGTTCGAAAGTCAAAATTATAAATATGAAAAGCAGGACAATAGCTACAATAACTTATATTGGTATTGTGTTATATCAGCAACAAGTTATAATAGAATATGACACCGATTTTACTGTTTGCCCTGGGCTCCAATACCTCTAACTATGGCTCTGCTAAGTGTAACACCTACAAAATTAATAAAAGTTCAGAGTAACAAACACTATTTTACATTAATGCATAAATATGTCGCGAAATTTTTTGTTCTGTTAACATGAAAATTCAAGTTTGTAAAACAATATTTCGCATCCGATCACTGTAGGTTGCCTTAATTTCAACGTTTCCAGACATTTTAATTTAAAAATCAATACATAATAAAAAAAATATGTTAAATAGTTTGATCAGAAGAATAAATAGCAGGCGATTTCAGTATTTGAAGTGTAACTCTGTTACCACGGTTTCAAATGGAATCAGAAGGTGAATAAAAAATTGAATTATAAAATATGCTCATGTCTCCTGCATTGTCACTAGTATTCAAGTAAAGACAGGGAAACTAGTACGTCTACAAATTAAGTTCTTCTAAAAATTAAATTGTCTCAGTTAGGATTTGTCTTGTGGTCGATACTGTAAGTGTTTTACGTTTCTGGCAACTTTAGCACTAGGGTTTTCTGGGCTCCAGGGAGGGTCTCTAAAGACTTTTCGAACCTTCCTATTTTCTCCGCCTCTGGGGAGAGGACTTGTAAATCTGGTTTCGTTAGGTGCTGTCCCGTGGACTATACTATAAACTTGCTAAGAGTAAACCTTTTGAGTGACTGTGGGCTTCTGTGGAATCTGAAAGTTCTTTTCAACTCTCTTCTCCAATTTCTAAGTCTTCCGGCTGGAAAATCGAAAATCTAGCTCCTTTAGGTTCTATCCCATGGCAGATACTGTATGTGAGCAAGTGTGCAAAGATTCAACCTTCTCACTAAAGGACTATACATTTGTCGTATGCATTCGGCAATTATTATGTAGATTCTCTTAATTCTCATATCTCTTTCATAATTCATGTGTGATTCTTATCTCTTCGTAAATGCAACTGCAGAAGATTCTAATGGCGTTGAGACTGTTACTCTGCGTAATGAAGACACAAATGGGGGCGCTCTGAAAATACTCGGCGAGTGGTCGGGAATCGGGGAAACGGGATAACTGTGATTCTAATGACCACGAATGGGAATCTATTCTTAAATTGGATTGCTCAGGAAAGAGCAAATGGATTGAATTTTCGAAAAAGAGTATTTCATTCACTACAATGCAGTACCACAGGCAGAGGATTTGGGGGTCTTAATACTCCATTGGCTATACAATTTCATTAGTTCTTCCCATATTGGAAATTGAAACTCTTCATTTTAATACTCGTATGGTTTATCTTTTTTCTCAGATATTTCTACGTTACCAACGCAATACTTCAGTTTTCCTGCGACTCATACATTGCATAATATCCGTGATTTTTTTTTAATATAAAGGAAAAGGTCATTTTTTTTTTTTGTTAAGAAACATATAAATTTTAGAACCACGAAACCGCTTTATACGTGATTTACTGGAGTTGACAAACATTCATCCTATTCCTCGTGGGATTCAATTTAACTTCAAGCCCCCCCCCCCCTTCTTTTTGACTCGTGACCACGTTCTTTGTACCCAGGATCTTCAGATGCAAAGGTGCTGGATTCAAAGTTATATGATTCTATCACCAAAAATATTTACTCACTACAAACCAGAAGTTTTAGATGGCACAACGATTTTGATATTTAAATATCGGCAAGAAAACACCCCTTTTTTACAAGAATATAGTAATCACTGGAAATTCCCCTCCTCTTTGGCCAAGGTGCGATGTTGTAGCATATTCATCACAAGACAATTGTAAAATATAACTTTATTTACAGGAACATAATTAAAAGAGAACTACATTAGAACGCGCGTCCATCGTAGCCATCCGAAATACGAATAATCAATGATTCTGAAAATGTTCTGTGTTGGCTTTTATGCGACTGCGCCGAGGTGATGCGCATGCGTCATATGTAAATATCAGAAAGTCTCTGTGTGGATCAAGATGGAAGTTTTTATGCTAATCGCATATATGCTAATCGCATGTATCTGAAAGAAAGCCGCCATACCTCCTTGTTGTTGATACCCAGACCGTCCAACCTACCAGAAAGGAGTAAGGTAACTGTTTTGGACGACCGGGAAGTGCCACCCAATTTAGACCGGAACCCAGTGGGGGAGGCATCCACAGGGACCGTACCCTCCTTCCCCTACCACCAACCTCTCGGAAGGACTTACGGACCCACAAGTTTAAAGTGATCGTACTCCGCGTAAACACGGCGGCAAATTTTGGCAGTGGCTGAAATCGAACCCGGGCCTACCGAGTGCAATTCCAGCGCGCTAACCACTGGGCTGCCGCGTCCACCACATAGCTCTTTGTAAAATTCCTTGTCATTTGCGTCTAACCTACTCTTTGTCGCCAGGGTTACATCAAGCCCTGCCCAGGAAGAATAGACAATAGAAGTACTTAAAGACACTGCGGACATTAAGTGTCCTTTCTACTTTGCAGAAAAAATGGAGGAGCTGACGCCGTAAGCTGAGTTTCGTTCCATATTTTTAGCATTCATATGTAAGTGCATTCTAAATGTGCTTATAGAATAAAAAATAGCTATTTTTTTTAAATCACACCAAATAGCTATCTAACGCCAAATTACGATCAGAACATACTTCATTTGACTTCTAAACATCCATTCTAAAATTCTATAGTGGACAAATAAACACATATCTAATTTTATATTTGTAGACTTTAAATGACGTTTAATCCTTCACTTCGGCCACGTACTTGTTTCCGTTTGAATCTTCTATTAAGGCGTGCAGGACCATGACAGCAGAATATGCGAGTATATAAGTAAAGTTCATAGACCCTTCTGATCACTCAATAAACCGTCAAAGTGTAACTATGAAAATGTGAAAATCAACAGAAAAATTCGTGTTAGGTTTATTATGTAATTGTTGAAAATACCTGGTTTCTCTTTCCACTACTTTATAGTTATTGCAAGAAAACATACTCTACACCAATTACCGTTTGGCGTAACTAGGTAACAACTTCCAGTGAAATCGTTTTAACACATGACCTTGGCAACACATTTGAAGAATCATTATTAACTTGGTAACAGTCGACAAATTCGAGAATTCATACCAAACGTGATATCCTTCCTGACGTCTTCGGTATTTCTTCTTCTTTTCTCTTAAACTGAGAGGAAGATAAAACAGTCTTCAAAGGTTCTCAATCAATTGTCATTTCAGTGAAGGCTGGATATCTGTTAAGGCATTGGCGACCTTTTCAGTAAATTTGGCATAATAACGCCAACTTGGTGTCTTTTAATGACGAAAGTAATTAACTGGAATGCGGATCAACTCAACTTTCTCATACCAGAATTAATTTTTTTCAAATTTTACAAATACAATTTCGAAAATTCGGTATTAAGGGTCCAAATTATTTCAACTATAGCGTAATACCCTTCACTTTATAGGGCTCGAAAAATCTTTTGATTGATCCCATACTTGACAATTTACCCCCCCCCCCCGGGGGGGGTTAATGACGCCCCGAATAAAAAAATTGTTTCGTAATCTTTGGTCCATAAATAAGATCTTTTATGCATGATTGCGTCAAATTTTGTCCTGTGCTGCCATGTTAAAAAAAATCTGATGTGGGCAACACATGACTTTCCTTATATAATGTAATGAATTTGCTACTTTTACAGTAAAAAAATAGATTTTTCTTAGAGTAGATACTAATATTCTTTCCAAGATATTGAATTTTCGACAATGAGTCGTCATTTTCATTGATTTAGCATCATTTTTATCCATTTGGCGAGATTTTCATTAATATGGCAACATTTCAGAAAAGTCGCCAAGTTGGCGACATTCCGCCAAATTCGTCGCCAAAATCTCGCCAAGCGTTATGCACTAAGAAAAAAGTTATTCTTACAGCAGATAAATGACTATTGGCGTTTAAATACAAAAGTATTATTCAAAGTATATTTTTTCAAGAATGGAACAAGCTAGATCCACGAGAATGATGTCACTCAATTTATCGCATGGTATTACATATGAAAAGTGAACATGTTTCTCAATAGGAATTTTTTTTTATGTGACTTTTTCATAATTTTTTTTTAAAATGTACAATATCTCAAGAACGGTTCATGTTAGCGTTCTAAAATTTATGCCAATCGTTTTCTAATGAAAAATTACATAAGAAATGTCTAGTTGCGTAACTTTATTAGCGGTTTTGATTTTTTGACGATTTTTTCAAAATTTTATTCGAAAATTTAGGGGGGATCTGAACATTCGATTACGTATAAAAACAATAGGCTTCCATTGTTTACGGATTGTGATTTTTGTACCAAATTTGGTTCGAATCGGTCCATTCGTTCGTCAATTATCGTCTCCACAGACTCAGTGTGACACACACACACACACACACACACATACTTTCACACACACACACATACTTTCACACACACACACACACATACACACACACAGGCATCACTTCAAAAATGTTTGATTCGTGATCAAGGATGCTTGAAACGTGCTCTCCCGTCGAAAACTCGAATTCGAATTTTCGACCCCGTCACAATACTTTCCTTATACATTATGTATATAAGGAAAGTAAAAATATATAATTTCGAATAAAGTTCAAACTTTTCGCTCGAATTTAAAGAAATTCTATCTATTTCTATATTTTTTTGTAGCAAGGTCGGATATAAAATTTCGTAAAAATCCATTAATACTTGTAGCTGCTATTGTGTACACAAAAAATCGACCACAGAGATCAGACAGACGGACACCACTCCAAAAATAGTGAAAACCTGTTCAGGAGGTCTTAGAACATATATTGGCATCAAAATCTCGAAATCAAAAATTTTTTTGATAACAATACTTTCTCAATACTAGATATGAGAAAGTAAAATTAAAGACTTGAATCCTTTTTAATAGAAGCTATTCTAGAACAGCCGAAAGTGTTGGTTCAGTCTAGTTTCACGCGTTTTTTCGTTCCAATGATAGTTCAGTCTGTTATAAAATGTCAATGTTTTGAAGTTTACGAAGTTCTTTTTAGTGAGTCGTTGAGCATTTAATTGCAAACTATTGTTTTAAAATATTTTTGAATATTTAAAAGGTTATTTTTTGCATTTAGTGTTCCTGTGCAATGTAACAGCATTAATATTTAGCTAGGCATAAATAAAGATGACGCCAATACCTTCAGCTTTTAGCAGAAACCTATCGAAGATTTTCTAGAGTGTGACACTCCACTCCTATCTCATACATGCATGCATTTATATTCAAAATTATTTAGTCCTACTTTGATCAGAATCAAAATACAAAAATAAATAAATAAAATAAAATAAAATAAAATATTTCTCTTCTTTTACAGTTTTATGTAAAAACTAGTATTTAAGCTTGCCAAAAACGTGGAAACTAACACTATTAGAAACATAAATTACAATTTTTTTTAACAGGCATTCTTTTGTTACTTTCCTTATACACATAATGTGTAAGGAAAAGTATTGTGACAGGGTCGAAAATTCGAATTCTAATTTTCGACCGAATTTTCGAATATAATTTTCTACGAGACAGCGCGTTTCAAGCATCCCTGATCACGAATCAAACATTTTTGAGATGATGTCTGTGTGTGTGTGTGTGTGTGTGTGTGTGTGTGTGTGTGTGTGTGTGTGTGTGTATGTGTGTGCGTCAGTGAGTCTGTGGAGACGATATTTCGCAAAAAAATAGAGCGATTCGAATGAAATTTGGTACAAAAATCAAAATCCGTAAATACTGGAATTCTATTGTTTTTAAACGTAATCAAATGTTCAGAACCCCCCTAAATCTTCGACTGAAATTCTGAAAAAATCGTCAAAAAATCAAAACCTTTAATAAAGTTACACAAATAGACATTTCTTATGTAATTTTTCCTTAGAAAACGATTGACATTAACTTTAGAACGCTTGTATGAACTGTTCTCGAGATATTGCACATTTTTAAAATAAATTTATCGAAAAATCCCATAAATTAAAAAAAATATAATAAATATTGTGAAACATGTTCACTTTTTATGTGTAATATCATGCGATGAATTGGGTGACATCATTCTCGTGGATCTAGCTCGTTCCATTCATGAGAAAAATTACTTTGAGTAATACTTTTGTATTTGAACGCCAATAATTTTTTATCTGCTATAAGAATAACTTATTTCTCCATCCATAACGCTTGGCGAGATTTTGACGCCAAATTTACCGGAATATCGCCAACTTGGCAACATTTTAAAATGTTGCAAAATTAACGAAAATCTCGCCAATTGGACAGAAATGACACTAAATCAATGAAAATGAGGACTCATTGACGAAAATTCAATATCTTGGAGAGAATATAAATATCTACTATAAGAAAAACCTGTTTTCTTATTGTAAACTAGCCGCCTTTGGCGACCAGCCTGTTCGCTACCCTTGAAAATTCTGACCGTGGCAAACTCGTTGGCGCGACCTACCAGAAAGGTGTAAGGTAACTGCTTGGAAGGCCAGGAAGTGCCACACAATTTAGACCGGAACCCAATGGGGGAGGCATCCAAAGAGACCGTACCCTCCTTCCCCTACCACAAACCTCTCGGAAGGACTTGCAGTCCCACACGTTTAACGTGATCGTACTCCGCGTGAACACGGCTGCAGTTTTGGCAATGGCGGGAATCGAACCCGGGCCTACCGAGTGAAATTCCCGCGCGCTGACCACTGGGCTACCGTGCCATCCGCGACAATCTCCATAACTTTATTTTTATTCGGCAATTTTGGGAATCGAACCCGGGCCTACCAAGTGCAAATCCCGCGCACTAACCACTGGGGTACTTCACCCTCCGCGATATTCTTCATAACTTATTTTTTATTCACCCAATTTAGACCGGAACCAAGTGGGAGAAGCATCCACAGGGACCGTACCCTTCTTCCCCTACCACTAACCTCTCGGAAGGACTTACAGACCCACATGTTTAACGTGATCGTACTCCGCGTAAACACGGCGGCAATTTTGGGAATCGAACCCGGGCCTACCGAGTGCAATTTCCGCGCGCTAACCATTGGGCTACTTTGCCCTACGCGACAATCTCCATAACTTTCTTTTTATTCATCCAATTTAGACCGTACCCTCCTTCCCCTACCACCAACTTCTCGGAAGGACTCACGGACCCACATGTTTAACGTGCTCGTACTCCGCGTAAACACGGCGGCAATTTTGGGAATCGAACCCGGGCCTGGTAACTGGTTGAACGGCCAGGATGTGCCACCCAATTTAGACCGGAACCCAGTGGGGGAGGCATCCACAGGGAACGTACCCTCCTTCCCCTACCACCAACCTCTCGGAAAAACATACGGACCCATATGTTTAACGTGATCGTACTCCATGTCAGTGGCGGAAATCGAACCCGGGCCTACCGCGTGCAATTCCCGCGCGCTAACCACTGGGCTACTTCGCCCTCCGAGACAATCTCCATAACTTTCTTTTTATTCACCCAATTTAGACCGTACCCTCCTTCCCCTACCACCAACCTCTCGGAAGGACTCACGAACCCACATGTTTAACGTGATCGTACTCTGCGTGAACGTGGCGTAAGTTTTGGCAGTGGCGGGAATCGAACCCGGGCCTACTGAGTGCAATTCCCGCGCGCTAACCACGGGGCTGCCGCGCCCTCCGCGACAATCTCCATAACTTTCTACATATTCACCCAATTTAGACGGGAATCCAGTGGGGGAGGCATCCACAGGGGCCGTATCCTCCTTCCCCTACCACCAACCTCTCGGAAGGACTTACGGACCCACATATTTAACGTGATCGTATTCCACGTAAACACGGCGGCAGTTTTGGCAGTGGCGGGAATCGAACCCGGGCCTACCGCTAACTTCCCGCGCGCTAATTTGCAATTTAAAATGACCATATGCTTAATTTCATCATCCTCATTCCATTGTTTCATTGTTCCATCATTTAAAATATCCATAAAATTAAAATATCCAAAAGTTAAAATATACATTTAAAAAATCCAGATCGTCCCATCATTTAAAATATAAATATAATAATTTATATAGAGCAAAGGCGCTCTATTCAGAACCGTGACGTCACCTCCACCTTGACGTCCCCACCCACCACCTTCCTTGCTTCAGCGGGGGAGAAACGAAGCGTCACGCCGAGCGGAACGGCGAGAAATTTAAAATCATGACGTCTTTAAAATTGCGATCCTGAAGGCAATTTTCATTATTTCTGGACCAGATTCGACTTGTAAGAATGCCAGATGTTTGGCCTTTCTGAAAATGTAAATTATTAGTCGAAATTATGAGTACTTTTCACGATGCGAGAATTTAAAAACCAAAAATCGTTTTCTTGAGCAAAAAGTGACTTTTGTTTTAAAATCTTTAAAAAATATTAGAAATCGAAATTCAGATTTGAAATTGATATATTTTTACTCGAAATTCTCTGCTCTTTCCGATGGTGTAATTTGTTTTTTTCTACGATGTCTGGATCGTGGAGAAAAAGGGCAAAAAGTGCAAAAAACGGTCGAAATCGCATAAAACATTAAATAAATAAAAAAATAATTAAAATTTTAAAAATCGGTTTTCACGTGTCCCCTTCCCTCCCCCCCGGGTCTCCGATTGCCAAATTTCGTAGCTCTCCGACGCGCGGTCGCGAAACGTATAGTGTATAAGACAGACACACAGACACACAGACATTGCCTTTTATTATATAGAAGAAGATACGTTCAGAAAGTCTCGATAGGATAATGCCGTTTCAACAATTAGCGGAAATGCTAAAATAATACTGAATAATACTGAAATGAAATGCGCAGTGTTAACCGCAAATCTTTACACAATATCTTTACATAATAACAGTTTGTGAGAGCCGCCTTTGGCGACCAGCCTGTTCGCTACCCTTGAAAATTCTGACCGTGGCAAACTCGTTGGCGCGACCTACCAGAAAGGTGTAAGGTAACTGCTTGGAAGGCCAGGAAGTGCCACACAATTTAGACCGGAACCCAATGGGGGAGGCATCCAAAGAGACCGTACCCTCCTTCCCCTACCACAAACCTCTCGGAAGGACTTGCAGTCCCACACGTTTAACGTGATCGTACTCCGCGTGAACACGGCTGCAGTTTTGGCAATGGCGGGAATCGAACCCGGGCCTACCGAGTGAAATTCCCGCGCGCTAACCACTGGGCTACCGTGCCATCCGCGACAATCTCCATAACTTTATTTTTATTCGGCAATTTTGGGAATCGAACCCGGGCCTACCAAGTGCAAATCCCGCGCACTAACCACTGGGGTACTTCACCCTCCGCGATATTCTTCATAACTTATTTTTTATTCACCCAATTTAGACCGGAACCAAGTGGGAGAAGCATCCACAGGGACCGTACCCTTCTTCCCCTACCACCAACCTCTCGGAAGGACTTACAGACCCACATGTTTAACGTGATCGTACTCCGCGTAAACACGGCGGCAATTTTGGGAATCGAACCCGGGCCTACCGAGTGCAATTTCCGCGCGCTAACCATTGGGCTACTTTGCCCTACGCGACAATCTCCATAACTTTCTTTTTATTCATCCAATTTAGACCGTACCCTCCTTCCCCTACCACCAACTTCTCGGAAGGACTCACGGACCCACATGTTTAACGTGCTCGTACTCCGCGTAAACACGGCGGCAATTTTGGGAATCGAACCCGGGCCTGGTAACTGGTTGGACGGCCAGGATGTGCCACGCAATTTAGACCGGAACCCAGTGGGGGAGGCATCCACAGGGAACGTACCCTCCTTCCCCTACCACCAACCTCTCGGAAAAACATACGGACACATATGTTTAAGGTGATCGTACTCCATGTCAGTGGCGGAAATCGAACCCGGGCCTACCGCGTGCAATTCCCGCGCGCTAACCACTGGGCTACTTCGCCCTCCGCGACAATCTCCATAACTTTCTTTTTATTCACCCAATTTAGACCGTACCCTCCTTCCCCTACCACCAACCTCTCGGAAGGACTCACGAACCCACATGTTTAACGTGATCGTACTCTGCGTGAACGTGGCGTAAGTTTTGGCAGTGGCGGGAATCGAACCCGGGCCTACTGAGTGCAATTCCCGCGCGCTAACCACTGGGCTGCCGCGCCCTCCGCGACAATCTCCATAACTTTCTACATATTCACCCAATTTAGACGGGAACCCAGTGGGGGAGGCATCCACAGGGGCCGTATCCTCCTTCCCCTACCACCAACCTCTCGGAAGGACTTACGGACCCACATATTTAACGTGATCGTATTCCACGTAAACACGGCGGCAGTTTTGGCAGTGGCGGGAATCGAACCCGGGCCTACCGCTAACTTCCCGCGCGCTAATTTGCAATTTAAAATGACCATATGCTTAATTCCATCATCCTCATTCCATTGTTTCATTGTTCTATCATTTAAAATATCCATAAAATTAAAATATCCATTTAAAATATCCAAAAGTTAAAATATACATTTAAAAAATCCAGATCGTCCCATCATTTAAAATATAAATATAATAATTTATATAGAGCAAAGGCGCTCTATTCAGAACCGTGACGTCACCTCCACCTTGACGTCCCCACCCACCACCTTCCCTGCTTCAGCGGGGGAGAAACGAACGGAACGCCGAGAAATTTAAAATCATGGCGTCTTTAAAATTGCCATCCTGAAGGCAATTTTCATTATTTCTGGACCACATTAGACTTGTAAGAATGCCAGATATTTCAGCTTTCTAAAAATGTAAATTATTAGTCGAAATTATGAGTACTTTTCACGATGCGAGAATTTAAAAACCAAAAATTGATTTTTTGAGCCAAAAGTGAGTTTTGTTTTAAAATCTTTAAAAAATATTAGAAATCGAAATTCAGATTTGAAATTGATATATTTTTACTCGAAATTCTCTGCTCTTTCCGATGGTGTAATTTGTTTTTTTCTACGATGTCTGGATCGTGGAGAAAAAAGGGCAAAAAGGGCAAAAAACGGTCGAAATCGCATAAAACATTAAATAAATAAAAAAATAATTAAAATTTTAAAAATCGGTTTTCACGTGTCCCCTTCCCTCCCCCCCGGGTCTCCGATTGCCAAATTTCGTAGCTCTCCGACGCGCGGTCGCGAAACGTATAGTGTATAAGACAGACACACAGACATTGCCTTTTATTATATAGATGTAGTAAATTCATTGCATTATATAAGGAAAGTCATGTGCTGCCCAGATCAGATTTTTTAATAGTGTATTTAGATTAGCGTCGAAAACCTTCGCCTTAGCTTAAACTTGACTGAATTAGGCTTTTTCCCATGGTTAATAGTATTTGTGCAAAGTTTCAGCCATCTAGGCAAACGAGGGTGCTTCTAGGTGGTCTAAAAAGACCTATTGATGCTAAAAGTGTGTAAAGATGTAGCCCACTAAATCATCGGGAGAGATTCTGGAGGTTCTAGAAAGCCTTTTAAAAAAGAAACATGTCTCAGCCCTCAAGAGGGAAATAAAAAATTCGGCTCCGATAAGGTCTGTCCTGTGGTCGATACTATAAATGTGCATATATTCAACTTTCTGAGTCACTGAAGGAGCTTCTGAAGCGTCTGAAAAGACTCTTCGAACAGTGGCATTTTTACGGCGTCCGTGGTCGAAATCCAAAATCCAACTCTGTTAGGTTCTGTCCCGTGATTGATATTGTAAGTATGCAAACGTTTAGTTTTTCGCTCATCAGGGATCTTCTAGAGGATCTGGAAAAACAAAAACACGTTAGACAATTATTATATACATATATCTATCTCTTAACAAGAGATTGAAAGCTTTGTAATAAACTTAACCAAATATTCCTTAACAGAAAATAAAAAACATTGCAACAAACTATAATAACATGTTCCTTAACAGGAGATTGAAACCTTTGCAACAAACAATAACCAAATATTCCTTAACAGAAACCTAAAACCATTGCAACAAACTATTACCATATGTCCCTTAACAAGAGATTCGACCTTTGCAACAAACTATAACCAAATATTCCTTAACAGAAAATTAAAACCATTGCAACAAACTATAATCTCATATCCTTTAATAGGAGATTGAAACCTGTATAACAAACTATAACCAAATATCTCTTAACAGAAAATTAAAACCATTGCAACAATCTATAGCCACATATCTTTTAACAAGAGATTGAAACCTTTGCAACAAACAATATTCCTTGACAGAAAATTAAAACCATTGCAACAAACTATGATCATATACATATTCCTTAACAGAGAATTAAAACCATTGCAACAAACTATAATCACATATCCCTTAATAGGAGATTGAAACCTTTGCCACAAACTGTACCCAAATATCCCTTAACAGGAGACTAAAACCGTTGCAGCAAACTATACTTATGCAAACTAAAATTAACTATTATAGAAGCTACATCAGAAATCGTAATTGACTCTTTCATGCTGGGGTTTGTAGTATCCTTCCCTGATTTCTCCCGCTTCGTAAATCGGATTCAGACTGATTATAATTACGATGTGTGTATTGCGCAAACAAGGGTGTTCTGGGAACAATTGGAATAACAGATTCTAATGACCGGTAAGGAGGAATCGATTATCAGATTTGAGAAATCGGAGAGTAAGTAAGTGGAATGATATTGGGAGGGATAATATTTCGCATTTTTTTTTCTTTTTATATCTGGAAAATATCTATGTAATAATTTTCTAACGTCTTTTTGTCTTTATAGATTCTCCATAAGTCCCCTAGTGCCCTAGAAAGTTGAAACTTCCACACTTATTGTGAAAACCATGGACAGAACCAAACGGAGCGGTATTTCGATTTTCTCTTCCGAGAGCGGACAAATTAGGGTGGGGTTATGGTCCGCAAAATCGTACCAGACAATACGCCCCCCCCCCTCCCACACACACACATTAAAAATAGCTGAAGCATTGCACACTTATATCGACACAGGACAGAATCTAACTGAGCAAAAATTTTCAATTGTAAAGACTATTTTAGACGCTAAGAGTCCCACATGGATAAACAAAATAAAATTTAATAAAGTTGCTGTAAGTAATAGTTTCCATCTCTTTGACAGGCTTATACTATTTTTATAATTATTATTTGCAGTGTTTTTGTCTTTCAAAACCCTCCAGAAGCTTTCTGATAACCAAGAAATCAAATCTGAATCATTACACGCTTACAGCAAAAGTCATGGGACAGAAACTAATGGAGACAGAATTTCGATTTCCCCTTGGAGACGAAGAAAGTGAGTCGGTTTTTTAAATGACTGTTTAGACCCCCCCCCCCCCACACACACACACACAGAGAGGCTCTATTGGGAACTTACAAAACTAAATTTTCGTTAAATGATAGTATCGACTACGGCATGAATCTAACGATTTTCGATTCCCCCAGGAGGGCTAGAAAAATGGGGGTTTTCAGTCATTCTAAATCCTCCTGAAGCCCCCTGGTGACATGGAAACTTGAAACTTAGCACACATAGTTTTGACGACGACTTAGCATTACCTTTAGCTGTAGTTTCGATTTTCTGCTGGAGTAAACAAAATAAGAAAGTGGAAAAGTCTTTCCAGATCCTCCAGAAGCCCTCCCTTTCCCCGGTGATCTAGAATGCAGTAACTTTGCATAGTCAATGTTAAATTAAGACGATTATTTTCATTGCTCAGCATCATATATTGTTAAACAAAATTGCATTTATTAAAAAAGTTGCAGTTTGATTTTAAGAGTGTTAGTTTACTTGTCTTTTACGGACTTAAATGCCAGTTAAGGTTATAGAATTTATTTAGAGGGTAAGTTTCCCACTCGATTTTCTAATGCATTCATATCTCATAGGTTTTAATAATACTTGTATCACACTTATTTGTAAGGAAAGATGTTTTTCCAGATGTTGTTTTTCAAGTTAATTGTACAGATTTTTTTAAAGTTTTCTTTTCAAATTGGTAACAGTCAATTGATAACAGCCAGTTGGTCAATAATATGCGCCTATGGATGCATTTAACATTATATGTGTTGATCAAAACTATCGTGGTTCCCTTCACAACCGTAAGCTAGTTCAAATTATCAATATCTCTATATGTTATGTATTACAACCTATCTCTCTCTCTATCTGTCTCTCTCTCTCTGTCTGTCTCTCTCTCTCTCTCTGTCTGTCTCTTTCTCTCTCTCTCTCTCTGTCTGTCTCTGTCTCTCTCTCTCTCTCTCTCTCTCTCTCTCTCTCTCTCTCTCTCTCTCTCTGAAATGTTCCTGCTGGGGACGCTCCATGACTTTCCTTTAGATGCCTCCAGAGAATCTGCCACAATTTTTTTCTTATGCATTTTAATGTAGAGAAGTTCATTTCAATGTAGAGATTCTCTCAAAGCTTATGGTTTATCATTCAGCGCAGAATGATAAGCCATAAGCTTTGAGAGAATGTTTGCTCAATCTTAGCACCCTTTTTGGTCAAAAATTCAGCTTTTTCAAGTCTTGGTACTCCGCAATGTGCAGGCACCCAATGTAGAGTGATTCTGTGCGTTAGGTCCTTTAAAAAAGCCATGATCTCTTGAATCTGGAGACCATTGTTTTTTTTTTGTTGTTGGACAGTGCCTGGAGCGCCGAACTAAAGTCCAAAACGATGACAGCTCTGTTGAATGAAGAAGAACAAAAAGCTCCAACAGGTAAGTAAAAATCAAACAGGGTGCAAGAAATCCAGCTCTGGTCCCCCAAGTTCTCTGAAGTAAAGAGCCATTGGTATAAACATGCAACCATTTGTCTTTCTATTGTTTCCAAAGCAATAACCCGAATTTCATCAGGAATCATTTCCTATTTGTTTACCTTCACCTCGAAATCCAGTCGGACGTCAATGTCCAGGAATTCTAAGGGATAAACTGGTGGCAGTAAAATATCAATCTTAAGGTCAATATCATTTTGCTGCCAGATTCTGTTAACTGACTGCATGAAACCAGCTCGAGTTTTTAGATTTCTGGGAGAAGAACAATCATAACTTCTCCAAATCATTGTTTGGCAATCCAAATCATTGTTTGGCAGTCTTTTGATAGAGGATTAGAGCATTCTTCTGAATTATTTTTGTCTTAGTTAGTAACTGCATAACTCTGGGTCTCAGTTAGCAACTGCATAGCCAAAATGGGAGTAGTTTTAACAACTTTAGTAATGGCCTGCAGAGCCTCATTTTGAAAGGTTTCCAATAGGTTTACAACACTTTCTAATGCTAAAACTAAAATTTCACTACAGTACGCCAGACCGGCTGTATATAAAGTTTATAGCTAGTATTAAGAGTTCTTCTATTGCATCCCCATTTCAAACCTCAGCGTTTAAGAATAGGGAGTCGTCTTTCTGCTCTACATTTCAAATGCTCCACATGATTTCGCCAACCTAGTTTATTGTCCAGTACACAACCCAGCTAGGTCGCCATATTTAATAATAACAGATAATGTGTGTGTCAGTCTGCTTGTTGGTGGTTTAGAGGAAAATTCAAGCCACAAACAACCACGAAATTTGAAAAAGGTCCATGGGTCCCGATGGACCTCAGAATATATTTTTCAATTAGGATTAGTTCAGAAATTAGAATTGTTTGAAGCCAAATTTCAGCCTATTTTTCACCATTTTTAATTCAAATTCATCAACATTGTTGTTGTGTCTAATCCCCGTGGTGAAGGGAAGCCTTACACCACGTCCAATAGACCCCTGCTCCCATGGCGAAGGGTAATATGCAGCTTCACTTTATTGAGGCTCTCCAAAGGCAGAAGACTGGCTAAATCTCGACATCACAACATCCATGCCCGCTGGCGGGATTCGAACCCACAACCCGGCAATCGAGCGATCACGCATGCCTCTGACCGCTCGACAACCGCATCGGTTTATCAACACTGAAACGATTCACACGATGGCACAAAATCGTGGACAATTATTTGGACAGTGAAGTCGGTGATTAAAATTAAACTTGGATTAAAAATATAATATTCTAATTTCGAGAATTTAATTAGAATTGCTTCAAGTTGGACATGGAGTCAGAACCTGACTAACGTAGGGGCATATAGGGTAGCTGTCTCGGGCCCCAAATTAAACAATTGTAACATCGAAAAATTATCGGCTGCTTCCTTTAAAAAAATGTATGTCATCGAAATAGGCTTATCCAACGTATAAATTCATTTTAGGGTTATATAGGGATTAACCGCACTAATTTAGCATGTTTGCTAAGATAAAAATGTTGCCAATAATTTAAATTCTGTTACCTTTTCCAAGAATGCAATTATGTTTTTGAAAAATATTTTTGTTTATTTCATATATATCGAGAGGTGAAGGGAAGACCCCGAAAAAATATCTGACCAAGGCCCCAGTTAGGCCAAGTCATGCCTTGAATGGAGTCGTATATGTAGACAAGTAATCTTCAAAAGTCATGCGAATGAGATAAGAAATATTGTTAGAATAAATAAAAAATTTATTTATTCTAAATTTTGTTCTGTTTTGATATTTTAAAGAAGTTGCGCACGAGTTTTACTTTAACGAGTAATAATAAGCGACTTATTTTATGAATTATTGTTAGCCATGATGTGCTCCCGTAGTGAGCAGAAGCTTGCCCGCAGCAGGAGTATGGCTAGCCTGTGCAGAACAAAAGCAGGCTCATGCAGAAACGACGGGGCAGGTCACCGAAAGCGACTAGTAGTAAACGGTTACAGGAAAATCTTACATTACGAATAAAACGTGTTCTAATGGCAGTTTTCACATAATGTAAACACACATGGCATTTCATGGAGTTACCTGCATTCATTCTTAAATTATCATTACCACGGCATGCACTATCTTTTCAAGTGTGTTTAAAGGAGGTCATAGTACGTGCTTACCCTTCAAAATCTCCAACTCGAAAATTTCGAAGAAAACAAACAATACTTTATACATATAGGGAAAAATGGAGTGCATTAAATAAGGGAATTTAATATTTTTTAATTCCTTATGTTATCGCAAATAAGACACAATTTTTTATTAAAGCACAGATTAAAAAAAACATTCTGGTAGAAGTATTCACTTTGCATGCGGCAACGATGAAAGACTTATTTTAGCCCTGTCATCCACAGTTGGGTGCTGAAAAACCTCTCTGCGCTCAGGATTACAGTGCTAATTTCTGCTGCATAATAGGGCGTTGTTGTTGTTGAAACCCAGACCGTCCGACCTACCAGAAAGGTGTAAGGTAACTGTTTAGACGGTCGGGAAGTGCCACCCAATTTAGACCGGAACCCAGTGGGGGAGGCATCCACAGGGACCGTACCCTCCTTCCCCTACCACCAACCTCTCGGAAGGACATTCGGACCCACATGTTTAACGTGATCGTACTCCTCATGAACACGGTGGCAGTTTTGGCAGTGGCTGGAATCGAACCCGGGCCTACCGAGTGCAACTCCAGCGCGCTAACCAATGGGCTACCGCGCCCTGCATAATAGGGCGTTGTGTAAAAGCAAAAAAAGGCTCAACTGATTATTCATCAATACCCGTGGGCCATTACTTCACGGACATTTCCGATCACCTGCGCAACGGGGACGAGGAGATAATCAGTCTCAATAACTCCTCAATAACTCCTTAAACCAATACAATTTGACAAACAGCAATGAACAAGATTCAATAATACAGGGGAAGGGGGGGGGGTTGATGGATAATTTGAGCAATTTCCTGCTTTTATGCAACGTTCTGTTACAGGGCAGAAGTCGCTTCAGTGTAATTCTAAGCGCTTAGAATTTTGTATAACGATGGGCGGGGCTACACTAATAGCCTGCATGGTTATTCATTGGAAGTAAATAATTCTATTAGAAAAGTATAAAATCCTTAATTTAGAAATTTTTGCTCTCAGTGTTTCTTTCAGGACTTTCTGGCTGTGGGGGGGGGGGGGGGGGAGGTGAATGACATTTTAGGGTAGGGAAGTTTTCTATTTTCCCTATACAAATATATCTAATGCCATCACATAAATAGAAACTAGGTAACATAAAATGTCTCCGAGGGACGAATGAATGTCTCCGGGGGGGATTCTCCCCCTCCCTCCACGGAAGTATGCCTTAAAGAAACACTGTTTGCGCTCACTGACCATCTCATCCCCTGCATCGTGCTGAAATGACCGCGAAAGCATGATCACGGGTGGTGATGGATTATCCGTTGAGTATTTTCTTGCTGTTAAGTGGTCATACGTTTCACAGTACTATCAAGTTCGCTTTTCTGAAGTATATATTGAAACGATTTGAGTAATTCCCGCATTATTTAAAACATATAAACTTGAATCTCACCAGCAATTGTCCATCGAAAGTGAACGTTCGTTTCTTTTCCCAACGAAACCCGAACTCGTGCATCACCGAACATTCAGTAATTTTGTATTACTTACGTTTTCTCTAGATCGCTTTTAGGGGGCGTGTCTTTAAAACATCCTCAACTCTCGTTAGCCAACGATAAAGAAAAATCTCAACGATATCGTCATACACAGGGCCCAATTAAAATTGTCTCTTTTAAATTATAAAAAAACAAAACTGAAAATAATCTGCCTAATTTGCGAATAGGAAGTATTTCAAAACGCGCACTGAAAGAGTTATGCAAATTAAATACTGTGACGTAAAATTATTTCAAGATAAAAGAAGGTTGGAAAGGCTGTTCTCTCGTTTGCCGGTTTTATGTGCGAATTCTTGTAACGCTTGCCTTACTTTAGTGACTTGTAAATAGAATTGCTGGTGTTTATTTTTGTTCTGTTTTTCCTTGATATGTATTCCGTTGCAAGTAGTACTTATTATCTGAATAATGTAAATAGTTTTAGCTCACAGAATATTTCTGATCGGTCGTTAGTAAAGTCATACGGACTCGTAATGGACGTTCTAAACTTTATGTTGCATATCTCTTGATAAATGTAGTTTGGAACACGCTTTACAAGTAAAAGTATCAAACTTGATGAAAAGTATTATTCTGTTATATTCAACTAGAACTGGATTGCTGTGTTCAACTGAATACTATACTGAAGCCATATGAAGGTAAGAATTTGCTATCGAGCTTATGACAAACAGGTTTTATGTGCGAATTCTTGAAAAGCTTGCCATTACTTAGTGACTTGTAAATAGAATTTCTGGCATTTAGTTTTGTTCTGTTTATCCTTGATATATATTTCGTTGCAACTGAAACTCTATTATCTGAATAATTCAAATGATTTTGGCACATAGTATTTATGATCGGTGGTTAATAAGAGTCATGCGGACTTGTAATAAACGTTCTAAACTTTATGCTGCATATGTCTTTATAAATGTTGTTTTAAACGCTGTAAAAGCAAAAATGTCAAACTTTCTGTTATTTCACTATTAATCAGTTCAAAATAAAACACTTAGCATTTTAACGATATTGATAAATTACTGCATTACACTCCGATTTGTAAAACAGGACATCAAGAGTTTATCAGGGTTTGTAAGATATTATAATGTATAATTTAATGTTTCCTTACTTTAAAATGGGATAAATATTTTCTTTCTGACACTAAGATTCTGCACATTTTTTATTTCTTCCTTGCATATACTGTGTAATGTATGGGGAAAGTATAGTGACAGGATAGAGTTTTCGAAATCGAATTTTCAACAAAAGAACACGTTTTAAACATCCCTGAACTCAAATCAAACATTTTACAAGTGATGTGTGTGTGTATGTGTGTGCTTGTGTGTGTGTGTGTGTTGCTGTGTGTGTGGTGATATGTGTTGATGTGTGTGTGTTGATATGTGTTGTGTGTATGTTGATATGCGTGTGTGTTGATGTGTGTGTGTTAATGTGTGTGTATGTTGATATGTGTGTGTGTTGATGTGTGTGTGTGTGTTGATGTGTGTGTGTTGATGTGTGTGTGTTGATGTGTGTGTGTTGATATGTGTGTGTGTGTGTTGATGTATGTGTGTATTGATGTATGTGTGTATTGATGTGCGTGTGTGTGTTGATGTATGTGTGTGCTGATGTGTGTCTGTTGCTGTTCATATGTGTTGGAGTGTATATGTGTGGACGCGATATCTCACGAACAAATGAAGCGTTTCTAAAATAATTTCGTATGATTATTGCTATCTGTGATTGTTGGAATCTTATTGATTTTTAAAAGCAGTCGGCTGTTCGGATGACATCCCCTTCCCCTATTTTTGAATAAATTTGTAAAAAACATCTTCATTAAAAAAATCAGGACCTTCAATAATAATACATAAAGAATTATGTCATACGTAATTTCTCATTGCGAAACAAATGATACAAACTTTAGGAAAGCTAACATGAATCGTTTTTAAGATAATGCCTGTTTTCAAATAAATTCATCAAACAGATTTCATAGAATTAGAAAGTAGCAAATGAAAATATGTTGCTATCAATCATAAAATCTGTTCACTTTCCACATACAGTGTCATGCAACAAATGTGTTAACATCAATCTCGTGGACCTAGACATTCTCATGGAACCAATTTTAATCATACAATTTCATCGTCTGTGTTAAAAGTGTATCTTAAGAAAACGAGTGAAATCAATAACATTCCACTAGAATAAATCCATTTATTCCATTAAAGATTATTCCCACTCCTTATTATTTTTTTAATTTTGGTGAATTGGCGTCATTTGAAATGCGCCAAATCACCAAATGAAATGAATGAAAACTGCATTTTATGCAGTTTAGTAAAATTAATATTTTTCCTATTATTTTGCGCGATGAAATATATTTCTCGTTTATAGGAAAATATTATATTACGATTGAGAAAATAAGGAGATATATTTAAACAGCGGAGTTAGCATGCGTTGCCTACTTATTTTTTTTTTTAATTTTGGCGAGTTGGCGTCATTTGAAATGCTCTAAGTCACCCATTGAAATTAATGAAAACTGCACATTTTATACAGCTTTGTAAAATTAATCTTTTCCTACTATTTTGCGCGCTGAAACATATTTCTCATTTATAAGAAAATATTATATAACGATACATAGAGTGAATACACGTCAGCTTTAATAAACTACTAAATTTAAGACAACCAACATAGGTTTAATAAGTCATATAATGAAACTTCTTTCCTTGACTTACACAAATTTACAAAGCCAAAGCACTTTCGGGCATCACCATGTCCTTCATCAGTGGCGAAATGAAAAATAATATGCTAACAAATAAATACATATAGGCCAAATCGGCAGGCAATGTGGATTTGGCCTATATGTATGCATTTGTTAGCACTGCATTTTTACTTTCCTTATATACATAATGTATAAGGAAAGTATTGTGACTGGGTCGAAAATTCGAATTCGAGTTTTCAACGGGAGAGTACGTTTCAAGCATCTCTAAACACGAATCAAACATTTTTGAAGTGATGTCTGTGTGCGTGTATGTGTGAAGGTATGTGTGTGTGTGTGAAAGTATGTGTGTGTGTGTGTCAGTGAGTCTGTGGAGACGATAACTGACGAACGAATGGACCGATTGAAACAAAATTTGATACAAAAATCACAATACGTAAAAACTGGAAGCCTATTGTTTTTATATGCAATCGAATGTTCAGAACCGCCCTAAATTTTTGAGTGAAATTTTGAAAAAATCGTCAAAAAATCAAAACCGCTAATAAAGTTAAGCAAATAGGCATTTCTTATGTAATTTTTCATTAGAAAACGATTGACATAAATTTTAGAACGTTAACATGAACCGTTCTAAAGAGGTGGGGGGGGGGGAGATATTGCACATTTTTCAAAAAAATTATCAAAAAGTCATATAAAATAAAAAGAAAATATTTTCTATTGAGAAACATGTTCACTTTTCATATGTAATAGGATGCGATAAATTTGACGACATCATTCTCGTGGATCTCGCTCGTTCCATTCATGAAGAGAGATAGTTTGAGTAATACTTTTTTATTTGAACGCCTATAGTCATTTATCTACTGTAAGAATAACTTATTTCTTCGTCCATAACGCTTGGCGAGATTTTGGCGACGAATTTGGCGGAATGTCGCCAACTTGGCGACTTTATCAAATGTTGCCAAATTAACGAAAATCTCGCCAAATGGATAAAAACGACGCTAAATCGATGAAAATGACGACTCGTTGAAGAAAATTCAATATCTTGGAAAGAATATAAGTATCTACTAGAAGAATAACCTTTTTCTTTAACTGTAAAAGTAGTAAATTCTACATGTAAACATCGGGGTCAGCACGCGCTGCCTATATCGAATTTTTCACTTCTTTCAAAACTGAATATCTTTCACGGAGACCAATGTAGGTGAAATAGGTTTCGACCAAAAACACAAGAAAAACGAAAGGAAAAAAAACGCAGAAGAGAAAAGAAAATCGAAAAACATTCTAACCAATAAATCTTGCGGACTAGATTCTAGAGAGAGGGGAAGGGGCAAGAGGTGGGGGGAAGGGGAGCAGGATCCCGATTCATCTCTAATGGAACCTTGAACTCGGAATGTTCCAGAGAAGAGAAATATTGCATCAGCATCGCATGGAGATAGATATATGTGGGGGAGTTCGAAGGGATGTTGGGTGAGGTCGGAATCCGTGTAACGCCGCGGTGGGTTGCCCTTGCCTGACATGATTTAGTCAAGTCTCTGGGAGAGAACCTATATAATGTTCCGATTTTCGAGTGAAATGAGAGGAGAGTATTTTTTTTTTGGTGCATGTATTCGGTTAGCAAATATGACTGTGTGAAGAACATGTTTACGAAGATTGCATACTTCAATACTGTGAAGTGACTTCTGCCCTATAACAAGACGTTGCATCCAAAGAGGGAAAAAAGTGTGCAACTTGTCACCCATCAGCACCCGTTGACCGTGTTGATATTGTCGCTAGTCAGTTCAGAGCAAAATAATGCGTGTTCAAAATAACGGCGGCAATGGGTTTCAAAAGAACAAAACAACCTTCTTCATCAGGACTAGAAAGGAGCGCGACCTACATTCACCCAGAACAAGATCAGCAACTCTAATCAATTGCCGATATTACAATTCAGTCAGTTGCGGATCTTATTCTAGTGAGTGTAGGTCGCGCTTCTTGTTTGTTCTGTCGAAGATGGCTGTCTTTGCTTCCGAAATCGATAGCAGTTTAAACGAGTTTTGAATGATTTGGAGCCCACATAATCCCATTATAAAATAAACGAATTGAAAATCCTGATAATTATGTTTCTTCAATTATAGAAAAGCATAGCATAATTATCAACAGAATGTAATCCTAAAAATCCCGGCCAACATGCATCAATAGTGTATTTGGCCACGCCCATTTCTTTCATTAGGTATTGAAATAGTACTATTCATGCCATACAAAGACTAAATTTCATTTTATTTTATTTATGGTCGAAGGGCCCCAATGGTCAATTTTTTTAACAACAGTCATTTGTGAAGTCTTAGGTAGATAATGTAAAATGAAATGTTTATGAGAACCGTTAATATATACCGATAATATTTTACTAATATATATTTTATATAAAACCTATTTTTATTTCATTAGTGTTTAATGGAAAGTTACATGCATTTTTAAGAACGCTGCACCGTATAAAGAGAGCAATAATGGTTAATATAAATAGAAAAATCATACTCGGACAGGATGTGACCAGGTATAGTGACTGTAAAAATTATTGCTGTAGGTACAAAAGGTTTTTTTACTAAAAATCTTATTAACGTAGGGATATATAAATTCCAACATTTTAAAGTGATGAAATTCGAACTCATTACTTTCTCTATACATTATAATATGTATATAGGGAAAGTATTGTGACGGGGTCAAAAATTAGAATTCGAGTTTTTGAAAAACGAGCACGCTTCAAGCATCTTTGAATTCGAATTGAACGTATTTGAGGTGATGTCTATGTGTATGTGTGTGTGGAAGCAACATTTCACGAACGGAGGGTTTTGAATGAAATTTGGTATAAATATTACAATCGGTGATCACTGGAAGCCCATTGATTTCAAACGCAATCGAATATTCGAAAGACTCCAAAATTTTTAATACAATTTTGAATAAATCATTTAAAACCATAACCTTGAACAATGTTACGTAAATGATAATATTTTATATAATTTTTCATTAGAATACGAATGACACAAACTAAAAGGTTAGCATGAAACGTTCTCAAGATATTGCACTTTTTTTCTAATATGTTTATTAAAAATATTGCATAACATTAAAAATAAAAGTATTAACTCGTGAAATGTGTTTGTTCACTTTTCATACAATATTATACGACAAATTTATTAACATCAGTTTTGTAGATCTAGTGCGTGCCATTCACGAGAGAAGACTTGTATAATAGTTTTGTATATTCTTATAATCAACAATTTGCCAATGGTCATTTATATAATAAGAAAAGCTATTCTCGTCTTCTAGGTATAACGCTTGGCGATAAATTTATCGAACTTAGCGACTAATTTAGAGAAATATAGCCAACTTGGCGATGTATCGCCACAAGATTGACTAAAATATAGCCAAAATTGCAAAAACGACTCTACATCAACGGAAATGACGCCAAATTAATGAATTAATTATTAAGATATTTTAGTGAATGGACTACATTGCAGATGCTATCAATATTGATAATTGTCAATTTAGAAATGTATGTTAATTTGGTACTTCGAAATAGTTTTACAAGTTGTCATCCAAAAAAGTGCAAAATGTATAATTCAACGTAAACAATCTGATGTGGGAAGCATAGGACTTTTCTTATATAATGCAATGAATTTACTACTTTTACAATAAGAAACATAGATTATTTTTATAGTAGTTATTTATATTCTTTCCAAGATATTGAATTTTAGTCAATGAGTCGTCATTTTCCATGTCGTCATCATCAATGAGTCGTCAATCAGTTGTCATTTTCATTGGTTTAGCGGCATTTTTATCCAGTTGGCGAGTTTTTCGTTCATTTAGCAACATTTAAAAAACTCGCCAAGTAGGCGACATTCCACCTAATTCGTCGCCAAAATCTCGCCAATCGTTATGGACGAAGAAATAAGTTATTCTTACTGAAGATAAATGACTATTGGTGTTAAAATACAAAAGTATTACAAAAGTATACAAAAGCATATTTTTTCAGGAATGGAACGAGCTAGATCCACGAGATAGATGTCGCAAAATTTATCGCGAGGTATTTCATATGAAAAGTGAACATGTTTCTCAATAGGAAATATTTTTTTTCATTTTATATGACTTTTTGCTAATATTTTTGAAAAATGTATAATATCTCAAGAACGGTTCATGTTAGCGTTCTAAAATTTATGTCAATCGTTTTCTAATTTAAAAGTACATAAGAAATGTATATTTGCGTAACTTTATTAGTAGTTTTAATTTTTGACGATTTTTTCAAAATTTCACTCGAAAATTTAGGGGGGGTTCTGAACATTCGATTTCGTTTAAAAACAATAAGATTCCAGTGTTTACGGATTGTGATTTTGTACAAAATTTCGTTCGAATCTGCCCATTCGTTCGTCAGTTATCGTCTCCACAGACTCACACACACACACACACACACACATCACTTCAAAAATGTTTGATTTGTGATCAGGGATGCTTGAAACGTGCTCTCCCGTCGAAAACTCGAATTCGAATTTTCGACCCCATTACAAAACGTTCCTCATACATTATGTATGTAAGGAAAGTAATAAAGTATAAGATCCACGGTGCTGTGTTTTTATCGTTAAATTGCACATTTGGCGATTTTCCGGATGACAACATGTAAAACTATTTCAAAATACTCAATTAATTTATATTTCGCGTAACTCTAAATAAACAATCATCAATATTGATAGCATCCTCAATAAGCGTTATAGTCCATATATTAAAATACCTTAATTACTTAATCAATTAGGCCTAATTTTCATTAATTTAGCGTTATTTCTGCAGTTTTGATGATATATTGTTTATCTGGGACGAAATATTGCTAAGTTGGCAATACATTGTTAAATTATTCGCTAAGTTTGCCAAATATATCACCAAGTGCTACAGACAAACGGAGAAACGAGTATTCCCTATATACTAAAAGGTATGCCCGTCATATGACGGAAATCAGAATTTGAGAGACATTATTACTCATTTGGAGTCATTTTTATCAATTTGGCGACATTTTTGTCATTTTAGCAACATTTAAAATAGTCGCCAAGTTAGCAATGTCCCGCTAAATTTCTCACCAGGCGTTACAAAGGGAGAAATGTGTTATTCGTATAGTCCATACGTATGTTCTTTCCATGATATTGAACTTTCATCATGTAGTCGTCATTTTCATTGATTTGGCGTCATTTTCATTGATTTGCGTCATTTTCATCAATATGACAACATTTTCGTTAATTTGGCAACATTTAAAACGCCAAGTTGGTAACATTCTGCCAAAATCTCGCCAAGCGTTATGGACGGACAAATGAGTTATTCTTGTAGCAGATAAATAACTATTGGCGTTCAAATACAAAAGTATTACTTAAAGTACCTTTTCTCATGAATGGAACTAACCAGATCCACGAGAATAATGTCACCAAATTTATTGTATGATATTACTTATGAAAAGTGAACATATTTCACAATAGCTAATACATATTTTTTATTTTATATGATTTTTTGAAAATTTTTATGAAAAATGTGCAATATCTCGAGAACGGAGGAATCTTTAGAGGAGTCCTAAAGATTCGATTGCGTATAAAAATAATAGCCGTCCAGTATTCATGGATTGTAATTTTTGTACCAAATTTCGTTCGAATGTCCATTCTTTCATCAGTTATCGTCTCCACACACACACACACATCACCTCAAAAACGTTTGATTCGTGATCAGGGATGCATGAAACGTGCTCTCCCGTCGAAAATTCGAATTCAAATTTTTGACCCTGTCGTAATATTACTTTCCTTATATACATAATGTATGAGGAAAATATTGTGACTGGTTCGAAAATTCGAATTTGAGTTTTCGACGCGACAGCACGTTTCAAGCATCCCTGATCACGAATCAAACATTTTTGAGATGATGTCCGTGTGCGTGTGTGTGTGTGTGTGTGTGTGTGTGTGTGTGTGTGTGTGTGTGAAAGTAGCGTGTGTGTGTCAGTGAGTCTGTGGAAACGATATCTCACGAACAAATAAAGCGATTCGAATGAAATTTGGTACCAAAATCACAATACGTGAATACTGGAAGCCTATTGTTTTCAAACGTAATCGAATGTTCAGAACCCCCCTAAATTTTCGACTGGAATCTTGAAAAAATCGTCGAAAAATCAAAACCTTTAATAAAGTTACACAAATAGACATTTTTTATGTAATTTTCCCTTTGAAAACGATTGACATAAACTTTAGAACGCTAGCCTGAACCGTTCTCGAGATATTACACATTTTAAAAATAAATTTATCAAAAAATCTCATATTAAAAAAAAATATTAACTGTTGAGAAACATGTTCACTTTTCACATGTAGTATCATGCGATAAATTGGGCGACATCATTCTCGTGGATCTAGCTCGTTCCATTCATGAGAAAAAATACTTTGAGTAGTCCGTTTGTATTTGAACGCCTGTAGTTATTTATCTGTATAAAATAACTTATTTCTCCGTCCATAACGCTTGGCGAGATTTTGGCGGAAAGTCGCCAACTTGGCAACTTTTTTAAATGTTGCCAAATTAACGAAAATCTCTCCAAATGGATAGAAATGACACTAAATCAATGAGAATGACGACTAATTGACGAAAATTCTATATCTTGGAAAGAATACAAATATGTACTATAAGTACAACCTATATTTTTATTGCAAATGTAGTAAATTTATTGCATTATATACTAAAAGTCATGTGTTGCCCACATCATATTTTTCTCCTTATACATTATATGTATATAAGGAAAGTAATAACTTTGTGCCATAAATATTACACACTATTTGTTTATTGTGGGAAAAGGAAGTTAATTGCAATATACAAGGGAATTTATAGGTTGTTAACATGCAAATTTTTTAAACTGTGAAATGCACTTTTATTTTATAATTATTTATTTTGAAGACTTTTCTGCAAGATAAATTAAATAGTATGTAAAGTACATTGAAAAATCTTGAGAAGTAATGAGATATACCTCAGAAAGTAAAAGGTAGATGAATAGAAAACATTGACGACTTACTTTATACTAACTTTCAAATCAAAATTAGCATATTGATCTTCAAAAGTTTTTTCATCGAGAAAGGTGAACAACCTACGATTATTTTTACTTTCCCTGCAATACATGGTAATGTATAGGGAAAGTATTGGAATCATGCCGAAAATCGCAACTCGAGTTTTCGACGGATCTACACGTTTCGAGACCCCTAGAATACGAAAAAACCATTTTTAGCGTGACGTCTGTGCGTGTGTCTGTGTGTCTGTCTGTCTGTCTGTCTGTGTGTCTGTCTGTCTGTGCAGATTTTGTATCCACTGTAACTAAAAAACTAATCGACCGAATTTCACAAAATTTGGTAGGTAAGTCACTTGTGGCCGGGGCTAGTGCTGATTAGTTTTGGGTACGATTCGGAATAAAAGAACCCGCCTTTTTTTGCGAAATGGCCCGCAAAAGCTTGTATCCACTCTAGCTGAAAAACTAATGAACCGAATTTCACAAAATTCGGTAGATGAGTCACGTATAGGTCACTCTGGTGCTGATTAGATTTTGGTACGATTCGGAAAAAAATAACCTGCCTTTTTTTGCAAAATGGCCCGCAAAAATCGTCCAAATCTAAACTAAAGAACTGGGTATACTCAAATATATCCACTAAATGCGGATTTAATACGTAATTTTTAACGACGAAAAGAATAAGACCAACCCCATTACACTAGGACTAGCCGTTCTCGAGATATTTCAGTTTTTCGTACTTTCCCTACGACACCTTTGAAAATAAGCCCGGTTACCGAATGAGAACGAAAATTGAATTAAAAGTTAAATAAATTTAATTAAAATATAGAGAACGTTAATATAAGTCTGCAGGGAAAGTCATGTGCTGCTCACATCAGATTTTTTATCCCTCCTTCTCAAATTAGGCGTAAAATTACACACTCTATAAAGGCCTCAGGACGAGTCGGACGGTCTGGGTCTTCAACACTCTATAAAGGCAGTTTTGAAATATCTGTAACATGTAAGATGGTTATAATTTTGTCGACATTTTGAGAACATATATAAAATTTTTAACTTAAATTTAAATTCAAAGTATTATAAACCATTATTTAAGTATTACATACTTTGTTGTTTGTATACACTCAGTTCATGAAGAAGCAGGACGATAAAATGAATTTGTAAATTGAACAATTCGACAGAATTTAGTTCTGAAAAAGTGTCGTTAGTTTCAGCCATGTGTTCAATATACTCAATACTAGGAACTTTATTTGAAATTGATCACTAGTTCTACTTGACTGAAGACGAAAAATGCATCTTACTATAAAAGCATAAAAGTTAAAATACATTTCGCTATTTAAAAATTTTAACCATTCGGCTACTAATGCTGCAAATCACATTTATAAAATTAAGATAATTGCCAAATCTCTCATACTTTTCACCACACCATTTTGAGAGACAATATACCATGATTGCCAGAATATATTAAATAATAGGAAAACACGTTTAATATGAGTTTCCAAATTTACTTGTGATGAATTCGACACATTGAATTCGACACATTCACAAGATTTTCAAAATAAGGACATCTACTGAATATTTTATTCCTTCATTACCAACAATTTTCAATCTTTGAAATTTACTAAATTGTTGGGATTCTTGAAAAAAAAACCTGATGTGGGCAACACATGACTTTCCTTATATAATGCAATGAATTTACTACTTTTACAGTGAAAACAAATAGGTTTTTCTTCTAGTAGATAATTATATTCTTTCCAAGATATTGAATTTTCGTCAATCAGTTGTCATTTTCATTGGTTTAGCGTCATTTTTATCCATTTGGCGAGATTTTCGTTAATTTGGCAACATTTTAAAAAGTCGCCAAGTTTGCAACATTCCACCACATTCGTCGCCCAAATTTGGCCAAGCGTTATGGACGGAGAAATAAGTTATTCTTATAGCATATAAATGATTATTGGCGTTGAAATGCAAAAGTATTACACAAAGAATATTTTCTCATGAATGGAACGATCTGGATCCACGAGAATGATGTCACCCAATATATCGCATGATATTACATATGAAAGTGAACATGTTTTTCAACAGTTAATAGATTTTATTTAATTTATGGGATTTTTTGATAAATTTATTTTAAAAATGTGCAATATCTCGAGAACGGTTCATGCTAGCGATCTAAAGTTTATGTCAAATGTTTTCTAAAGAAAAATTACATAAGAAATGTTTATTTGCGTAACTTTATTAAAGGTATTGATTTTTTGATGATTTTTTCAAAATTTCACTCGAATATTTAGATGGGTTCAGAACATTCGATTACGTATAAAAACAATAGACTTCCAGTGTTTACAGTTTGTGATTTTTGTACCAAATTTCGTTCAAATCGGCCCGTTCGTTTGCCAGTTATCGTCTCCACAGACTCACTGACACACACACAGACATAACCTCAAAAATGTTTGATTCGTGATCAGGGATGCCCGAAACGTGCTCTCCCGTCGAAAACTCGAATTTGAATTTTCGACCCCGTCACAATACTTTCCTTATACATTATGTATATGAGGAAAGTAATAAATAGAATGTTATTTTAGGATATTAATCACACTCACTAAAATTAAGCAAAATCGAACTTTTAATTATTTGTTTGTGCTGATGTAAACGAAGTGAATTTTAATTTTTAGCAAATAAACTAGCTTTTATTGTTACGAACTATGTGTATTCTGAAAATACAAAAATAAGTTTGAATTTCTGGATAACTAAGACTTTATTTAAGGCACGAATAGGCGTAAACAGGAACAATACAGAGCTAGTGATTGTTTAGCTATCTTACAAGGTATCAAGACAACCCTTAGTCACAGTAAATGAGCAATTATGTGTTCAAATAATTCACAAAACAGAAGAAGATGCAAACGTATTCACAATTCCCTTTTACTCGTATCTAGCAAACTCACCTCCCTGAACTGAAACCGACTAAGATCGTCTGTGGAACTTTTTAGAAAAATCCACTTAACTTGAAAAATTCTTAACAAATTCACAAAATTCGAGTAGTTTCCTAAAGTCGCCATTTAACAATATTTCGTCAAATTGCCACCAAGGTCAAGCTATCCGGGTCTTCGAATCATATCAATGGTTGCCTGTAAAGACCGTTTTTCCTCGGGGATAGGCGATAAGCAGTGAAGAACGGGGGAGTATTCGTCCCGGGCATGACGGGCTTAATTATTTTTACCTAGTTCTGCGCATATGAAGTTATGGGGATTAGAAACGCGCGCATTTTGTTCTCGGACTCTTAAGAGGGACCCAACTTATTAACTGTGACTGTCGTCTTACCCCACCGACGTCACTGGGTTCTGTGTGCATAGGATAATTTGAAATCTCTGAGGAAGTTATTTACGTCTGGATATTGCCACTTCAGAACAATCAAAAGATTTTTGACAGTAATAATGCGAAAACATTTTGTATTTTAGAAACTCCTCTCAAAGTTTATTTTGGACCGTGGCATCACGAATGACGAAATTTAACCATTATGGCGTTAAGCTGACAGCTTTTTGATTTGTTTCCGGGCTCAAAACTTCCAACCTTATATTTAAGAATCTTGGTAAACACATTTTCGTAACTGTATTAATATCCAGATGTATCCAATTTATTGGCTTTATTACGGTACTGCCAACTTGATAAAAAGACTAAAATGCTTTCGATAAAATATTTAAAGAATAAACTTACGAACTAAATCTTATAAAAGGATGCATGTTCCGTTTTATTCCAATACTGACGATGATAAAAGCAGACCTAAAAATATATACTTATGAGAAAAGTCAGAGGAAACCACACAATTCAAATTATTTTTTATAAATAGAAACGTTCGTTCTAAATAGCAATGATTGCACACAGCTTAAACTAAAAAAATTTAACTGCGCCGAAATCGGAGATGAGCATAACGCCGTTTTCCTTGTTCCTAAAAAATAGACCTAAAAATATATGTAACATGAATGTATGAGAAAGTCGAAAGAAACAACACAATTCAAATGCTTTTTCATAAATAAAAATTTCCGTTAAAAATAGCAATGATTGCACATAGCTTACACTAAAAATTCAACTGCGCCGAAATCGGAAATGAGCATAACTTTATTTAAATTGTTCCTAAAAATTAGACCTAAAATATATATGTAACATGAATGTATAAGAAAGTCAAAGGAAACTATATAGTTCAAATGGTTTTTTTTTTTACAAATGAGAAATTTCGTAATAAATAACAATGATTGCTATTTAAAACGAAAATGTTTTAGTTTACTCTAAGATATTTCTACTGCGTCGAAATCGGAGATGAGCATAATGCCATTTAAATTGTTCCTAAAGAGCGGACCTAAAAATATATGTAACATAAATGTATAAGGAAGTCAAAGGAAACTACACAGTTCAAATTCTTTTTTATAAATAAAAAAATTCTTAATAAATAACAGTGATTGCTATTTGAAACGAAAGTTTTTACACTAAGAAAATTCAACTGCGCCGAAATCGGAAATGAGCATAACTTTATTTAAATTGTTCCTAAAAATTAGACCTAAAATATATATGTAACATGAATGTATAAGAAAGTCAAAGGAAACTATATAGTTCAAATGGTTTTTTTTTTTACAAATGAGAAATTTCGTAATAAATAACAATGATTGCTATTTAAAACGAAAATGTTTTAGTTTACTCTAAGATATTTCTACTGCGTCGAAATCGGAGATGAGCATAATGCCATTTAAATTGTTCCTAAAGAGCGGACCTAAAAATATATGTAACATAAATGTATAAGGAAGTCAAAGGAAACTACACAGTTCAAATTCTTTTTTATAAATAAAAAAATTCTTAATAAATAACAGTGATTGCTATTTGAAACGAAAGTTTTTACACTAAGAAAATTCTACTGCGCCGAAATCGGAGATGAGCATAATGCCATTTAAATTGTTCCTAAAAAGTAAGCCTAAAAATATATGTAACATGAATGTATGAGAAAGTTAAAGGAAACAACTCAATTCAAGTGATTTTTTTTTATAAATAAAAATGTTCTTTATAAATAGCAATGATTGCACACAGCTACAGCTTAAACTAAAAAAAAAAAAAAAAAAAATTCAACTGCGCCTAAATCGGAAAGGGGCATTGTTCCTCGAATCACGTTCTGCGCGAGGACGCCACTTCATTAGTGGCCATAAATTACGACTTAAATAAACACACAATGCTTTAACCATGGTGAAACCATTCGTATTCATTTCATCCCTATATATGTCGCTCTCATTTCGACGGCTTTTCGGCTTTGACTAAACTAAAATTGACAACCGCGACTCATGCATGATGTACATGATTCAATTCGCCCCCCTTTCCCCCCTCTTGATTGGTTACGCGTTTTGGAATATTTTGCGGTAATTGCTTTCGATGCATGATGTCATATTTTGGGTGGTGTTTTCTTCCGTGTAAACAACATTTACGCACCTGGAGAACAGGTGACGGGTTGATTGTTTGTGCCAATTGTGTAATTGATTATTTCTTATGGATTTACTCGGTTTTGAGCATCCATAAATACGAACCAACATATTTTACATTCTCATAGAATACAATATCATATAGAGAAAGTATTGTTTTCACGCACATTTTCAATTTCGAAGTTTTGTTGCCAATCTATGTTGATCCTGAATACGTTTTGACAATTTTTAGAGTGATGACCATTTGTCTGTCTGTGGTCAATTTCTTGAGTACGCGATGGCTGCTACAAGTACTAATAGATTTTCACAAAACTTTATATTCCGCTTTGTTACCTTGAATTGTATGGACTTTTTTTTAATTCGAGGGAAACCTTTGAAAATTATTCGAAATTTTATATTTTCTTAAACGGATTGGATAAACTCGTGCTCCCGTTTGACGCACCAGGGTTTACGAACTTTGATATAGTAGTCGATAAGGTACAAATATCTAACCAGCTAGGCCATAACCAGGGGAGCGAGGTCATAAGAATCTTCCACCGGACGAGGTCCGAAGATGGTCCCGCCAAACTCGACCCCAGTCGTCGACGGGTTTAGGCTCGTGTCATGAATAGACGCAGTCCACCCCCACGTCTTCTGGAAGAGTCAGACTCACGGATAGCCGTTAGGGTGGCGCGATAACAGTGTTTCTCGGATTTATTTACCAAGGGTTAAGAGGACTGACTATACACCCAGATTGATAAAATCTAATAAAATTTTTTTTTTTTTATCTTTCAATCTGTAAACGTCAGAGGTATATTTATTTTAGTGGTGAACGGACCAAGGAAATGTTCTCAAATTTTCTAACAATATTTTATGAAATCGATCATGAAATTGAATTTTCATCAATTAGTCGGGTTTTTTTTATATTTATTTAGCGTCAATTTCATCAATTTGGCGACATTTTCATCAATTTAGCCGCATTTAAAGACTCGCCAAGTTGACGATATGCCCCCAAACTTTGTCGCCAGATTTTCGTCAAGCGTTACCCAGATAGATAGTTAATAGATAGATAAACAGACAGATAAATCAAGGTGTTTATATTATAAACGTCACTGTGTTTTTTTTATTTTTGCAGATAAATCATTAAAACGTACTGTGTCCTTTTCAATAAATAAAAAGTCTTTGCTTACAAAAAAAAAAGCCTTTCAACCCGAACTCTGCAGTTTTAATAATGCATGGCCATTAAAATAAATTTCATTATTGAAAATTATATCCGCTAAACCCCAACATCAACGCTAAAAATAATTTTAATAAAATAAAAACCATTTTTCACACTACACACGTTCTTCTTGTGCTGCACAAACGTTACAAAATGTAAAAAAAAACCCTCTATAAAAAATCATTGATGAAAACACATGCCTAACATTTTGGGGATATCCGGAACAATTTGCATCCTGGACTCTCTTTATAGAATTCAGGAAAATCCGGAGAAATACATTCGAGACAAATAGCAACCCCTGGCTCTATAAAATAATACTAAAATCAATAAGTTTACAATAAAAATGGACCGATTTAATAACCTCAGCTTTGCCCCTTCAAAAATTTATTTCATTTCTTGCTAACGTGTTGTTAATTACGCCATCCTCCCAAAGAAAACATCCAATCTCACTTTCCACGCTTAGCTGGTCGCGGCCAACTACTTAACAAAACTAAATCAGACCTATTACGAAAACTACTAAAGAAAAAGTAGAGCCTACAAATACTGATATCGCATCGAACAAATGTTGGCCTTTTGGGACCCCGTGGTGTCTTTCAACTCTATCTTGTTCTTTTTCTGTTCTTTTCTATCTTCTGCTTGACCTAAGCGAGGTGTCTGACCGCTGCTTGAAATTCCACAACAACCCTTCTATACCTAATATCGGTGGTAGGGGGTGGGACCGAAACCAGTTATGTAACCGAGCATCCGGGACTCGAGAGAGGAGCACGTGGAGTTTCCAGGGATGTTTTGCTACGATTTTGATTCCAAAGCGGGGTGGATGAGTGAGTTGAGTTGAGATGAGATTGCTCCTGAGATTAGTCGGTGTAAACAGGTACTCACGTTTCTAATGAGTTTGTCGGAGCGGCAGAAAATAAAAAAATCGTTTTAGAATCTTGAGTGAGTAGGTGAATAGTAACGTGGGAAAAGATGCCACAGAAAAAAAAGTTTTGGGGTTGCATTTTGTTTCTAATAGACTCCCTCTTATCCCGCATATAACAAGCAGATCGGACCTTGGATGGATAAAAGAGTGGGTAAATATGCAGAATGCAAATAAATAATATATGGAGTGAAACTCTCAGAACTTTCTTAGTCATTTTCAGGGCCTGACTTACGCAGGGGTGTGCAGCGAAGTTGCCCCGATATCAGAGAGGGCCCAAATTAAACAATTGCAACATCGAAAAATAAAAAGCTTCTTCCTAAAAAAAATGCCATCAGAATAGGTTTTCTCAGCGAAAAGATTTATTTTGGAGGTATACAGGTTGTACCAAAAAGATCGAAAAGTGCTTTAATTCTTTACCTGTTGGAGATAAGGGGGCAATATAAATTGCAAAAGTATTGAAAGTAAGGTAGGAAATAAGACTACGTTAATGAAATAGTCCTCCCATTAATTTTCAAAAATTTATACTTTTTAAATTTTTATACGACCCCCTTAGACAAATTTGGTTAATCAAAAAAATTTTATTACTTTTCTTATATGCATTACGTTTAAGAAGAGTATTGTGACGGGGTCGAAAATTAGAATTCGAGTTTTTGACGGGAGGGCACGTTTCAAGAATGCCTGATCACGAATCAAACATTTTTGAACTGATGTCTGTGTGTGTGTGAAAGTATGTGTGTGTGAAAGTATGTGCGTGTGTGCGTGTCAGTGAGCCTGTGGAGACGATAACTGACGAACGAATGGACCGATTCGAACGAAATTTGGTACAAAACTCACAATCCGTAAACACTGGAAGCCCATTGTTTTTATACGCAATCGAATGTTCAGAACCCCCATAAATTTTCGAGCGAAATTTAAAAAAAATCGTCAAAAAATCAAAACCGCTAATAAAGTTACGCAAATAGACATCTCTTATGTAATTTTTCATTAGAAAACGATTGACATAAATTTTAGAATGCTAACATGAACCGTTCTCGAGACATTGCACATTTTTCAAAAATATTATAAAAAGTCATAAAAATAAAAAAAAAATATTTCCTATTAAGAAACATGTTCTCTTTTTTATATGTAATACCATGCGATAAATCGGATGATATCATTCTCGTGGATCTAGCTTATTCCATTCATGAAAAAAGATACATTGAGTAATACTTTTGTATTTGAACGCCAATAGTCATTTTTTTGCTGTAAGAATAACTTATTTCTTCGTCCATAACGCTTGCCGATATTTTGGCGAAGAATTTTAATGGAATGTCGCCAACTTAGCTATTTTTTAAGTGTTGCTATATTAATGAAAAACTCGCCAAATAGATAAAAATGACGCTAAATCAATGACGACTCATTGATGCTGACGACATGGGAAACGACGTCTCATGCACGGAAATTCAATATCTTAGAAATAATATAAATAACTACTATAAAAATATTTTTTTTTTACTGAAAAAGTAGTAAATTCATTGCATTATATAAGGAAAGTCATGTGCTGCCCACATCAGATTTTTTTAATGCAACAAGATCATTAAAAAAAACTGCATACCTGTATCTTTAAAATTAAGTGAGTTACATTTAATTGAAAATTGAACATTATGAATGGGGACCATATATCAAATTAGAAATGTAAATTTGTGACATATCACAAAAAAGATCAATGCATGGATATTTTAATTATGTGCCCCAACCCCGTAGTGAGCACCAGTACTTTTTATGATCTCTGTCTATGTAATGCTTTATTTAGATACATTTGTGATAAACAACTTTGACATATATAAACGTATTTTTGATCTAAACAATTTCCGTCAATTTGTTTATGATCCCTATTTTCACTGATGAAACAGTCTTTGACAGGGTAAAGTGGCATAAGTCAGATTCTATCCTTTATCATAATTCAGTTGATTTTAGAGATATAGATATGCGGGTTTTTTTTTAATGATCTTGTTGCATTAAAAATAAAAATTTTCTGATTGATCGAATTTTTCTGGGTCATATAAAAATTTAAAAAGTGTAACTTTTTCAAAATGAATGGGGGAACTATTTCATTAACGTTGTCTTATTTCCTACTTTACTTTTAACATTTTTGCAATTTACATTTCCCACTTATCTCCAACAGGTAAAGAATTAAAGCGCGTTTCATTCTTTTTGGGACACCCTGTATAGAGATTACAGTGCCAAGTGAGTATTGTGACTATAATGCGAAAGTTTTCAAAAATTTTAAATTTCGTTAAAATATGCAAGAACTTCATTTTGTATAATTTTTTTTAGAATGCAATTATATTTTTGTAAAAAAAAAGTTCATTTCTTATATGTGGAGAGGTGAAAGGGCCTAGAAAAAATTTGACCCCCGATCTCCAGTTAGACTAAGTCTGTCCCTGGGCATTTTTTTAGATAGACCTGTGTAATAAATTTCAGCATGCATAAACAAATTCCAGTTTTAAGTTGGTCCCAACTGTATAAATTTGAACTTAACTGGTCGTATTCGCGAAAGTAAAGAGAAAGAGCTAAAATTTCATGTTGGAAAAATGCCAAGATCATTTATACACTAATTCAGGTGGCGCTTGGGTAAGATAAATCTCGCAACTGTTACTTTTGCAAAATAATAAATATCATTGCAGTGCAAATTAAAACTCAAACAAAGTAGAATATTACTAAGCATTCAAATTTATTTTACCTTTCAATTCGATTTTGTCTCCATGCATTTTGTATTCTGTTCTACAACTAGGAAGAAAAACTTATTTTTTCTACTCATAATTAGGTAACTTCAATTTAAAAGTAATAAAAAAAAATTATATATATATATTCTAAATGCAAAGCTTTTCTGTAATAAACTGGTTTACAACGTAAAATGCAGCGCAAATCAAGATAAATAAGAATACGTACCTATCGAAAATCAATGAGATTCCCTTTGTTAAAGCAAAAAGCGGGGACCTAAATGCCCAAGTAAGCGCAATGCAATGTCGACCAAACTGAATTGGCTGAACGACATTGCAATATAGTGGCGCTACTTACTGGCCTGAGAAGAAAAATATAGGAAATAAAGAAATATGAACATGAGAAGCAAATAAGAAAAAAAAAATAAAAGATAGAAAATATGAACTCAAAGAAACAAAAAAAATAGACTCGGTTATTCCATTGGAAGTAATGTGGAGTCATATCCGACGTATGGCATGACCACGTCTAAGCTTTTGTTTCTTTGAGTTCATATCTTCTGCCTTTTATTTTTTACTTATTTAAGTCTCATGTTTCTATCTCCTTGTTTCCTGTTTTTATTGTTTTTCTTTCGTGCCACTAGGTGGCGCCACTATATTGTGATGTTATACACCCATTTCAGTTTGACCGACATTGTCTTGCTCTTACTTGGGCGTTTAGGTCCAGACATTTTGCACTGATGAAGGAATCCAGTTGATTTAATAATCGTACGTATGTATATTTATCTTGAATTGCGCTTCATTTTACATTGTGAACCAGTTTTTAATTGAATGTGCTTTACTATGCTTTTTTGTAGTATTAAATGAGAAAACACAGACGATTTTACTGACACTAATGACACCTAGATATAAGTCCCAAAGTATTATGATATAAGTTTTTCATCCATAGGAGTTTTTTATTTCCTTCTCTTTAACTCTATTTGTGTTAATACGTTTTGATATCAATAACAGATATGGTAGAGGTATTTCTGGCCGAAATCGGAGCATTACTAAATTGCAAAGATTTTGGACTCTTATATCTCGGATCCTAATGGAAAAAAATGGATACCATTTTTACTTGTTTCTTTCCTAAATATGGTACAGTTTATGAATTATAAAAATAATTTTAATATGTTGAACTTTCTTTTGTAAAACTAAAAAGTTTTAGTCCGAACGAGTATTTTGCTTATTTTTACTCAAATTATCTTCTAAACTATAAAAGATTGATATAAACACTAAGCACAGAAATATTCAGTAGGAAATTCAGTTTCTAGATCAATTATTTTCTTACAAAACTCTTATATTTTAGTTTTCGATTAATCGTCTGGTGTAAGTTCAAGAAGATTGAAAATTTATTTTCTTATCCAACATTTTAATGCTTATATCTCGAGAACTAAAAGTGAATTATAAGAAATAATTCACAGATCTTTGGAAGTTCTCCAATGATATATAATTGAATTTCAGGTTTTTGATTTTCGAAATATAGTGATTATAATTTCGATATCTTAACATATTAATTATTTAGAATATGTATTGTAGGAATTTACGATGTTGGTCCCGATCTAGGCTCGAACTCGAGACCAGGAGTTTACAAGACTGACATTATAAGGTTAGATCAAAAGCTAACTTCGGATCCGAACTTTTAATTCAAGTACTTATTCCTAGCATCTTCTATCGATGTTTTTGGCAGAGCAGAGTCGGCTGCTGTTGCTCTGCCAAATCAGTATCCGAATTATGAGTAATCAGTACCCGAATTATAAATCAGTGCCATCATGAATCAGTATGAATTTTGTATGAGCTAGCTGTACGCATATTTAATTTCAATAGAAACAGTCACTTTCTTGATGGTGCTTCGTTTTTTTTTTTTTTTTTTTTGCGAAAGAATGTATATTAAAGCTTGCACATTTCTATACATTTTTAAGGATATGGCATTAGCTCCGAGATTTAAAAACGGTTCTAATTATCATTCTGAAAGATAGTTAATATCACTCACTCTGCACTGATCTATCCAATATTTATTTATTTATTTATTAAATTAAGTGGCAACTACAGATGAAATCCAGTTACAGTAACTACACAATGCCAAGAGATAGAACTAGGTAACATACCAAGATATATACTAGATATATACTAGAAATATATTAATTAGCTTAAAATAGTATTTTTTTAAGAATCTGTTTGTTTATTTCTGGATTTAAAATATCATATGTAAGACATCATATTATTAAATATTTAAAATTCATTTTCTTATACTTAATTAGATTATTAGTTCCATTTTCATTTGCAATATTTGAAATTTTGAGTTATAATACTTCGAGTGTGTAAACTTGAATATAAATCATGTTGTTGTTGAGACCCAGACCGTCCGACCTACCAGAATGGTGTAAGGTAACTGTTTGGACTGCCGGGAAGTGCCACCCAATTTAGACCGGAACCCAGTGGGGGAGGCATCCACAGGGACCGTACCCTCCTTCCCCTACCACCAACCTCTCGGAAGGACTTACGGACCCACATGTTTAACGTGATCGTACTCCGCATGAACACGGCGGCAGTTGTGGCAGCGTGCAAATCCAGCGCGCCAACCACCGGGCTACCGCGCCCGAAATTTGCCAACAGCAAGCGGTGTTCCCAGATGGTCACCCACTCAAGTCCTAACCGCGCCCGATGCTTCCTAACTTCGGTGATCTAACGAGAACCGGTGTTTTCAGCACGGTACGGCCGTTGGCCCAATATAAATCATGTGTAAATTTATTTGTCAGAACGAAATACTGATTTTTTATACTGAACAGTATTACATAATGCTGAATAGTATTTACTGAATGAATGAGACCAGGGCCTGATTAATGCACGGACCTCCGGGGTCGCAGCCCTGGGCCCTTAAATTTTAAGTTTTAATTTTCGCTGTATTATACAACCAGTTAGAAGAAAGATATGGTAAAAATCGAGTTATGCTTATAAAAAAATATTACAATAGTATACGTATAGCTCAAACTGCTGCTAATGTCATAAACAACAGTAAATACGTTAAAAGCAACATTAAGAACTGAATTAATAATATCGGCGGGTTTCGACTGCGAGAAACAAATGTTCTTCAGGATACGCAAAAGCGAAACCTTTACTCGTGAGAGTTATAGATCGGCAAATCAACCCAGCTGCTGATTTGGCTCACACGATGAAAAGTGGCGCCTCCTATGTATCCTCACAAAATTACTAAACGCAGTATATATTAATTAGCCACTTCGTGCTGACGTAACAGCTGTGTGTTACTAAATTCGACACTTATACACACTTAATAAAAGTTCTGAATATTTAAAAAAAAAAAAAAAAACGCTTCGAATGTGATCATAAAAGTGGCACACATTTCATAGTTTCGATAACAGGGAAAGTGCAGAATGTAAAACAATATTTCATTTCAGCATGTTTGCTTTTTTTAAGTTTTCAGAAATTTTAATCTGAAAATCAATTATCAAAAATTTTATCAATGGTTTATTAAAAGAATAGCCAGCAGATGATTTCAGCATCACATATTGTGTTATGAAACAAAATTTATCTAGTCGTCCTCGAGTTACAGCTTGAGGAATGTTAGAATAAAAAATTAGAGATTTAAAACTTTCTCTCGCTGAGCTATATGATATAAACACTCAAAATGCCTGAATGCATGCAACGTTTCAGTTTGACTAACCTGTAATCAATTCATATGTTTTTAAAGAATTAAGAAATTTTTAGAACAACTTATAAATAAAATCTTATAAAAAGATCAGTTTTTCACTTTGATACTGATTGTAATACAAATTAATGAAAAAATATGCAACATGAATGCTTAAGAAAGTCGAGTCGAGAGATTTTGGTTTGGGTGTTGGAGAGATACACTCCAGTTTAGTAATTTTGTTCTTCCAAAAAAAAAAATTGGTTCGTTCATTGAGGTCCTGAATCAAGCAGACTTTCCGTTTCGTATTCACCTTGACAATGCCCCTCAGGTGCGGGCCCCACCTTGAAGGGGGCCCCCACCGACTGACACGGCCCCTTGGCATCGTAAAGCGTGCCAATCTTTTGACCTTTTAATAAAGGACGGCTCCTGTCTGCGGTCAAGAGAAGGGCTCCTCTCTTTTGAGCTGCCGAGATCGTGATTTAAGAGATCGGGTGAGATTTTACGATGTTCTTGGAGCGAATGGCCCCAAGTAGCCCACGATGAGTTTTATGAGGCACGGAAAAGCAAGGGGTCAACTACTGGGGATACCGGGTTCAAGCGGGGTCGAACGGAAGCTATTGATTTGTATTTTGACGTTTCTGCATCAATTCTAGCCTAATTCGGGTCTTTGAAAAGTTTTTTATGTTGTTGAAATTCATAGTTTGTCGCAGTTATAAATTTGAGATTTAAAACAAGTATTATAGTCATTGGCGAATTTGCTACTGTGATCTCTTATTAAGACGGACAGCCAAGAGCCAATAATTATTGTGCGAATTAGCCAGAGTCCTTTATAGTAGGAGTTCTTAAATCTGAAGTAAAATAGTAATGAAATATTAAAATGGTAATAAAAGTTTGTTATTCTCAATTTTACTGTAGCGAGATATTAAAACGAGAAATACAACCTTAAGACAAAGAAGATAGAAAATTTTAATAAAAATTTTTAATATGTATGATGAGAAACAAATGAAAAAAATATTAACATTCAAAGAATAAGCAAAATGTAGTAGCGCGTAGAACTATTTTTAAAATGTAGTAATCTTCATTTGTTTCTTTTGAGCATAGAATTTCCTTTTATGCCATTCTCAATTTTAGTCAATTGTTCAAAAGTATTTTCTGGAACATATTCTACCGATTGAAAAATTAAATAAATTTTGTCTATCTTAGCGAATGTATTAAGCGATGTTTATAACATGCAACGTCCATAGACCTTAACCGAGGGATCTGTATTTGTATGTAATAACGAGAGATTAATTTTAAATGGGTGCCGCCTTAACAAGAGTCCACTGTAATACTAATTAAGGTTAAGATTTAAGGCTGAAATGCTAGTCCGACCGCTAAAACACACAGACAAGATTACCCATTGAGTCAAGTTGGCATATATTTTATTTATTTATTTATTTATTAGAATACACTTCTCAACAGGCAATCCCAGTTACAGAGATTTAAAATACAAAATACGAATAATACAAAAATACACGCACAAGAGTAGCATGCAAACGCAATAAAATTGCAGGAACACTAAAATAATTTGAAAACTTATTACACATTGTAACGAAATTATCCCGTTTTCTACAACCAGAAAACTCACAAGACGAAATATTTGAAAACATCCGATGTATCAAAAATGCCAAATGTTGAAGGTAAACTATTGAGAGCCCTGATAAATTTTTCTATCGGTTGATTCCCTAAGAAATTTTTGCTACGAATGGTTTCATTAGATACAAGTATATTTCTAATATTGTAAGAAAGTACATGGATATTAATCTCGCTTAAGTAGTAGCAATTGATATTTAAAAAGGCATAAAAGTTTTAAAAAGTTATGAAAAGTTATATTATAAAAGTTATAAAAATTATATTATAAAAGTTATAAAAATTTATATCATAAAAGTTATAAAAATTTATATTATAAAAGTTATAAAATGTTATATTATAAAAGTTATAAAACGTTATATTACAAAAGTTAAAAAAGTTATATTATAAAAGTTATAAAATGTTATGTTATAAAAGTGATAAAAAAATTATATTAAGTTATAAAACATATTTGAAAACAAAAAAAAAATCACCTACATTCTGAAGAAGTAATATTCTATTTTGGCCAAAGCAAATAACAAGGTATGAGGCCGTTACAAAACCCATATGATTTGTAAAAAATAAAATGAATTTCAGAAATATATTTAAACTTCTTCAATATTACTATTAAAATAGTTATTGTATGGATTCTATATCTTGCATTCATACACCAAATTAAATCTCACATAAGAATAATATGTGAAATCTTTGCACGTTCTATTCAATAATCGCAGTTTCTTGAAAGCTTTTTAACAATTTTCTGTATATAAATATCAAAAGTATATTTTAAAAGAAGCATAATTCCTACATTAGAAAAAATAATAGCAGCACATTTTTACAATTAAGGTTATTATATATTTAGTAACGATATTGGTTCAAAGTTTTTAATTAAACAAGAAAGATCAGTCATGCTTAAACCATTGATTATGAAACACTTTCCAACTTCAATGCAATTTTATTTAAACAGGTCTAAAATGCAATACATTCCTCGGTAATATTTTGAAACTTATCACAATACTGCATTAATTTATTATATTTGAAAACTTAAACGTTCATCGAAAAAAATGAACTTCATTCAAATGACGGCATTGAAATATAAATTGCCTGGTTTAAACATCTCTAAAATGTTATACATTCCTCGGTAATAGTTTTAGAATTATCATAATACTACGATAATTTATTATATTTGAAAACTTCATCGAAAACAACTGAAATTAATTCAAATGACGTCATAAAAAAAATAACACCCCTGGATCTCTCTATAAAAACAGGATTTCATTCATAACTTTCTCCCATTCATTTCATTCATCACAATACTATAATAATTTATTTTATTTAAACATTTTGTTTAAGACCATGGAACTACAAAAAATTAAACTCTATGCTTGAAACTTCATCGAAAAAATCGTCCTTCTCTTTATGAAATCAATTAATATTTCATTCATATCAGCCATGCAGACTCCATGGACTAAATTATTTTGTGTTAAAAAAATACAGGAATTCTAATACAACTCATTCTATATATTTTGCTGTTTACATTTTACATAGGTGAAAAATAGGCTTAGTTGTAGAAATAATCAAATTTGATGAGCATTTAAACTCAAATATATTGTCATTGCGTTGTTTCAGTATGCAGATGCACAGAATTTAAGCAAAAATAAAGTAGTTTTAGGACGGATACAACACTCAATATGAATTAAAAAGAACTTAAAAAAATCACGATTTTGAAACAAGATGGATGCCATATATCATTTTGAAGTGGGTCATGTGATCGTTTCATATCATGGTCACGTGATCGTTTCATATAAGAGGTGTAATAAATATTTTAATTTTTATTTAAGAAACTACTGAATATATTTCGCTAAATTTTTTCTTATATATTTTATGAAACAATTTGAAAATTACCTAAAATTTTCGAAGCAATTTGTGAATTTTAAATCCGCTTAAAAAATGTTTGAAAAATTAAGTCCCATAGGGCTCAACGTATTTCATTTTTTCGACCCGGGTTCAATCCAAAACTAATTGGGTGATATTATTCATTTATATTCCCATAGGTTCTACAGACCGTCTGAACAACATACTAAAATTTCATTTTGATTAAGTCATTTTTACGGCAGTTATCGTGCTAACGGACGGACAGACAGACAGACAGACAGACAGAATGAACAAGTCATAAGCACTTTTCAACTTTGTTGTAAAGTGTTAAAAATAAAGTATAAATTCTTATACAAACCACAACTCAGTGATTAATAATCATCGGCATGATTTTTTCTTTCGGCTTCAGCGTTCGCTTGTCAGTTTTACAATCGACTTTTTAACAGTTTACAATCGACTTTTCAACAGTTTACAATCGACTTTTTAAATCCAGTTTACAATTTGGACTTCTTTAAAGCCTAATCGTGAAAAATCCTCTGTTTAATAATTTGTCTTATTACACCTTATTTTCGTGAGTAATGGCAGGACGATATATAAAGTTTTATCTGTTTATTTCTTGATTGTACCTAGTATTTTTTTTATTTATTGGTTTGGTAGCGTTTACATAGGGGAAGGGTAGATAAAGTGGCCTCTCCAAGAAAAAAAAATAATTTTTAAAAATACTAATCGATTTAAAAAATTACATATGCTTAACCAGTATTATAATTTATGTAGATTTATGTTTTGCATGAATTTAATTCTTTATTAATTATGTGTCTTTTAAGAAGTAAATGAATATAGTCCTATCAAGTGGCTTCTTTTTCTGGTATAGTATGCCTATGGGTTCACTATATAAAATTTAATAAAATAGAACACTTAGAATTTTATTTAAAACACTTTTTGAAATAACATAGTAAAGAAGAGACATAAATATTGCTCATTATAAGTATATAAACAGTTAAAATATTTCCATTTTTAAATGTAAAGATAGCACAAAATTGAAAATTAGCCGAATGTTTCGTGTAATGACCAAATAAAGAACACGCACATTTAAGCATAAATAAAATAGCAAGAAGCAATCTGGAAGCTATGTATGTACATCTCAAACTGCTATATAAAGAAACTTAAAATTCACGATCATGAGCAGATTCCTGTAGTATTCTAAACAACATTGTTATTCGAAACATTCTATCAAAATATTTAAATTAATGCTCCTAAAAAAAGTTTAAACAAAGAAGCAACGTGAAGTAAATAAGAATTGGTATATAGGAAAATATTTTAAATACGGAATCTTTAATCTATTATTTAGTGCAATAACTTAATTCGGAATAATAATAATAAATTTAATTCGGAAACTTTTACGAGTATATATCAGTTCTAAAAGGAGTTATAGCGTCTGCTATAAATCATGATACGTTAGCACTGTGAAAAATGTAAAAGCACAGTCAGTAAATAATATTTTATGACGTAAATCAGACTGTATCAGACCAACCTGTTCATAACGAATATTTTATGACGTGACATTAAACTATCATGACTGCAGTGATTCAACACGTTACAAAATACACTTGTCAGAACAAGTTTTGAACTCGATTACACCTCGTATTTTTCAACAAAAGTCCTAAAGTAATCCGATACCAGATAAAAACGAAATATGTCTTATCACAACTCTTATATTTCTCAGTTTTCAAGATCTATTTTTTCTTGTTTTTCATTTTGATATATTTTTTAGCAAAGGAAATAGAATGTAAAAAAAAAGTTGAACATATTTGGGTCATTTTTTCCCTTCTGACAATGGGAAACGATTTAGAAATGAAAAGTCATCATGCACTAGATTCTTTACACTGTTTACACCATGCTTACATGTAACAAACAAAGCTTGAAAGCTTCATGGATTGACCTGAGCTTTGATGGAACTTTTCCTACAGCAAGACTCGGCATTTGGGGTGCACCTTACCTGGGGAGGTACAGCAATGATATTGAGGAAATATGATATTGCTAGGTCCGAGACTTGTTGCTAATAAGCTTCAAGGTGCTAATTTAGTGTTTTTGAAAGAGCCTTTAAATGTAATTTGAATACTGTATTTACATTACCTAACACAAAAAATGCAACACCATGAAGGAGCGAATAGAAAATGATGAGAAAGAACGCACAGACCGAAATGGCATATATAAATAAGTAATGTCAATTCTAGAAGTATAATACAATACAGTACTGTCATAGACAGGGTACTCAGTAGGTAGTAGGACCACCTCTTGCGACGATACAGGTAGCAACGCTTCGAGGAACAGATGCAATGAGAGTGCAAATAGTTTCCTGAGGGATGAATAACCATATACCTTCAACCATCCTCAAGTCATTCTCTGTTTGAGGCGGGGGCAGTACAGTAAAACGACGGTCGATCACGTCCCATACATGCTCGTTGGGTGAGAGTTCTAGACAGCGGACGACAAGGAAGCACCTAGATACCTTGCAAGGCTTGTCTGCTGATGGTTTCTGAGTGCGGTCGTTCGTTATCTTGCCGAAAAACAGCATTTTGCTATCACTAAAGGTAGGGCAGTGCAACCGGCCCAGCACCTCATCCACATATCGTGGTGCCACCTTTGTGTCTCTGATATGAACCAGAGGTCTAGGCGTTGTCAGTCAGGTCTCTTAAATAACACGTGTCTTTTAAAACGAAAAACAGCTCGGAAAACGGGTTTCCGTTGGCGACAGACATTAACAACTGTTGGTTCATCTGTCGTTTCCCCCCCATTTATCACGCGCTCTAATCACGTGACTTACTTGCATTTTAGACCATTTGCATACATCGGCCAGTCGCTTTTGTCTCGCAATTTGTATAACTATAAGGCTAAAGCTTCATGGTGTTGCATTTTCTATGCCGGATAGTGTATATAAGGAAAACACTCATATTGCCGATCAGTGGCGCACCCACGGGGGGGGCCGAGGGGGCCCTGGCCCCCCCCTTGGGCTGACAAAGCAAAACGCGAAGGGCGCTGTCAGCACAAGGGAGAACTAGGTCTGCCTTCGAGAAAGTATAAAAAAAAAACATTTACAACCATTATTGTAATAAATAATTTTAATCATTGTGAAGAAAACAATTCCAGCATATCCCAACACTTACACTGAATGTAATTATACATATAAAGCTCTTTATCGTACTGTACAAATTATAAATTAATTCGTACTAAAGGCGCCAATTCTGGAAACCCGTTCTTCTTAAGACGTTTCTACCTGTGATTGAATTTAACTAATGGACTCGTCCAAAATCACGTGACCCAAACGCGCCTGGTGCTCTGTTCTGGACGAAACTCTATGGGGGAAGCGGCTGTTCGCTCGAAAACTCGAGGATTTCGTTTACCCAGTGAGAAAATTGTGGAAGTGAATAAATAGATCGTGCCAACGCTTCGCGAATTAAGTGTTGCTGTGAGTTGAAATAAAGTGCGACGTTACGACACAAGGTGATAACAGTGAATTGGTAGTTTCGGAACGAGGGCCTGCGTGGTGAATAGCTGAATTTAATAATGGTCCTGAACTTTCAACTGATCTTACAGTGAAATGCATCTTTAACGATCAGTGTGTGTGTTTATGTGCGTATTTCGGCTATATAGCAAATTTTGTTCTTGAATAACTGAGGAGCAAGGTAAAAAAAAAAGACAATGAGTGAAAAACGAAAAGGGCTAGGCCAACAGACACTGGGAAATTATTTAAAAAAAAAAGTAAGATTGCAAATAGTGACGTTCCCAACGACGTTTCCCTGAGCTCTTGTTACATTGATGAGGCTGCAGTCGAAGCAAGCAACAGCCGTGACCCCGGGCTGTCTTCAAACGCTTGTGAGGAGGTAAAGGTAGGACAAAACACAATACCAAACACAGTTGAAATAGAAATTCTGGCTGCAGATATTTTTAATTATGTCAAGAAATCTAACCTCACAGATGAAGATAGGATAACAGCGCTAAAAAATCTTTGGGAACCATATGCAAATTACAGTTTTCCTGCTACTGTCACTAGTGCTGTATCAAGTCAAGGAAAACCTCACCACACTCGGAAGTTCTGCTCATCTTGGTTGAGTAAGCATAACTGGCTAGCTTACTCAAAGGCAGAGGACAGTGCCTATTGCAAATTTTGTGTTCTCTTTGCACCCCATGAAGTTGGTTTAAGATCCACACAAGCTACAGGTCAACTTGTGTCAAAAGGATTTAATAATTGGAAGAAGGCCTTGGAGAAGTTCAGTCAACATGAAAATTTTTTCTATCATAAGGATTCAGTTCTCAAAGCAGTGCTGAGAGGTCATTCTCCACAATGAAGAGGTTGAAAACTTACTTGAGAAACAGTATGAGTGAAACCAGACTGAATGGACTGGCGTCAATGAACATTCACCGTGAAGTGGAAATTGATCCAGACCAGATAATTAATGCTCTGGCTACAAAGAAAAACAGGAGGCTGGACTTCGTTTTATAAATATGTATAGATCATAATTGAATAATATAACAATATGTAATCATGAGAGAGTGGTTGAAAACAAGTATACAGTATAAGCAGACCAGAACAAATAATTTTATCTTCATCTATTTCTTAATTTGTGTTGTTTTGTATAAATATCTACTACTACTTCTTCTAATCATTCAATTCTCTTGCACTGCACTAAAGAATTGTTAGTAATTTGATAAAAATAAATGTACAAAAAAAGACAACCGCCTTGTTAATTGATATGGCCTCTGATCATTTTTTCTCGGAAAATTTATCGAGGAGTCATCCTCTTTCATAAAAATTTTGTGCACCAATGGCCCCCCCCTTAGGAATATTCTGGGTGCGCCACTGTTGCCGATAACAGTATACTTGGGCCGGTTTTACGTTTATTATGCTCTCATCAGCAAGGAATAACCCTTAATTGTAATTTCAGCAAGAAAACTTGCTGTTTGCCTCAATTCTGCCAATTTCAATTACAAACCGTATTAATTATTGTAAACTGAATTATTGCAAACTGAACACTCTAAATTTTTATCATGAAAAAAAGATAATATTATATTCATCAAAATGATATAATAGTTATATTCTTATACTCATTGATATCTTTATACAAAATGTATAGCTACATTATCATGACAAAATTTAGAATTAAAAAGAAAATCCTCACAAAAGTACGATTTACATTTATTCATTAAAAATGTTGTTTATCTTGCATCTGCAATTCAAATCTGTTAGACTTATTTCCTTTATCCATTCATTTTCATTTTATATGCCCTGAACTCATTGACTTTTTCCAATAAACTATAGGTTTCATAGCGTTATAATAAAATAAATTGCTCTCTTTATTCATTCATCATTCATCGTACATCTATCTGTACGATGAATGAAGAAAAAAAATATTGCTATCTCACTTCATTTTTCACATTTTTGGATTCTTCCCCTTTTTTCAATCGACGATTAAACTGTATAACGCGCTTTTGTCTTTCTAGATCTTCCAGAAACCCCCTGGTGACCTAAAAGGTTGAATATTTGGACATACATAGTATCAACCACGACACAAAATTTACCAGAACCGCATTTTCTATTTCCGACCCGGTGGACGGTAACAATGTTTCTTGTAGACTATCCTATTCTTTGCAGACTATCCAGAAGCGTCCTTAAAGAGTCAGAAGTTTGAACGTTTGCACAATTTTTGTATTGACCACGGCAGAACCTAAAGTAGCTGCATATTTTATTCCCCCCACGAGGGGGAGGGGTGAAAATGGGATACTTTCTAAATATTTCCATAGACTCCAAAAGTCCCCTGATAACCTAAACAACTGAATCTTTGAATACTTATAATATCATTTACCGCAGAACATATTGAGCGGGATTTATGATTTTTCTCACGAGGTGAACAAAATGGAGAGTTGGATTAAAGTATCTTCATATAATACAAGACCTCCCCGGTGATCTCATAGAAATACTTTTAATCTGCCATTGATAGGTTTAAATACTAGTTTGTATTAAAATTGGTTAACTTTATAAGTTCTGTGCTTAATAGTCAAGTTGTAGAGGCCGACGATAAGAACTTGCAATTCCATTCCAGTGGCTCAATCGTGAGAGCGTCGGCTAGCCAATACGGCGATCTGCGGTTCCAGCCATGGATCTAGCAGCAAGGTTATGTACCATGGCACCCCTACATATCAACCTTGAAGGTTATAGTGCAGTGACATTGATAGTCTGATGTCGATCGTAGTGACTCTAGTACGACTTGCACGGATTCAGTGGGGCTCTGGTATATCGAGCGCCGATTTCAAATTAGAAGGACAAAGTCTACGCAGGAAATTAATCTGAGGGGTAAAAATAGCATCAAGAGGCTAACCTGTGGTAAAAACAGTACTAGGTAGTAAGTCAGATTGTCAAGCTGTACGTCAATCTAACATTAGAAGGAGCAAAATACGGAGTCCATTTCAAGAACTAAAGTTTGCGATTTCGTCCCAGTTGCTTATTCGAGACAGCGTCGGCTTTCCAGATCCGCTGTTCGACAGAGGGGCTGGGATAGCTAGGTTCTTTACAACATATGTCTCAAATAGTTTTTAATAACTTTTCAAACACACATTTAAAATTGTTTTATAGTAAAACTACTATAACCCGCATCGCCATTTGAGTTATAAAAAATTCAAATTAAATAAAAAATATCTCTCAGTATTAAAGCATGTGGATAGCTCAGACCGTCCGACTCGTCCTTGGAAGTATTAAAGCATGTGAAATTTCCATAAATCTGAAATTTATTTGTCTCTCATATTGATATTGAAATTTTTATAAAGATAACTTGCTACATTGTTATTTCAACAAATGCCTATTCTGTTCTGAATATAATTTATTTTAAAAATTCACATTATACAATTCTCAATTTATTTTAAAATTCACATGTGTGACTTTAGTTTTCAATATAAACCAATTGTATGTGCAAACTTTTAATAAATGCATACATGCAATACCTTTCGGTATTTGCTGAAAAAAATTATTTTAAGTTCTCCGTTTTTACTTTCAATTTCCTTTAACATTTTACTGGCCGGTCACGAGTATTCTCGCGTATACATGGTCGAAAGTTGCTGACATCGGTCATGAGTACATTCGTGTTTTCATGTCACCCTATTTTAGAAAAAATAGTTACTAGAGGGGGAAAAATCCCACTACAGTATATTGATTCCGAAATTCGACCTATGAATAATCCGAGATTTTACGCAGTTGATCCCTCTTTATAATCGGAGTGGAAACGACGACGAAGAAAGCGAGGTAGTCAATGCATCCGCAAATTGAAAGAACTCTGAGCAACGTGAAAAGCGGGGACCAGCGCTGTGGTAGAAAACGTAGAAAATACTAGAACACGGGGCCCTGCGTAGGATACCTACGGGGCCCTGGGAGGGTGAGGAGATGACCTTGAAAGTCGAGGAGGGAGGGAGAAAATCTGAGGTCATTGGAGTGCGACGCCCACAGAGTTCAATATGGGGCCACCCCCGATGTGATGCCAAACCACGTAGTTACGCCATGTGTGGCCACCGAATTTCAGAGTAGACCAAATAATAGCAAGGTGATTATGGTGCGTAGTTAATTATATTGGTAGATAGGAACAATAGAATTAGGTGACTTGAAGATGATGTTATAGTCTGGTGTGTAGTCTTTAAGTGGTTCTTTACCTCAAGTGGCAGGTGAAAAAAATTGTTTCACTTTTTATGCAGACGAATTTTTATTTTATTTATTTTTATTATTATTTCTTTTTAGGGGGGAGGGGGGAATTCAATTGTGACAATTTTATGCTATTATAAAAATGTGAGCTACATTTTTAATTTCTTAACTATATATAGTTATGTACATACAGTAAGTATAGACATGGAGATATGAATTGTAATTATAGATTTTTATAAAATTTCACGGTTTGGGAACTTTGGAACAAGAAATCACCCTTTTTTTAGCTTGACTTATGATGTGTGTGTTCGAGTCTCTGTGCAATGTATGTATCCATCATAGGTTAAAAAACTATTCTACCAAATTTCCGGAAATTTAGTAGTGGCACTTATGCACGTGGTGCTGATTAAATTTTGGCATAATTGAAAACAAAAATGATTATTCCGAATGACCTAAAAAATTGATATAAATAGAAATAAAAAAATATGCTTAAATGTATTGATTAAATGCTTATTTTATACGAAACTTTTTGTGACAAGAACGAATAAAAATAACTCTAGTTGCGGTAAAATGGAATCTTCTATCAGAATATTACTTTTTCTTTTGAATTTTGGTGACAACGCTATTTTAAAATGAGCCAAATATCCGAAAGAAAAGGAAATTATTTTAAAACTGCAAATTCTTTGTAATTTTAAATGAATATCTATTTTATGTGATACGAGTATTTTGTACGACGACACTGAAATTAATGTACAGAAATGAAGACAAAATAAACTGGAGTATGGTTCCACTCGACTTTCTCAAACCAGAATAAATTTTTAGCATCATGTTTTTTGTTTTTCCCAAAATTTACATCCCCCCCCCCCCCCCTCCTATTGAAAAATCAGCATCGTGGGTTTGGACCCACGATGCTGATGACTACAATTATAGCATGCTACCCTTCACTTTAAAGGGCTTGAAAAAAAAAATTCGATTGATATCATACTTGATGATGTACTCTCCCCCCCCCCCCAGGTTAAGTCAGTATGTTAACAGATATTAAATTTCGAACAAATTTGCTCGAATTAAAAAAAAAATTATCTAGTTCTAGATTTTTTGATAATAAACCTGGATATAAAGTTTCGTGAAAATCCATTAATATTTGTGGTCGATATTGCGTACACAAGAAATCGATCACAGACAGACAGACGGACATCACTTTAAAAATAGTCAAAACGTGTTCAGGTGGTCTTAGAACATATATTGGCATCAAAATCTCGAATTCGAAAATTTTCGTGAAAACAATACTTTCGCGAAACAATATTAAATAGTATGAGAAGTAAAAATGAATTTGAATCTAGGAAAAGTTAAATGGCACATCAAATTTTTTAGTTTGAAAATATTGTTTTGACATTTTGAGTGCATAATAATTTAAAACATTGTTAATACATTAACAGTAGTCGTTCTTTGCTGCATTTTAATTTTATTTTTCATCGGATTGCTGTAAAACTTCCAAATATTCTAAAGGAAATAAGTTATGAATTTAATCATTTTGTTTTTTTTTATATGTTTTGAAATATATGATATTACGCTTTAACCGTATTCGTATATGTTCAACTGATTCCATTTTTCTAGTCCCATTTGTATAAATTTCTTATTCAAACTGATGAAGATAATTGGAATATGTCGTTTTTATATAATTAAATAATTGAATTGTATAATAAATCCTATTGTTTTAACCGTACATAATTAGATTAAATCAAGTTTGAGTATTTGAAACAGTTCCTTTCAATGTTGTGACACAGGCGGAATGAAAATTCACTTAAATACTTCTTCTTCAACCCAGACTGTCCAACCTACCCGAAAGTGCAAGATATATATTTGGACGGCCGGGAAGTGCACCTAGTTTAGACCTGAACCCAGTGGGGGTGACATCCACAGGTACCGTACCCTCCTTCCTCTACCACCAGCTTCCCGGAAGGACTTACGAACCCACATATTTAAAGTGCCCGTACTCCTCGTGTACATTGGGACAGTTTGGGCAAAGGCGGGAATCGAACGAGGGTCGTTTTAGTGCAATTCCCGTATGCTACCAATGGTCTGTCCCACCCCTTATTGGGATTCTTGCTAAACGCACAATATATATCTACATTTTATTAAATTTGGGGGTATATATCTTCACAATCATATATATATATAGTGTGTGTGTGTGACTACATTTTATCACATATCACAATATATATCTATATATCTTCATTTTATTAAAACAGCTGGGCTGTCCCACCCCCACATGAATGCTTGGCATTTATTTAATGTTCTCTTTTCTAATTTAATAGTATTTTGAATTATGTATTAGTAATGCAACTTGTAGTTTTAGTTTATTGTTTTTATAAAGTGAATTAGCTGTATTCAATATTCAATGTGGTTAACTGACAGGTAGGGCAGCATTTATACTTTTGAAAACACTAAGCGGACATCATTATGAGGTCTCAAAAGAACAAGTATATGTCAAATAATCGAATTCATGCACATTGCAACTATAATTAGGATGTTTTTATATTGCTGTTTGTGAAGAGTAACGGTCTAAAACGTGGCCCCATAGTGAGAAAGGCCCCGGCTTGCACCTAGTGGTAAATGCGACCCTGCTGCCAGATTTTTCGTATTGAAATAAAAATTCTTTAAAACAGCAGAAAAAAAAATATATTGTTAGGATGTATCCTCTGGAATCGTGGATGTGCCCTCAGGATACAAGAGTGAGTGCAAATTTCTGGATAACTAACACGTTTATTCAAAAGCACAGCGTAAACAGGAACAATATACAGTAAAGCAGCTCCATTAATTTCGCAAAAAAACTGATGCTATTCTGAAAACATTGACAAAAGTCATTTCACAAAACAGCTGCTACTATTCTCAAAACATTGATGTAAGTCACAGTTCAATGTAGCTCGTATCTTGTTAAAAGATCTCCAACTGAGTGATGGTTCATTTTATAGACTCTCTGTAGAACTTCTGGTAATCTCTTCTATCTGGTAGAATACTGGCTATTTCGAGATGTTTTACAAACAGGAAAGTTACAAAATATCGCTAAATTGGCAATAAATCGCCAAATCTGGCAACCCCTCTTTGAAGTACAGTACGTGGTAACCCTAGACTTACGCCATGGGAAAGGATGACTCCACGGGTGTTTCCTTCGTCTGGTCTTTTAAAGAGATGAAAGTGAGAGAGGGAAAAGAGACTCCAAAGCGTTTTTCAAGTTCGTAACAATATTAATATTGTAAGTATAGAACGAAATTTTGCACACAAAAGATTATAAACAATATCATAAGGTAAAATGCAACTTAAATAAGGTGTAAGCAGACGTATGTTTCGGAAATCTTTGAATTTTCCTCTTCAGTGCAAACAATCCTGGATTTATACTTGGTTCTGCTGTCTTATCTAGTCTATTTACTGCTGGCACATCATGGTCTTTGCTTTCATTTGACGTACAGGCGTTCGCACTGAGAAAGAAACTCCAAAGATTTCCGAAACTGACGTTTATGTACTTTATTTTCGCAGCGTTTTACGTTTTGATCTAGTTTATTACTATTACGTGTATAATTCAATATAAACTGTCGAGGTACATTAAGTATTATTACCATCCGGCCAATTTAAAGATTATTAAAGCAAATGTTGTAATTTTATACAACTGCAAAGTGTTTTTTTAAAGTTAGAATTTTTTTAAAAATCTAAACAACATAAAACTATCAATAAAAACTAGATATATTTAGGCTCAATTGCACCAGTTTATAGTTTCTGTTGAGCGTTTCTTCGTGCTCTCTCAACGGCCGGTTTTGTAGGTTCGAACACCTCCTGCGTGCATGAATGTTGTAATATCGGAAAAGGGTTTAATGGGTTCCTCCCCCCTGTGGTGCGCCGGGCAACGTCACATTGCGGTAAAAGGTTCACGCTTCGGCAGCTGTATAGACGAGGTGAGTGATTAGACATCAAATGCCTGGTCAATGGGAAAAAAATCGTTTCTGCTGATCTATATTACACAACTTCAATCTTTAAAATTTAGCACCATTTTTAAATTTAATCCAATAAAACTAATTAAATAATTCCTTCAAAAAAGCTGCAAAAGTGTTTAAGAACTTAAGCGATGACCTACTGCTTTATGGTTCAATAGCAAAAAGATCAACTACGTCTGCCGGGGTTGGGACAAAACTCGGACTTATACCCTGGACACGTCCCGGGTTGGCCTAGCCCGGCCCGGCCCAGCTCAAACCGATATTCTTTTAGATAAATTGATGCAATCTGTGCCCTGTATCATATTTACCGCCAGTATCTCAATGAGGGGCGTCGACCATCGAATTGGAACGTTGCAGTGCTGGATTTTGTTTTCCCATATGGACCGATTGAGAACTAATATAATTGTTCACTCAAGTCAGGAGATATGATGTTATGCATTAGTCATAGCCAGGCCTGCATTAGTCGTAGCCAGGGTCTGCAAAGGGGTTAGGTTTAGAACCGAACGGCTGGGTTACAAATGCTTAATTTTATCTTCAATATGAACCCTATCGTGAACTAATTTATTTTTGTCACAAATGAGAGAGGGTCATAATACCCTATCTATGCCTCCCTGTCTATGCCACTGTTCAGAATCTTGTAAAAATATGTTTTTAACCTGCTCTGCATTGATGAAATTAACAATCATTTTTCATGAATTTGTATAAATTACCATTTGTAACTTTAGAGCTGGGAGAGTTTCATGTTCTAAATAGAAATTTACCAAACTTAGCCCATACCCGAAAAGGTTCCAAACCTTCAAGGAGAATAGTTGCCGGGCCCTATTTGGTGTCCAGAGTTCAGGCCGGAGTCTATGGGCGCCTAAAGGGGAGGCAAGGGGCCCTTACCCCCTCCTGGACGTTCAAGATAGTTGATATTGTACGACTTATCCTTGAGCCCCCCCACTGGAAGGAACTTCTGTGTGTCCCCATGCCAGAGTCCATGAAGACCTCAAATTATGTTCGAAGGGTAATCTGCACTCATTGGATATCTGTTATTCGCAAACGTCGCATCAATTGATCTTTATATATACATTTTTTTTATTTTCAAACTTATCCTTTGATTTGGAACTCAGGAGCAATGTGATATACGGGTTCATTGTTACTGCCCAACCTCCTCATCTGACTCTCCTCTTCAATCGTTCACAAACATATTTCATGACAATGGTACATTTTCGGTGTCTATGATCGAACCTATCAGAATTTACAGCATTCTCCATTTATATCCACTTACATTGTGACCAAATATGTCTTCCTCGCATAACCGTCAATATTTCTCAATGGATCATCCGCAAAATACCAAAACTGCGCTCCCCATCATTTGGCAACTTATCGCACAACCCCACGAATCAGAGGGCAGCGATTTTCACGCCAAGGAATATTTGAACTGGGGCTATTCATCCTGATGTGTCAGGGGGAAAGATAAATGGCCAGGGATCGGGCCGCTGCGGTCGCGGAGACGCGTTTTTATAGTCAATGTTTGAATCATAAACATCAACACTTGGCACAGTTTTTATTTATGTGTTGTTGCTGCCGGCGAGGTCATAAATTCGCCAATCCTAAGTTATTGTTCACCTATTAATTCACTGGCGCGATTTATGTTCTTGAAAAGCCAGAAGGATCATACTGTGCTCATGTCTGTTACATACCGGTTAATGTCCATATTTTTTTTATACATATAATAACCATGTGAGCACAATTTAAAATATTAATTTGTCCAACACTAATAAAGTATCTTGTCACCTATTTCTCCAAATATCATTTCTATAAACTTCAATAGGTGCTGGTGGGTCCCTGAGGGGTGGAGGTGGCGTTAAGATCCCAAAATCCTCCCTTTGGCAACGCCACTGACTTACCCTGCAAATGAACAAATTTTCGGTATTCCAGGACATCAAAATCAACCTTCCCATGATTTTACCTTTCAGAAAATCTGCTTTACCTTTGACTTTACCTTTCAGAAAGCAAACCGAGTAGATAATTGCATCAAATAAGCAAATCAAGTTGGAAATCGATTAAAATAAGCAAAATCAGTAAGCAATCGATTAAAATAAGCAATATCAGTAGGCAATCGATTAAAATAAACAATATCAGTAGGCAATCGATTTAAATAAACAAATCAAGTAAACAATTACTTAAAAAATCAAACCAAGTAGGCATAAAACGAAGTAAAACCAGTAAGCAATCGATAAAAATAATTAAACTAAATAAGCAATCGATAAAAATAACCAAACCAAATAAACAATCTATTAAAATAAACAATACGCTATGCGTGAGAATTATAAGGTAATTACATTGATGGTATACGTGCCATGTATATGTGCCATGTTTTAGAAAGGAACAAATTAGTTCTCAAAAGTGTAAAAATCTAACCCATTCCCTAATATTAAACCACTTGCTGGCCCATACTGGAATCGAGATTTCTGCAATTTTTCAAGGTACAAAATTCAACAAAACAATACGTTATACCAAACGAAACACTGAGCTTCTTTGTATCCGCGCAAGAGTGAACACACCTAAAGGAATATTCACATTTGTTGTACGAAATTCTCTGGTTTACATTTAATGCCAGAGAAAATAAATATATTTTCAGGAAAAAGTTGTTGTCTGGGTAGTCCAGACAGACATCGATTAAGGTGCATATACTGTACAGTATTGAAACACCTGGACTTCGGTTCGATTTTAATTTACTGTTAGTAGATATGAAAGGAGAGTTCTGCGTCAATGGGAGGTATGGCGAGGTATGAGGTAAGGCCGCCATCTTGAATTCCGTGATCCTGGATAGGGGTGTAAAAGGGGGGGATGGAAAAAGTTGAGGGTGAAAATTTTTTAGAAGCTTTTTTCGGGTGGCAACGATTTTGCAGTCTTGTACGAGGGGATTGGGGAGAAATAAATATTTTGGAATGAGTTTTTTCTAAGCATGGAAGAAACTTTTTGGGGGTGGCAACATCCACAATTGAGGTATGGAATCATCAGCGCCCCCTAGCGGCGAAAAGTGGAACTATGGGGGTGCAACTTGGGATTTTTTCTATATATTTTGCTGAACATTTTTTATATATTTTATGGGATAATTTGAATATTTCCTACAACTTTCGAAACAATTTGGGAATTTTAAATTCGCTTAAAAATGTTTAAAAAATTAGATCCCATAGGGTTCAATTGATTTCATTTTTTCAACCTGGGTTCAATCCAAAACTAATTGGGTGATATTATTCATTTATGTTCCCATAGGTCCCACAGAGCGTCTGAACAACATACTAAAATTTCATTTTGATAAAGTCATTTTTACGGCAGTTATCGTGCTAACGGACAGACAGACAGACAGACAGAATGAACAAAGTCATAAACACTTTCCAACTATGTTGGAGAGTGTTAATGAACAAAGTCATTAACACTTTTCAACTACGTTGTAAAGTGTTAATGGACAAAATCATAAACACTTTCCAACTATGTTGTAAAGTGTTAAAAATGGTTATTTAATTATCAGCATTTTATGAGAAAGATTCTTTCTTATGCAGCTATGACTTATATAATGCAATGAATTTTTTTCATACATAATGCAATGAATTTACATCTTTCACAGTGAAAAAACAATGTATAAGATTCACGGCAATATGTATAAATCCCATGTATAAATCCCGAGCAACGCCGGGTAATCGCTGCTAGTATTACATAAAAGTTGCCGCTTAACTAAGGGTGTTAGTTTTTCTGTTTTTGACAGGCGTAAATTCTGGTCTATACTAAATTCAACTGTACACAAATTCGTTAAAACTACATCCACGTAGACAACACCAAAACAAATTTCCTTCGATCTTCCTAATTTATTCGATACATGTCGTATCTGAAGACTTACAGATAGACGTACATTCATCATTGTAAAAATGGTTAATTCTTAACCCTAGAGTTGGCGAGAAAAAGCACAGAAGTCAAAACAGGGATATTGAAATATCAAGGGATGAACATTTTGATTTTTCTAGGAGAACTTTTTTTAAATTTAAATTTTCAGTGTTCAGAATGCAGATTGAATTTTTATGGAGTTTGTTATATAATTAAAAGCTAAATAAGTAATATTTTTTCTTAATTTATATTTTATTACCTCACTGATATCCGTTGAAAATATAATAGGTGTTTAAGGTTTTATTCTTTTAACATCTTAAAAGCCAAACTGACTTTTGTGGTTTTTCCACAATAAAGGTCATGCATTTCTTAAATCATATATGTATGTTATAAAAAAAATTGGAATTTTTGACTTATGTGCTTTTTTCGCCATCTCTAGAACTAAGGGTCCCCAGAACATTTAGACACTTCAGAATTCGAAAGATGGATTTTTAACTTCATCATCGTGTTTTCCTTTTATATATACTAACTATTACTATCTATGTATTGTTGGGTAGTTAGAAACTGGGACAAATGCTAACTGAACGCAATACCGGGACAGTAAGCGACAATCCTAGCAAACCGGAATGTATGGTTACCTTACATACAAGATTTACCTATTTGAATCACTATATCCTAAATCTGGTGTATGCAGGCTCGTTGTCTCTATCTATTCGTCATCTACATTTTAATAGAATGGAATATAGCAAGTCCTAGTTCTGCAACATTATATTCATATCTGCATATTTGTGATCCCATAAACACCTTTCAACGCATATCTATTGCATATCTGGTTTCATCGCTGAGCTTATTCGTTGGTGCATTGCTAACATGATCACGAAGATTCTAATATAGCGTGATATGACGTCGTTGCCTGGAACCTTAGATTGATTTCTGCACGTCTCTGAATTGAAATCATCAGGATGTGTTAAAGTTAAAATGCTGCATTATTTAGTAGTACTAGCTTAAGATTTAGTGTCTAAAATGTTAAAATACTGCAGATCTCTGCAATTATTTTAGATTAAATATAGCGTCCCCCGCCCCTAAGAGTTTGTTACGATGTCTAATTTGTTCAAGAAATATCATATATACACTGCAAAACATTTACAAGCATGTTACTGAAAGTTTCAAGGGAATCAGTTGTCTGTAATGGGGAGTAAAGTTCCTGATAGTTATGATAACATAGATATATAAATACAAAACATAGATATATAACGCTTCGACAGACGATAATTAGCTGAATATTCCAGAAATGAAGCTGGTATTTTCATGAACTCCTGTAATGGCGGTTTTTCTGATAGTTTGCTGAACTTATCAACAAAGTTGCTGAAAAAAAAATTAGCAAAGGTTGCAGAATGTTTTTTTTTACAATGTACAGACTCATAACTGCACACCAATTAGCAGGCAAATCTCCTTTAATTGTATAAATTTGTTCGAGAAATGTCATATCTACAGACAGACTTGCCCTCACGCATCCATAAACAGACGACTCTCAGCTATCTTTAAAAAAAAAATGGTTGATTCTTGTCACATGGTAAACTCATGATCCAATATTTTCGGGGGTGCGATCTAGAGCTTACATATTTATTTTGGGGGTCAGCCTTTTCGTTTGGCCAGCTGCTCTCAGAAGAAATAGAAAACAGGATGTCGGGGAGTTTTCTTTGGAGATCGCATTTTACCGAAAGATTTTAATGTTTGTCCGGTTCGGACGGATCATAGGGCTGGCGGCCTGTTTGAATTAGTGGCCGAAAGCATATCAGTTTCGCAGGGACTTGAGAAGGAGCTTTTTGTTTCTGGGGGTCTAAAAGCCAATAGCGTTGCTTTGGGGTCAAGGGGTTAAGACCCAGAATCCAATGAGATAGTTGTATGCGCCTCAGGGGCGTGTTTTAAAATCTTGGAGAGAGAGAGAGTTTTTAGAAATTTAAAAAAAGGAGCGAGGCGAAGGAACTGCGACTCGTTAAAAAAGAGACGTGAAAAGATCGGCTCCTATCCAAAGGAGTGCGAGACTGACGATGGCCAGTGAAGTTCGGTGAGTTACCCATCTGGGACTTTTTCCTATTATGTACTTTTGACCTACTTCTCTCTCCGTTTTATGATGATTAAATGTAACTTAGGGATAGTGAATCTTAATTTTAATTACCATTTATTCAACTTTAGTCTGTGAGACTCTATACACTTTTGTATTGTTTATCTTAAATTGGTATACATTCCATTTTGAATATGGGAAGTTTTAAATATTTTGAATCAATATTATGTAAATATTTATATAGTGTAAATAAATTAATGTTTTGTATATACACACGGCCTTTTTCTTTTTCGCGCTCTTACCGAGAGTGTCCTAAAAGAGGAAGTTACCTCGGGACAATTCTTAACCAAGGGTGCTCAGAGCTAGTAAATACTTCAATATCCATGAGCTGGATTTTTGATTCCATCACGATACTTTCCTTTTACATATACTACGTATTTTGGGGCAAGTAAAAATCCGGACAAATCTAGGAAAAACAGTCGTGAATCGCGACTGTCCCGCCAAACCGAGACATATTGTGGTTTGGCCGAGACATTTGTTAAATTTAACTTATTCAATTTACTATACACCGAACCTGATGCTCCTAGCTTTGTTGTTTCTACCTAATCATTATTTCTATTTTAATAGAACAGAATATAGCAAATCAACGCTTTGTAACATTAGATTAGTATCTGAATTTTTGTAATCCCCCAAACGCCTTTCAACGCTTATTGCTTGTATTTCTGGTTTCATCGCTGAGCTTATTAGTTGGTGTATTGCTAACACGATCACAAAGATCCTAATATAGCGTGATGGGAAGTTATTCTAATATCACGCCTCAGATGAATTCCTGCAGGTCTCTCAGTTTAAATCATTGGGGGGAATGTTCAGTTACTGCATTTCGCAGCACTCACGTACGATTTAAAGTGGGTTGTGATATGTTAGAATACTGTAGATATTTATCATTGTTTTAGATGAAATATATAACGCAACCCTCTCACCATAAGAGTACGTGAAGATGTCTAATTTATGCAAGAAATATCATATTTACAGGCTAACATATAGACAGAAAGATGCATAGTCATTTTTGGAAAAAAAATCTGATGTGGATAACACATGACTTTCCTTATATAATGCAATGAATTTACTACTTTTACAATCAAAAATAGGTTTTTCTTATAGTAGATATTTATATTCTTTCCAAGATATTGAATTTTCGTCAATGAATCGTCATTTTCATTGATTTAGCGTCATTTTTATCCATTTGGCTAGATTTTCGTTAATTTGGCAATATTTAAAAAGTCGCCAAGTTGACGACATTCCGCCAAATTCGTCAGTAAAATCTCGCCAAGCGTTATGGACGGAGGAATAAGTTATTCTTATAGCAGATAAATAATTATTGGCGTTCATATACAAAAGTATTACTGAAAGTATCTTTTCTCGTGAACGGAACGAGCTAGATCCACGAGAATGATGTTACCAAATTTATAGCATGATATTACATATGAAAAGTGAACTTGTTTCTCGACATTTAATATATTTTTTTAATTTTAGGGATTTTTTGATAAATTTATTTGAAAAAATGTACAATATCTCGATAACAGTTCATGCTAGCGTTCTAAAGTTTATGTCAATCGTTTTCTAAGGAAAAATTACGTGAGAAATGTCTATTTGCGTAACTTTTCTAAAGCCTTTGATTTTTTGATGATTTTTTCAAAATTTCACTCGAAAATTTAGGGGAGTTCTGGACATTCGATTACGTTTTAAAACAATAGGCTTCCAGTATTCACGGATCGTGATTTTTGTACCAAATTTCATTCGAATCGCTCTATTTGTTCGTGAGATATCGTCTCCAAAGTCTCACTGACACGCACACATACACATACTTTCACACACACACACACACACACACACACATATCACCTTAAAAATGCTTGATTCGTGATCAGGGATGCTTGAAACGTGCTCTCCCTTCGAAAACTCTAAGTCGAATTTTCGACCCCGTCACAATACTTTCCTTATACATTATGTATATAAAGAAAGTAAAAATGGTTTATTTTTTACACAAGGGCGCTAAAATGATGTAGATCTTTCAAAATTCGAAAACAGGATTTTTGACTCCATCTCAATATCTTACCTTTGCAAATACTATGCATTGTAGAGCAAATGAAAACCTGGACACATGCTAAATGGACAGGATGTCTGGACAACAGACGTAAATCGTGACTGTCTTTGCTATCTGGGACATATGATATTTATCCTACCTTTTTTCAATTCACTAACCTGATGTCTCTAGGATTGTCTCTACTTATTGTAGTTTATATTTTAAAAGATCAAAGTAATTCCTCACTCTGTAACATTAGATTAATATCTGAAAGCTTGTTATCCCTAAACGCGTTTCAACTTATTGATTGTATATCTGCTTTCATCGCTGAGGTTCTTCGTTGGTTTATTGCTGACATTATCACGAAGATCTTAATATAGAATGATATGATGTCATTGCTTTGGACCTTATATTAATTTCTGTAGGTCTGTGAATTTAAATCATCGATATATGTTCAAGTGCAGTTATTGAATTATTTTACAGCACTCGCGCATATAGTTTAAAGTCTTATGCTAGAATATAACAGAATCTAGAGGTAATAGAATATTGCAGATTTTTGCAATGCTTTTAGATGAAATAGTGCACCCCCCCTCCCCTCCAAGGGTATGTGAATATATTACTTATGAACTGGTTCATAACGTAAAATATAGCGCAAACTAATGTAAGTAAAGTTTTATCTTTTATTGCGCTGTATTTTTGTTGTAACCAGTTAAGTTCAGTACTGATTGTGAGCATGGTCACTTGTTTTACTTATTATTGTCAAGAAGATATCCCTGGCGATACCCGAAATTTTTTGCAGTCGTAGAAGATATGCAGATCAGTCATATTTCTCTTAAATAAATTGTATTTTATATGAACATGTTTGTTTAATTCTTGACAGTGTTTATAACAAAGTGATAACATTTGTGTTAACAGTGTTTATAACATTTTACTTTTCAACTTGGGGTATACGGTAACCGCCGGAAATAGTCGAAAGAGATGTATGGAGTTATATGAACAAATTTTAGTAAAAACAAACGCCCTATAAAATTAGTTTGCCACTGTTCAAACTAGTCTTCTATTCATTGCTCACATAATAACAAAACCGAGTTTAAGTGTTCACTCTGCAGTATTAAATGAATATCTGGAAGCTAGTTATCCCAAAAACGTCTTTACGAAGCTTGTAGATTGTTCATCTGGTTTCTCAAGGCTACGATTATTCATTGGAGGATTGCTAACATGATCACTAAAGTCCAAATATAGAGTGATATGATGTTGTTTGGGGGAGCTCCTGTAATTTCCAGTGCATCTCTATGCATTTAAATCAACTGGAGATGTGAATGCCATGTATTTCAGTATTTAACAGCTTTCGGCATGGTTTAGATTTAAAATAAAGATCACGGGACTTGATCTTTCGAATTCCATTTTCCATTTGGATTATTTCTAATTTTATTGTTTCATTTCAAATGTCAGGATTATCAAAAGTTTAGAATGTGTTATTTTTTTATTTATTTTTTTTTTTTTTTTGAAAAATTAAAATTACATTACAGTCAAAACTGCAACTCCAAATTTAAACTTGTTTGATTTCCCATACAAGTCTATAAGGTAAGTGTACCAGTAGTGGGCCACTTAAGGGCATTCAATCAATTATCATTGAATCTTTAGGGAATTATAGCATAAATATATTTTTTATCATTGGTTAAACTCTTATCTATAATTATTATCACATCAAATTGCAAACAAAATATTATTTTTTTTAAATGAACAAACTTTAACTTCCTTTATGTTCCAGTACTGGACCTATTAAATTTCTGATGTACCTATAGTGGACCCACCAAAAGTGGGCCACTCAAATAATGTAATGTAAGATTTGTTGAAAGTTATATTTCGCTGTATATTATCATTGACATAATTTCTAAAATATATGTATAAAAAAGGTACCTAATTAAAAGCGAATGTAGTTTAAATCTTACTTTACAAGTTTTCTTTTATTGCCAACTTTTTACAAAAAGTGAAGAAGAAGGAGAAGAAGTGGAAGACTCAGATGAAAGTTTTTTGGTTCACTTTTTCTTCTGATCTGCAATCATTCTTTTCTTTTCTTCCATTTCAATTTTTTTTCTTTCTCTTTCAGTTTTCTTTCTTTCTTTTTCAGTTTTTCTTCTGTCTTTTTCTGCAGCTGTAGCAATTTTAATATCTTCTTTCTTCTTATAATATTGAAGCATTTGAGGAGAAGTCACAACTGTAGGAAGCTTTTCTCGCCTTCTCTTTTACTTTATCTTGTCACCCTCCCCCTCTGTCTATAAAAGAACTCTCTTGAAGGGAGATGGTACATTTTTGGATGGACCTGCAAGAGAGTGGACAGTATTTATTGACATTGGATGCACTGCATCCCCAATAAGCTCAATTGAGCCTTCTTGAATATTAAGATCCATCTCAGCAGATTCAACGGTACATTCATCATGCTCCAGCTCAACAAGCTCTTCACTACATATCGCCTCAACAGAGTTGACTGGCGCACCCTGAAAAATCGTTCCATGTTCGAAGTTTCCTTTGTCTCCAACCATAAATAGTAAAGGTCCTTTTGCTCCACAGGGCCTTTCCATTCTCCTTTATTTTCTAAGAATGTTTCTAACTTCACTTTTCCAATTTTTTCTTCCATAATTAAAAAAAAAACATTTCTCTCTTCTTTATCGGTGATACTGCCACATTCTTGGATTTTGGTTCAGTTGCAACAATCACTTTCTAACCACTACTAACTCCTAGGCCCACTACTGGAACAATTTAAAAAGTAATTACCCAAAAGTGGGCCTCCCCTCAAAATGAACAGATTATTAATTTTAAGTCTTTTAAGCATAATTTACAAAATATTAAGTATACAATGAAATAGAAATATGACATTTTAAAACCAAATTAAATAATCTTTTAGAGAAAAAAATTAAATGAATACTTGTCTCTTGAGGAAAGCAATAAGAATGAGCTAGAAAAATCCCTTTGTGTGATCACTTCAGAAAAGCATCCTTCCATCTCAAAGACTAGCAGGTTACTGAGATTGTGCCTTTCTCAGATAACTGATAAGGGTTTCAACTAATCAGCAGCTGTTCTGGTACCTTACAAGTATGACCTTAAAATTTGTTTTTCCACTTTGAAAACTGGTGCACCACTATTGGTACATGGCCCACTACTGGTACACTTACCTTAATTTCCTTCGTATATTTTCAAATTTCAACGTTTGACAGAAAAGCATGGTAAAGACTAGTTGAACACATTTCACGCACTCACACATTGCAAATATCGTTGGCCATCTGCATGTCTGTGAACTGTGAATACAAAACATTAGTAAATTCACATATTGTCACAGAATTTTGCGTGTCGATTTTATGTAAAAATCCTAAAAATGGATAAATATTTTGTAATTTTATAATTAGAATAATAATTATTCGAAATACAAAATCTTAATAACATTTCCGGATGAGAAATACAGGCTACCAATAGATTAATAGTGGAATAATTTATATACCAGAAAATGAGAAATTGAACAGCCCTGTGCCTGAAATAAGGCGAACTTTTTAAAAGAATAAATGAAGAGAGTAGGTTTTTAAAGGGAAACCTTTTTCACTATCTGATACTAATTACCAGTGCATTTAAAATAAATCAAATGCGAATGTATTTGAAAATCAAGTGAGCCTTTATGTTTCGGATTATTTTACTCATATAATCGTTTGTAAATGACACAAATAAATAATCTTAAGTTGAGCAAATTAAGTGGGAATCTCCTTTCAATAAACTTTTCTTCGAGACCTTTAACATAAACAGCAACCTCGTTATTGCAAAATATGATCAAAAAGATATTCGAATCTTTTCATCGAAAATACTTTGAACTCTGAATGAATTTCGATGAAAACTCAACCGAACATGATTCTTCACGGAGCAGTTTGTTTCACAACGTGAGCAGTTTTCGTAACTAAGGCAATTTTGAGGATTTCGTTAAATATTGTAGAAATTGAGACTGGAAGATTGAAGATTCAAATTAAGAGGATTTGCGTACTTTTTACCAGACATGTCTTTATTTAGAGAAATGGTTTGATACTAATTTCCGTAAAATGAGAAACTATATAGGTGTCAAATGGCCAATCCCGTTTTTAATAGCATCTTGCCCGTACAGGCAAGTAAGGAAATACTTTGGTTGCCTGAGGTCAAATTTTAATTGTTCATTTTATTATAAATTTTAAACTGTTAACGAAAATTGAAGTGGCATGACCGTTAATATTTAAATTTGAGTTAATTGCGAAATGAAATTTTGATCTCGTCTGATTAAAACAGAAAATAGACCATCAGAAAGAAATGTTGTAATTTCAGGTACAGTCAATCCATTAAAAACAGTTGCTTGATGAGAACCTACAATTGACCTGAACAACTCGGGTAATAGGATATTTCGATCACTGATGAGTGTGTAAGAAATTAAT
>OX578149.1:29901863-29931207 GCA_951213105.1 Amaurobius ferox
GATAGCAGCATAGCAAGTGGCCTTATCGAACAATTCATGTTTATTTAATATCGATTACAAAGACAATTTATTCCCGACAAATATATATTAATGCATCCCATATTAAACGTAAACACTGCGTTAAAAATCCATAAAAGGAAGTAAAACAGATGAAATGTTTTTCTCTCCCTACCATGAATCAATCCGTATAGGAAAATTATTGGAGTTACATTGAAATTCAAATTTTCAACTTGAAATTTGAGTTTTCGTCAGATATATATTTTTTGGGCTCTTCTGAAATAAAAAAAGCAATTTTTTTAGTGTGATAGTGTGTGTGTGTCTTTGTGACTGTGAAATTAATGCATCCACTCCAAATCAAAAACTATATTGAAAATCCTTATATACCTCATGTGAAAATAACTAGGATTAACTGAAGTATGGCTCAACTCAACTTTCTCATACCACAATACATTTTTAATAGCTTCTTTTTCACATTTTATAAAAAATTTTTTTTGAAAAATTGATATCATGGATCTAATTGATTACAATTATATCGTGTTACCCTTAACTTTAAAGGGCTTGAAAAATCTTTCGATTAATACCATACTTGGCAGTAGTGTGGGTAACTTTCCTCCCCCCCCCCCCCCCCCGACGGGAGTCACGAACAAAACAATTGTATTGACGCTATTTTCCACAACAGTGATTGAAACTATTAGGTCTTGTGATCATTGAACCATAGATAAACCCATTTATGTATTATTATGTCAAATTCTGTACTATGCTGTTATGTTAAAAAAATATAAAATTTCGAATACATTTCAAAGTTGAAGTTCGAATTTAAAAATATTCTATCTAGTTTTTGTTTATTTGATAATAAAGCTGTTCAAAGTTTTGTATTCTTGATCAGTGGCTTCGGTCTTCAAATTTTCTCAAGGTCGTCAGGTTGGCTACAATTTATCAAATAGTCGCCAAGTCAAGCGACAAGGACATTTTCGTAACAACAATTGGTAACAGTAAATACTATTTTCCAGTTAGTAATCTTATAAGACAGGGAAGACATACCTGTAACGTTGTTGTAAATCAGATTGATAATAAGATAAAAAATCTGATGTGCGCAGCAAGTGACTGTCCCTGAAATCTAATATTTATGTTCTCTTTATTTATTCAATAATTCATTAAATTGGTTTTAATTGCACAAAATAACACCCATAATTATTTTAAATTACACTGAATTTGCACTTTTAATCCAATTTTCGGCTTCATTTGGTAACTCGAGTCATTTCCAAAGGTGGCGTGGCGAAAAAATTAAAATATATCGAGAACGGTTAGTTCTAGAGTAATGGGATTGGTTTTATTCTTTTCATTGTCAAAAATTTCGTTTATAAAATAAGCATTTAATTGATAAATTTGAGCATGTCTTTTATGTTAGATTTTTGTAATTTTTGCTGGCCATTTCGTAAACTGAGGCAGGTTCTTCTTTTCCGAATCGTACAAAAATCTATTCAGTAACAGGGTATCCCACAAGTGACTTATCTATCAAATTTTGTGAAATTTGGTCAATTAGGTTCTTAGCTAGAGTAGATACATAAATTTTGAGGGCCATTCTGCAAAAAAGGCGGGTTCTTTTATTCCGAATCGTACCCAAAACTAATCAACACCAGGATGACCCACAACTGACTTACCTACCGAATTTTATGAAATTTGGTCCATTAATTTATGAGTTAGAGTGGATACATACATTGCACAGACAGAAAGACAGACAGCCAGACACACAGACAGATACACACACATACACACACACACACACACACACACACACACACACACACATACACACAGACGTCACTCTAAAAATAGTTTTTTCGTATTCCAGATGTCTTATAACATATAGATCCGTAAAAAACTCGAATTACGAATTTCGGCATGATTCCAATACTTTTTCTATACATTACCATGTATTGCAGAGCAAATTTTGTGAAATTTGATCAATTAGTTTTTTAGCTAGAGTAGATACAGACATTTTATGCGGGCCATTTCGCAAAAAGAAGCTGGTTATTTTATCCCAAACTATACTAAAATCTACTCAGCATCAGAGTATCCCACCAGTGACTGAAAACGCTAAAAATAGTTTTTTCGTATTCTAAAGGTCCCAAAACGTATAGATCCGGCGCAAACTTGAGATTCGATTTTGGGCGCGATTATAATACTTTCTCTATTCATTACCATGTATTGCAGGGAAAGAAAAATTAACCTTTTGCTTACGGACGGGAAAGCCTCAATTCCGCCTGCAAAGGGGGAATCGAACTGTTTGGGATAGGGTATGTCAAATACCAAGCTTTTTGAGAGGTTCTTCTTTTGTAATTGAAGCTGTTCCACCCGTAAGCAAAAGGTTAATATGAAAATCTTTATATAAAAATTCACATTTTTTAGATTTTTTCTGTATCAATACCGATTCAATGGTAATATAAAAACAAGAAAGATCAATCATGCTTAAATCATTGATTATGAAACACTTTCCAACTTCAATGCAATTTTATTTCAATAAGTCTAAATTGCAATACATTCTTCGGTAATATTTTAAAACTTATCACGATACTGCATTAATTTATTATATTTGAAAACTTAAACCTTCATCGAAAAAAAATGAACTTCATTCAAATGACGGCATTGAAATATAAATTGCCTGGTTTAAACATCTCTAAAATGCGATACATTCCTCGGTAATATTTTTAAAACTATCATAATACTACGATAATTTATTATATTTGAAAACTTCGTCGAAAACAACTGAAATTCATTCAAATGACGTCATAGAAATAATAACACGCCTGGATCTCTCTATAAAAACAACATTTCATTCATAACATTTTCCCATTCATTTCATTTATCACAATACTATAATAATTTATTTTATTTAAAAATTAAGACTATGGAGCTACAAGTAATTAAACTCTATGCTTAAAACTTCATCGAAAAAAATCGCCCTTCTCTTTTTAAAATCAATGAGTATTTCATTCATATCAGCTATGCAGACTCCATGGGCTAAATAATTTTGTGTTAAAGAAATATAGCAATTCTAATACAACTCATTCTACATATTTTGCTGTTTACATTTTACATAAGTGAAAAATAGGCTTCGTTGTAGAAATATTCAAATTTGGATGATCATTTAAGCTCAAATATATTGCAATTGCGTTGTTTCAGTATGTAGTTGCACAAAATGTAAGCAAAAATAAAGTGGTTTTAGGACGGATACATCACTCAATATGAATTAAAAAGAGCTTAAAAAATCACGATTTTGAGACAAGATGGATGCCATATATCATTTTGAAGTAGGTCATGTGATCTTTTCATATCATGGTCACGTGATCGCTTCATATAAGATGTGTAATTATTATTTTAATTTTTATTTAAAAAACTATTGAATATATTTCGCTGAATTTTTTTTATATATTTTATAGAACAATTTGAATATTACCTAAAATTTTCGAAGCAATTTGTGAATTTTAAATCCACTTAAAAAATGTTTGAAAAATTAGATCCCATAGGGTAGGGTTCAATGTATTTCATTTTTTCAATCCGGGTTCAATCCAAAACTAATTGGGTGATATTCATTTAAATTCCAACGGTCCTACAGACCGTCTAACAACATACTAAAATTTCATTTTGATTATGTCATTTTTACGGCAGTTATCGTGCTAACGGACAGACAGACAGACAGACAGACAGACAGAATGAACAAAGTCATAAACACTTTTTAACTTTGTTGTAAAGTGTTAAAATATGGATTATTACTGACTCAATAAATACCTCATGTGTTTGTTCTGTACGTTAAAACCAATAAAGCTGTATAAAAGCGGAAGTACTTTAAATGTTAAAATCAAAAGCCATTCTCATACCTCATTTATTTAAAATCGTATACAGCTGAGTGAAAATAACTAATTAACGATGAATTACACAGCTCAGACAGCAAAAATTAGGAACCTAATAGAAGTTAAAAGTTGAATTGCGTTTTCCTACATGAATCTAATCTTTTTATTTTCCCTATACATTTCCATGTATTTCAGGGAAAGAAATTTTTTTTATAATTAAATGACTTTCAGCTTAAAATGTCTAAAACTGTTGAAAACAAGGCGTCATACCGTGATCGGAGATGAAATGTTAATTTATATACGGCAATTTCCATATTAACAGATCTATAAAATGTACGCCAACTTTAAATTTGAAATAATTTTTAATATTCAGATATTTCTGGTTCGTAAAGTAAATACAGGCATATTTTTCTTCCATATACACAAAGTTTAAACGTTGCTTGATATCATCAAAACATAAATCACTAGATCATATCATATGTTCGTTTGAATACAACATATGCTCGTTTAGATCGATCATATGTTCGAAACATGATAAAGATATTATCGATATCCTACCTCCCATAATCAATACATATTCGACATAATTACATTTTTATCACCTCTGTACCCAACAGAGGGTTACACCGAACTCGTTCAACCTTTCGTGCCAGAACAGGAGGGGGGAGAGGATATATCCCATCTAATAAACAAATATTAAAAAATAAAGATGGGCCTATCCTTGTGCTCAACAGGATAGGTCAACAAAACAAAGAGAAGGATCAAAAGTGGCCGACAAATTCTTCGTTGGTATCAGTTCACTCCTCTTTCTGACGTCTACCCTTAAAGACCAGACGATAGGAGGGGAGTCTACATTTTATGCAAATATCGGAGGGATCCCGTGAAGAGCATAAAAAAAAAAGTCTGCGGTTAATAAATTATCGTTTTCTTTTTTCTTTTGCTCACATTCACATGATGATAAAATACATTCTTTCTAAACAAATATAAAAGAACAAATATAATTGAAAGATTATACAGTGCTTTTAAAAATGTTTTGAAGCGCACCAGCAACTTTGTAAGAAAAGGCCCATGAGTATCACATAAGGTCTAGCTATAGTCAAGTGATCGTGCCCGATCGAATAAAAGCTATTTCATCGCCACTATAGGAGAATCGAATAAGTTGGGATAACAAAGTTAGATATGAGAATGATAATTACAAAGTTGTACATTATTGTCTAAAGAGCAGAAATCGACAATAAAACTGTTACACAAGGCAATTATTTGACAATATAGTTATTAGGGAGGAGTTATTAAGGATATATATAGTTATTCTGGATTATAGTTATTCAGGAATCTATAATAACAAAGGAATATGTGTGTCTGCTCGTCTGTAGGTGTCGTCTGTTCATTCGTCTGTGCCGTATGTATCGGAAAATCTAAGCAACATACGGTCATAAACTTTTCCCTTCCAGTTTCTAATTCACTCCAAGTAAGATATGTTGATTTGAGTATTTATAATATAAGCACCTTGGTTTATCTGTCTGTTTATCTATGTATCTCTGGATAACGCTTGGGGAAATTTTGATATCGAAATTGGCGGAATATCTCCAACTAGACGAAATATTTTAAATGTTGCCGAATTGACGAAAATGTCGCCAAATTGATAAAAATGTCGCCAAATTAATAAAAATGTAGCCAAATTCGTGAAAATGAAGACTAATTGATGAAAATTCAATATCTTGGAAAAAATATAAGAATTTACTGTAAAAATTACCTATTTCCCCATTTGTAGCTTTTGGCGGAATTCTAACGACGAATTTTGTCTGCATATCGCCAACTTGGCGACTTAATAATACAACAAACAATATTTTAGCTGCTACTAAATTGACGAAAATGCCGCTAAATTGATAAAACTGTCTCTAAATCATTGAAAATGACGATTAATTGATGAAAACTCAATATCTTGGGAATAACATAACAAACAACTATATGAACAATTTATTTCTCCGTACGTCAGTAATGCTTAGCGAAAAATTTGTCGCAAACTTGACGACTTTTTTAAACATTGTCAAATTGACGAAAAGGTCGCCAAATTGAAAAAATTGTCCCCAAATTTATACAAATGTCACCAAATTGATAAAAATAATGCTAAATGGGAGACAATGCTTTGCGAATTTTTAATTCCGTCATATGACGAAATTAAATAGTAAGCAATTCTATTTTCCTTTGTAATTAAGCAATACTATTAAACTCAGTGTAACACATTTTGACTTGTTATTCAATAATGTTATTAGACTTAGTTCAATGCAACTTGATTTGAATATTCAATAATGCTGTTAAACTTAAAGTAACGTAAATGTTCAAGCTGCGTATTTAAAATTAAAATTTTGTTCATGTCGACGTCAGAATGCGAAAAAAATTACTGGAATAGCGATGTGCCGAATACCCACTTGTTGCAAGATATGGTGTTTTATCACAATGATTATTCATTCATACCCTAAGAAATGTAAATTGGACAAAATTATATTTCAAAGCCTGGAAAATGAATTATAAGTAACTGCTCAAAATATGGTACAAAAACTGATATAAATCATGTTTGAAATCGTATCAAAAAGATATTTTTTTAATAATAATATAATCTGAGTCAGCATACAATATTTAGTAAAAACCCATAATATTATATCCAAAATATTAAATATTAAATAATTAATCTATAATAAAGCCTGCTAAATTGTAAAATTATACCAAAACAAATAAACTCTGTATGGCGTTCACATTTTTTTAAATTCATTTGTCTCCATAGACATAACATCATCCGACCTCTGACCTCTGATATCTCACAACATAGAATGAAAATTAAATTTTGGGCTTCGTCCGACCTAACACATAATTAGTTCAAATTAGTTTTAAACTTTAGCACACAATAACGATATGAAACGAGTTTTGGATTCTGATACGATTTCTTCACACTTGTTCGCATCATCGAAGCATGTGTCATACATAATAGCAAAACATTTTATCTGATATAGCATATTGCAAATGTTATATCACTGCTAAAACTCTCGCTAAAGGATTCTCTATTATTAAATGCCTTCCAAAACAATTGCAGAATCGTGTGCTGTTTTAGAAGTTTCCAGATAATATCTCCGTTTTATTGAAGGGTTTTACCTTGCCAAATACCAAGTAAAAACTTTTTTTAGGATCGTTATCAATACTCCAGCTGCCTAGTTACACGTAAAACAAATGCAATTGTAGTTTAAAGTTAATAAGCAAGGCCAAATTTGACACGAAATATTGCAAATTAGCGCTGTTTTTAGTCTTTCGTCCTTTCACTGATTTTATCTGGTGCACTTTATGTAATGGTGATATTTTAATATTTTCCTAATTCCCCTAAGTAAATGAAGGTTTAGTTGGTTTTATAGATAGAGTTTCCAAAGATCTTTAGAGTTTTTGTGTTTTAAATTATTATATCATACAAGTGAAACCCGTGGGCATTCTGCCCTATAAGTAATTACCCAAAACTGGTATTTTCATGGGATATACCCAGTATAATCGTTACAACATTACAGAGTTTTTATTTTCAGAATGTTGTTATTAAAACGTAAGTAATAAAATATGGTGGTTTTGTTTATAAAAGAACTCTAGAATCTGTATTAACGTATTTTAATAAGAACTTGAATAAAACTACATCTTAACTCAGGCAATACATATGTGACATAAGATATTAATAGGTTTTAAATAACGACTCGTACTAATTTCTGTCTATGAAAAAAATAAATAAATAAATAAAATAAATAAATAAAAATATTTTTTTAAATTTTAAACTTTAGAATCCGTGACAGTATATTTTATGGCAAGATATTAACTGACGCTCGTACCTTCATATATACATCCAACAATGCATATTTGGGCTTATATATGAAGGTACACCAAAGGGACATATTATCATGTCTGTAGGGAAAATGTTTGGGGAGGGATTGCACTCGGATGAGCTGGGTTCGATTTCCTGCTAAAAGTGTCCTCGAGTTCATACTATGTGAGTCCGTAGGTCCTTCCTAGAGATTTGTGGTAGGGGAATGAATGATATGAAGGTGGGTGGCTCCCGAAGAGCCCAGAACATCGACCAGAGGTCTATTGTACTACCCCAACAGGCGAATGTCCTTAAAAAAAGAGACCAGTAGCCGAAGAAAAAATCAGCAGGCACTTGACAGGAATGTCATACAACTCCCATGGCTCGATCACATGTCGACCCAAGTGTTCGAGCCTATGGCCGGAGAGCACCTCACATTCACAGAGAATGTGTACGGCAGTTTCTTCACTGTATTTGCAGCCTCTGTAAAGCGATTCTTTCGTGGCACCCATAATATTAAGGTGTCTTTTAAGGGTGCAGTGTCCAGCAAGGAACCCGACAGCCCTTTTGATGCCAGTTCTACTGATCCTGAATAATCCCTTCTGACGTATGCTGGGTCAATTGCAGTTGATAATTTTCGCCTGCCTTTGGCCCTTACTATTACGCCAGTTTCTGCACTGAAGCTTTCTGAAGATGTCATAGACAGTTCTTCTAGTTAGTTCATTGGGAACACCCAAAGCCGGCTCAGGACCAACAAAAAGAATACTTGAGCCTTTCCTAGCCAATTCATCAGCCAGCTCATTTTCTGGAATGCCCGTATGGCCAGGTACCCAGTAGAGTATGACTTTATGATTGCTAGCAATATTGCACAGTACATTATAGCACTTCCAGACAAGGGAAGATGTCATAGTAGAATTTCCTAAGGCCATAAGAGCAGCTTGACTATCAGAACAGATAAGAATGTGGTTGCTCCTATAATTTCTGTCAAATCAAATTCTACAACACATTAGAATAGCATAGACCTCAGCCTGAAAGACAGTAGTATGACTGCCTAGAGGATAAGACATTTTAGTGTCATCATCCAGACAGCAAACACCAGCACCAGTACTGGTGCCAATCTTCGAGCCATCTGTGTATCATACAATACAATTTTGTTTATTGTAGGTGGGAGTCCTCTTTCAGTCATCCCGTGAAGGGACCTGAATTACATAGGGCTTGTCAAATGTATATCGGACCTGTATACCATCAGATGGCATATGGAAATAAGGATGATTTATAACATTACTGTTGAGACCACTTCAAGATAAATACTTAGAATAATCCTTCCAGTGTTTCAGATATTTAAGTCTGTTCATGTAGATGAGAGCCTCAGCTTCAATGTGCATGTAGAGAGGGTGCAATCCGAGCAAAAGTTCAAGAGTTGCAGTGGGAGTGGTTTTCATGCAACCAGAGATCGCAGTACATACCATCCTTTGAAGCTTAATTAAATCTAATTTAGCAGTTTCACATCTGACTCTAGACCACCAAATAATGGAGCCATAGGAGATGATGGGACAGATTACCATAGAGTAAATCCAATGGATAGCCTTGGGATTCAGACCCCAGGTTCTCCTAATAGCATTTCTACAGGACCAGAAGATTCTTTTGGCTTTAGTTATGCAGTAATCCAGGTGTCTCTTCCAGTTGAGACCCATGTCAAAGAAGATTCCTAAGAATTTTACCTCCTTGGAGCACATGAGCTTCTGACCAAAGAAACGAATGTCTCTAAGGTTAAGAATGCGTTTTTTTGTGAACGCAACCATGGTTGTTTTCTGCGGATATACAGAAAGTCCAGCATTTTTGCACCATGTCTCAATACCCCTAAGGGCGGTGGACAACATATCAGAGGCAGTGTTACCAAATTTGCCTCTGGCAATGATGACAACATCGTCAGCATATCCAACACAGGATACACCGGAACTAGTTAAGTTGTCCAGAAGAGAGTCTACAACTAAACACCTGAGAATTGGTGAAAGTACGCCTCCCTGTGGACAGCCTGCCAGAGCATGCACCGTCTTATTGTCACCAAGCAAAGATGCACAGATATACCTATTAGATAATAGGTTCTTGATCTAACAAGATATCGTCATGTCAACACCCTTCCTATCACGAGCATGTAGAATGGTGTCAATAGGAACTTTATTAAAAGCACCCTCTGTCAAGAAAAGTGGCTAGAGCAATTTCCTTGGCATTAAAGCTTCTCTTCAGAATAAAGGAGAGACTGTAGAGGGCAGTATCCGTAGATTTACCCGGTTGATAGGCATGCTGAGAGTTAGACAGAGGCATAGAAGCCAGAGTCACTTCCCTGATATACCTGTCAATGAGCTTTTCGATAGTCTTTAGAAGAAAAGACGTAAGGCTAATAGGTCTGAAGGATTTGACCTCATAATAATTATCCTTACCAATCTTTGGAATAAAGATTACCCTTGTATGCCTCCAGGCAGAAGGTACATGGCCAAGGGCAATACAAACTCTGTAGATTCTGCAGAGAATGGGAGCAAGCATCTTAATTCCCTCCTGAAGAAGGATGGGATTGATGGCATCATTCCCATCCTTTAGGGAGTTTAAAAGAGTTTAGAGCCCAATTAACCCTATCCAAAGTGACCACACGCTTAGCAATGCTCCGCTTACTGCTGTTACACGCAGAAGTGAGGTGAGCAGCAGGGGTGGTGCTGTGGTAATTATATTCAAAAACCGGAAAATGAACCCTGAACATTTCATCCAGGATCTCTTCCCCAGCCCCAGAATAGCCACGATTAGGTAACTAACTGTGGTAGGGGAACGATGTTACGGTCCCTGTAGATGCCATTCCCACTGGGTTTCGGTCAAAATTGGGTGGCACTGTCCCAGTCGTGCAAACAGATAGCTTACATCTTCGGGTAGGTCGGGCTGTCTGTTTCGAAGAAGAAAAAGGAAGAAAATGTTTGTTTCAGTGTTCCCTATCTCCCATTAAAATTAGTGTAGACGGTTGTAATAAAAATAAAATGTGAACTGGAGAATTTGCATCATTTCATCTTTATTCAATACATTATTTATTGATTATATTCTCTGTTTGAAATAATTTTATCCCGAAATATTTTAATTATCTTTTCCTTACATATGTTAATCTTAAATTATTAAAATCTTTGATTTATTTACGTTTCAATTACATAGCAGTAAAAATAATTTCCTGAAGATTAGGATTTCTGTTTTCTTCCTTCCAGAAAATATTGGCGTACAAAATGCTTTGCGAATATTTTAATTTGATTTTTACAAAAATGAGATGAATTTTTTTTAACTGTTTTTTTTACTGTTAGATATTTTTTTTTATTTATAGATATTTCATGATAGCCATAAAAACGTGCTTAAATTGAATGATAAAATGTGCTCAGTATTATTTGCCAATTTAATCGTCTTATCGTCGTCCAAGAAGTATTATTATTACCTTCGCACACATAGTACTGAGAACAAGAAAATTTTGGAATTTGAGATTTTGATGCCAATGTATTTATTTAAGACCTCATGAACATGTTTTTGACTATTTTTGGAGTGATGTCTCTCTGTGGTCGATTTCTTGTGCACACGATAGCAGCCACAAATATTAATGGATTTCCAAGAAACTTTATATCCGGGTTTGCTGTCCAAAAATTTAGAACTAGATAGAATACTGTTTTAAATTCAAGCGAAAACTTGCATTAAATTCGAGTGAAATTATATATTTTTTAACGTGGCAGCATATGACAAAATTTGGCACCATCATGCATAAAAGGGATTATTTAAGGAACAATGATCACCAGAATTAAGGGTTTTAATCATTGTTGTGAAAACTGACCGCCATACAAAATTTTTTGGTTTGTGACGTCATTATCCCCCCTTAGGGGGGCAAGTTAAACACTGGAGGTACATTGCCAAGTACAGTATCAATCAAAAGATTTTTTCAAGCCCTTTAAAGTGAAGGGTAATACGCTATAGCTGTAATCGTTTGGACCCATAATACCGATTTTTCAATGTTTTTCTTGTAAAATTTGAGTAAAAAAATATGAATACTGGTGTAAAAAACGTCGACCTGAGCCACTATCTTATTAATTTAAAGTTAATATCAAAATGAACATTCAAATGTCTGAACGCATGTTATATTTTGCATCGCAATAAGCAGATACTAATATTTTGATATAAACCAATTAGAAAGATCAAAATATAGGCAATACAAATATAGTACATGAATGGAAAAAAATCTGAAACGTAACCTTTATAAAAATGTTCCCTGGTCTTAGAAACTCAAAACATGGACTAAATTTAATGTGGGGCTATTCCAAGGCTACCCACAAAATTTCATTAAATTCGGTTTGGCCGTTCTCCCGTGATGATGAGACAAACAAACAGACATACATATTTTCAATTTTATTTATATAGATATATACATAAAGCGCTTTATATTATGCGTGCTGATAAATTTGGGAATAAATCTTCATGGCTTTAAATAAAAAAATATTTATTATAAAACACATTTTCTATTCTTCCCATTGTCTTTTAGTCGGCTTTTATCATGTGTTTAACGACCAAGCTTATATTTTTAAGTAAGACCTTTAAGAAAAAACCTGATGTGAGCAACACATGACTTTCCTTATATAATGCGATGAATTTGCTACTTTTACAGTAAAAAAATCGGTTATTCTTAGAATAGATACTTATATTCTTCATTTTTATTGATTTTGCGTCATTTTTTTCCATTTGGCGAGATTTTCGTTAATTTGGCAACATTTAAAAAAATCGCCAAGTTGGCGCAATTCCGCCAAATTTGTCGCCAAAATCTCGCCAAGCGTTATGGACGGAGAAATAAGTTATTCTTATAGCAGGTAAATGACTATTGGTGTTCAAATACAAAATTATTACTCAAAGTATCTTTTCTCATGAATGGAACGAGCTAGATCCACGAGAATGATGTCACCCAATTTATCGCATGGTATTGCATATGAAAAGTGAACATATTTCTCAACAGTTAATTTTTTGTTTTAATTTATGGAATTTTTTTAATACATTTATTTGAAAAACGTGCAATATCTCAAGAACGGTTCGTACTAGCGTTCTAAAGTTTCTAAGGAAAAATTACATAAGAAATGTCTATGTGCGTAACCTTATCAAAGGTTTTAATTTTTTGATGATTTTTTCAAAATTTCACTCAAAAATTTAGGGAGTTTCTGAACATTCGATTATGTTTTTAAAAAATAGGCTTCCAGTATTCACGGATTGTGATTTTTGTACCAAATTTCATTCGAATCGCTCCATTCGTTCGTGAGATATCGTCTCCACAGACTCACTGACGCGCACACACACACACACACACACATACTTTCACACACACGAGCATACTTTCACACACACACACACACACACACTTTCACACACACGCACATATACTTTCACACACACACACCTCCTCAAAAATGTTTGATTTGTGATCAGGGATGCTTGAAACGTGCTCTCCCGTCGAAAACTCGAATTCGAATTTTCGACCCCGTCACAATACTTTCTTTATACATTATGTATATAAGGAAAGTAATAAGAAAGTAAGAATTCGAACCGAGTTCTTTTGAGATTTCTGAGATATTTTAATCGTAAAATATTTATTTCTACTCGCGTTTCAGTACTTTCCGAATGTTAAAAAATGATCATTTTTAAAGTCTAGAAACTCAATTATTTAGAGGAAATATACATATTATTATAAAATTGCCAATTCTTATTTGTTGAGTAAAAAATGATACTTTAAACTGATTATTTATGAAGTATATTTTCTTATTCAATTTCTAGTTATCAGGCATTTTAGAAAAAAAATGTTTTTAAAAATTCGTTTCAGGTATTCAGGAACACAAATACCAATAAAACAATTTCTGAATTTAAATAAAATTATGGACTTGATTGCATTAATTGTTAATCGTAATAATCTTAAATTTATTTTAAGTAACATATGCATATAAGAAAGCTTTAATTTTTGATACTGTTTTTCCACTATATAAACATTTGTTAATCTGCAATGAAAATTATTTTTCAAACATCAGATATTTTTAACATTCCGGATATGCTGCAGTAGGCCATGGGGATTTGTTATTACCACAAATTGAAAAATATAAAAGCAGCTACGAACAGTTTCGCTTTCAAAGAATGTTCAACATTTTGAATTTTTAAATTTAAGAACACAATAAAATAATTTAAAAATTTAAAAAAAAAAACTGTTTCTATTCGACAGTACTATAACAAATAAAATTACTTCTGTACTGTAAACATATCTATGCTTGTTTTCGAAAAGCCAATTAGAATTAATATGGATTCTGTCTTGAAATATTTACTTAGAAGCTGTATCTTCCTGGTGAATAATGTCAATATGAACTAACTCATGTCAGAATTGAGTGCTTTTTCTTTGAATGCGCAATATTGGTTTTTATCTGTCTGGAAATTTATTTTCTTTTGTCTCGTGTATATAAAGATGAACTTTTAAAAATTTATTTTTCTTTCCTTGTGGTATTTATTCCACAAGCCAGTCATAAAACTAAAATGCTTTTAATATAACGATGAGGTGTTTGTTGAGTGCGCCATCCGGTAGATATTTTAATGTGCTCATACGAGAGATTTGAATGAGGATACACAAATCCTATACCAGTCTAAAATAGTGTTACGAATGTGTAAAATGTTCTCACTGGAGTTTCTTTTAAAAGCCAAACAGAGATAACACCCGTACAGACAATCTTTCCTGTAATGTGAATCTAGGGTTGCCAGCTCCTGAAGTTCGGGAATGTTGCAAGATTTGGCGATTTATCTCCAATTTGGCGACATTTAGCGATTTTTCGACAGTTCGAGAAACATCTTGAAATAACGAATGTTCTACGAGATACGAGAAATTTCTAGAAGTTTCTGTAGAGAGTCTATTAAAGAAGTCATTACTTAGTTGGAGGGTAGCTGAAGTGATTTGAACTGCGGCATTCGTCAATGTTTTGTGAATAAATAGTAGCCGCTATTTTGCGAAATTAGTGGAGTATTTAAGTGCTGTTCTGCTGTATATTGTTTCTGTTTACCCTGTGCTTGTGAATAAACGTGTTATTTATCCAAAAAAGTGGACTCATTCTTGTATCCTAAGCGTACACCCAAGATACCAAAGGATACGTTATAACAATAGACTGTGATAAATCTAAGATTTTTTGTCGGGAATTTGAGTAAAAAAGTGATATGAATCTCACTATAGATCTAAGCAGTTCAATTATTCTTCGAGACCAATTATAGAATTTCAGTAATAACTCGCCACGATAAACACTTTCCGCCCCTCTGAGAAATTGACAAATTTTCAATATTCTATAAAGTCCCAGTTTTTTAATTTCCCATAACGCTTTTTTTTCAATTTTCCATTTATCATGCAATTTCTCAGGGAACATTGTTCTTCCTACATTCTCTGACTTTTGAACTACCGCCACTTCTATTTCGTAGTGCACTAAACTCTTAAAGAATGAAATTATATATAATTTTGTTTTTCCTAATCTAAACTTCTTTTTCCGCTGTGCAGGTAAGCATTGTAACTGAAATATAAGTTTTTTAAAGTCACTAGTTTGTTTGTTTTTCTTCATAGTTTGTAAAATGCGAACTGTGTTAACATCTTCTTGAATAGGTCTCGTTAAATAAACCGTTTATTCCAAACGATTTATTTAGAAACGATAGGTCTCGTTAAAAATATCGTTTATTCGAAACGAAGTGTACGCTCCCGTTTATTTGTTTTAAAAATTTTCTATTTTAACAAGTTTCTAAAAAAGCCGGATATTTTAAAACGCTCGCCTCAGGAATCGAAAGTATATGTTCGGGATACAAGAATGAGTCCAAATTTCTGGATAACTAACATGTTTATTTACAAGCACAGTGCATACAGGAACAATATATAGTAAAACAGCACTTAAATGTTCCACTAATTTAAAAAACAGTTGATACCATTCTCAAAACATTGACAAATATCACAGTTCAATGTAGCTCGTATCACGGCAAGTGCTGTCCAACTGAATGATGACTCCTTTTATAGACTCTCTATAGAAACTTCTAGAAAGCTATCGTATCTCGTAGAATATTCGTTATTTTTAGATGTTTCTCGAATCTTCGAAATGTCGCCAAATATCACCAAATTGGCGATAAATCGCCCAAACAGGCAACCCCTCCTCCAGACTAGCATACGGCAACCCTAGATTCACTTCATAAGATAGGTTGCCGGTACGGGTGTTTAACCGTCTGGTTTTCAAAAGAGACGCCTGTGAGGAGGGCATTTTACACATCCATAACAATATATTTGTTCTTACAAGCTATTTACAATTTGTTTGACCATTAAAAGTAAGGACTTTAATTTAATTACTTAATTTAAAAAGCATAAATTAAATTTAAAATATAATTTTAGAAAATATTTTCTTTTCTCTATGAATCTCGTAAGCATTTTTAATGTGTGTAACGATTGTTTATTTACAAAACTGAGTTTTAAATGTACACAATTTTTCAATACCTTCAGCTAATGATACTTGATAAAATCTAGAATTTGTTTCAAGTACTTTACACCGGCTTAATACTTTAACACCGGCGATATACTTTACTATAAAATACTTTAACGCCGGCGATTCCATGCCAAATGTTTTGATTTTATGTCCACAATACGTCTTTGGAATAGATGCATTATTTTCCTAATTCATATTTATATTTCAATTTTAAAGGATAATCAATCATATGGTAAATGCATTTACTTGACTTACTTCATCAATCTTAAGTAATACCTTAATATCATCTATATTATCAATCACAAACCATTCCTTTATTTTATGAACACTCGAAATCATAAATCCATCTTCATCAGTTTCAGAATTGTCAACACCACACACTTTTGTTTCAGAATTTTTTGCCGATGAGGAGCAACAAACAGTTTGATGTGATTCATGAGATCATATTTTTACACAGTTTTTCTTTTTTATACGCAGGGCATTATTTTTACTCATATTTTTTTATTGCATTGATAACATTAATTTTTACATTTGAATTTTGCTTCATTTTCATTATGTTGTTTATTATAATTTGTACCCTGCTTTAAGACATCTTAATTTCATATCTAATCTGAACAATTGAATTTAAGTTTTCTGACTTAAAACTGCTCTAAAAAGAAAAAAGTTGATCGTTTTTTTAATAACTTGACATATTTTGGTAGCCTTTTCCACAGTAAAGTCATCTGTACCTAACATTATTTCTCTTATCTTTTTATTTATCTTGTAGGTGTTACTAATCCCAATTTCATAAAAATGCTACAACAAGCTTGTAAGATCTAAGTTCACGATAAATGGAAGATAATGCCGCTTCTGTAGGTTCAAAGACCCCAGACACTTCATGGCAGAAGTCTGACTTTCTACCTAACACCACCAAATTTAGACCAGAACCTTGTGGGGGTGGCAACCACAGGGACAGTGTTTTCCTTATCCTGATATATTGCCTTTCGAATGGACTTTCGGACCTGCAGATTTATCTCGCCCATAGTCAGGGTAACATGGGGATAGTCTGGGGCTGCATCGAGGATCAAACTCGAGACTTCCTTGTGAAATACTCTTGTCATAAGTACTTGTTTTCCCGGCCATTATTTTTTATGTTACACATATTACACCAACTACAATTTAGTCACGTACTAGTGAATTAAATATCGTACCAAAATTACAAAATATTACAAATGCAAAATTATAAAAACTAATTTTTTGTAAATACACCACAAACTGTTCAATATTTCCTTTGCATGCGATTACTATACCATATAATACCGCTAATGCATTCCCTTTAGGAGTAGCCTGTTCTTCAAATTTGGTAAGAACATTTTCAGAATTGTTTACCTCCGTAGTTGTAAACGTGTGAAGCTTGCAGAATTAACGTCGACGATAAGAGCTTGCGATTCCTTCCCAGTAGTTCAACTGTAGAGCGTCGGCTAACCAGTACCAAGATCCGTGGTTCGATTCTCGATTGAGGCAACAAGGCTGTTTACAATGGCGCCCAAACAAATCAACCCTGTAGGTTAGTGCAAAAATATCGGATGTCTGAAAGTGGTCTAGTACGATTAGCGCGGAATTAGTGGACTCTAGTATACACTGAGTGCCGATTTCAAATATGGGAAGTCAACTACCGCGCAGGTAGCGAACCTGGGGGTTAAAAATAGCAGCAAGATGCTAACTTGAGGTAAAAATAGCAGGATTTAGTCAATCAGATTGTCAGTTGCACATCAATCTAACAATAGAGAGTGAAAAATGCAGAGCCCCCTTTCGACGATAAGAGCTCGCACCTTCCCAATAGCTTCAACGATAGTGCGTTGGCCAGTCAGTACGAAGATCTGTGGTTCGATTCCCGGTTGGGGTAGCAAGGTTCTTTACAATAGCGCCGAAACAAATCAACCATGTAGGTTAATGAAGTTGGCGGTACAACTAGCACGGATTTAGTAGATTCTGGTATATTAAGCGCCGATTTCAAATCGGGATGTCAACGATCACTCAGAAAGCTAACCGGGAGGATGTGCTTATAATTCCGTCCCAGTAGCTTGAAGGTAGAGCGTCGACTGGCCAGTGCGTAGATCCGTGGGTTAATATCCGGTTAAGATAGCAAGTTTTTATACAGGCTATTGCATACTTTTATAGACTCAGATTCAATGATATGAAGAAAAAAAAAACAGATTTTGCTTGTCGGTATGTTCTACACTAGCGATTACTTTCCAATAGAACTTAAACTGCTGTTTGAATCTTATGATCTTGAATCTTATCATGAAAGTTTTTTTTTTTTTTTACATTTTTAGATGGCAGTAGAGCTGGAGGTGGTTTTCTCATTGCTACGGAGGAACACACTTAATTGAGTAGGAAAAAGAGAGGACACGAATCTCGAATTTTTGGCCAATGTAACCGTTTAACGGAAGCATTATCTAGATGCAATAGAATGTAGCATTGTCTATATGAATGATGAGCTATAGCATTATCTAGATGAATGATGAGCTATAGCATTATATAGATGAATGATGAGTTATAGCATTGTCTAGAAAATAATAATGATGAGCTATAGCATTATCTAGATGCAATAGCTCATCATTCTGGAGGAAAAAAGAACGATGAAACTGGTTTAATGCATAAAATGCATTGTTAGTTTAGTAGAAATTTCAAAAGCGGCACGTCTCGAAGTTTAACCTCCGCTTCTAGGTCTCGAACCGATATTTGAATATGTAGTCCAACATGATATTTTCAAAATAATGAAAAATTGAGCAACGTATATAAACGCAAATAACATAATAATGCAGCATACAGCTGTTTCGGGATACGTCGGATCCCCTTAATGAGTGTAAGATGGCCAAAACTGGAATGTGAGCAAATAGAAGAAACAGAGGGGGTTATACCCATGGTCCTGGTTTTGGGTATATAACTCACCATGCTTCTTCTATTTGCGCCTATTCTTTTTTTGGACTTCGAGTTTGTTGTTTCTTTTGCACTGATGAAGGCGATCCAGCGTTTCCAAGCAACAGCTGTATGCTACATTATTGTGTTATTTGTGCTTATATACGTTGCTCAAGTTCCTTATCCTTTGCATCAAGTGTATTTTACTTATTGATATCAACTCCATGTCTGTCAACCAAGTAACCGTAAGTTTGAACATTATTATGGTTGCGAATTAAAATATATATTTAATATTTATTTGACTCAAAGACTCTAGTTTGTCATCAATTTTTTATTTCATTTTATTTATTTCTTATATTATAATCATGGTTAGGGGTTATCCACATGGGTTTATATATATGAATCAACTGATAATATTTGCAGATGCACAGAGATGATTTTAGGTTAATGGATAATCTACATGTAAATTGCTGCTGTTTTGTTTGCACTAACCCTTTACTTTATGTTTTACGAATTATGTTATCCTTATCCTTCGCATTAAGTGTGTTTTACTTACTGATGACATTATCAATTCAAGAAGTGGCCAGCATTGAACTTAAAAACGACTTTCACTATGGAGTTATGGAAAACAAGTCCGCAAAGAATAATAGTAAATGTCATTTTAAATTTCATCTCTTAATGGATTTAAATTTGGCTCTCAAAAGCATGGTGACTTTGATAGCTCGTTATTGATAATACAAAGTCAGTGTTCTTCTCTTTAGAAAGTAAGAACATGTACTAAACTATCAAACATCATATTTTCCCCTTCTCATCTTGGTAAATTACCTGAAAACAATCTGAAGATTACAGATCTCGAGGAAGTGAAGCACTATGTGATAACATGATTTAGAAATGTCTGCAATGAAATTCTCCAGCAGCCTATAACTTCAAATTTGGAGTTTCTAGAAGAGGATTTTTGATGAGTTATTAATCCAATTTTTGATATTTGAAACTTTTCATTATTTTATTGCATTGTCAATAGTCGTATTACCTTTCATTAACCCTTTCTTATTTTGCGCTAAAAAAACGGTTTTATCGGTTTCATTTTTTACTGAAAATGTTTTGATTCTTTTTTTTTTACTCTCGAAGAAAGATAATTTACTACATTTTACTTTCGAGAAAAGATACATACCTCAGAAAATTCAATTTTAATGGTTTCAATGTTTTTATATTGTTTTATTTAACTTGCTTTGTTACATTCAAATCTTGTTATCGATTTTTAACCCAATTATTGATGGTCAATCGACTAGAAACTTTGCATACTTACTTATTTCTTGGTAACAATACAATATATATTTTATCAATTAAAAGATGACCCTCCACCCACCACCATTCGCCCTTGTATTTTTACTTCCTTCACCTATTCATGATACTCTGCTCCTCAAAGACAGAAAAAAGTACAGCATAAAAATATATTGAAGAAACTTAAAAAAAAATACGCTTTTACTTCAAATTGCACTAAAAAGTAGAAAATAATATTTTCTTTTGTGTAGTACTACCCAATTTCAAACTTTTTTATTTAGTTCATACACACGTGACTAAAAATGAAAGTTTGATAACTTTTCACTCGTTCCTTTGACTACTAAAATCTTAACTCACAGATCATTGTTGTCTTTAAGTTCTGAATCATTGTTATCTTAGAAGTTCTGAAATGTACTACAAATAAACTCTTTGTCAGAGTAATGAATATTCCATGATGAGTTTCTAAAGCATTTGAGACATACAGATAAAATATTCACTCGAATATTCGAAACGACGAAACGATGTGTAAATGCAACGTTCGATTTGGCAAAGACGGTTGTTGCTACACAATTTATAATATTATAATCCCATTAATCATTTCCCCTTTTACACAGCATCACAGCAATTTATTTCCTTTTTGCAAAATCTTTTTTGATAACATAGATAATGACAGTAATAAAATTTAATTACAATAAACACCCATAATTTTAGTTTTAGTCAAGTTTTATAAGAAAAATTTTTGTTTTTAATATATTTTTGTTTTTAATATATTTTTGATTTTAATATATTTTTATTTCAAAATAACAATTGCATTGTTATTATATTACAATTCGGCTCTAAAGACTCCCCGTGTTAATTATAGTTTATTTACGATCACCACTACTGGAATAATTTATTTTAATTCCTGTAAAATTTCAATTTTCGAAGTTGCGTCCTTTTTCAAAATTTTCTATTCAATTATCTAATACACCTTTTCATTTACTTCTCGCCTCTATTCTGCGTTTGCGTAGTGGTAAATGCTAGTTAATACATTAACTTGCATCACAATGCTAGTTAATTACACAGGCTCCTTCAATTTACTAGTTTGTACTATGGGTAATGAAAACACATTTTTTTCCACACATCTAAATCTATTTATGGCGACCATTATGGTACTTTATTTCCTCAAACCTTTTATCCAACCCGAAAGTGTAAAGTATCTGTCACCGCGATACTTCGAATAATTGTCTATAACAGTTGGTTGCTTAACACAGGGCCGATCATTTTAACTTTGTAGACCGATTGTTAACAATTGGAATGGGACCACTACATAGATGTTCGCAAAATTGCAGCATTTATCACATTTTCTTGCTGATATATATCCTGTATTGCTCAGACAATTATTCATTAGGATATAATTTTAATGTGTGTGATATAATTCTATTTCTGCATATTTTATATATTATCACTAGGAAATATTTCTCACTTCAGAGTTCTTTTATATGTGTAATGTTAAGTTTTGTGCGTATTAAGTAAATATATTGCTCTGAGAATAAGCAATGTTTGAGTTTAGTAATATTTATGCAAATATGTATGTAACTATATTTATCTTTAGAAATTAGTTTGTATAGACATATGCCATTTAAAAATATTTGACATATATATATATATATATATATATATATATATATATATATATATATATATATATATATATATATATATATATATAAAGAAATACAATCCCCAAAAGTTTGAAATTCAAGAAAGAGAAAGGTGCAAATTGCCGCACTATCAGAGTCTTGAAATATAAGATTTAAAATGAAAAAAGAAAATATATAGGTGGAATGAATGTGTTTACAGGGTTGCAGAAAGGTCAAGAAAGGTCAATAAAAAAATACAATCCCAAACTCTTAAAGGTTAGTAAAATTTCCAATTTTTGTTATTTTGATCATTTTTATGTTGTCTGGGATTCGACCATTTTTTCCCCACGGGCATGATCGATTGTTGTTTCGGGCGTGCAGAGTCTCTGGGAGCGTTTTCATGAAGTCAAAGCTAGCTTCTAACCAAGAAATAGGGCAATCCCCCTTGACCAAATCGCAATCCCCCTTGACCTTTCTGCAACCCTGTAAACAAAATCATTCCACCTATATATTTTCTTTTTTCATTTTAAATCTTATATATATATATATATATATATATATATATATTGTGGGACACAAAAAGAAATAAAAGCTTAAGTTAAAGTTTTGTACATTAAATTAATTTAGTAATTATTATTTTAATATTAAATCCATTAAAATGACCTGGCCGTTAATTCTCATATAGTGGATTTAGTATTGTTGTCGTACATTGCTAGTTGTGCCACTATAAACCCTCCAATTATTTTACTTTTCGCGTGAGACCTGTAAAGGAATAATTAATTAATGCAATGCTAAATTGATCACACCATTTAAACTTAAACAATAAAACATTTATTAACAATATTTATTTTCATTAATTATTGCAGAGGAGGGGACATATGCGACCAGAATTATTAAAATTACTATCGTGTCTATGATCTGTGATTGTTATTGAGCACATACCTTCCAATTCGTCTTGGGCTTTGATCATATCTCAAATGCTTGCATCAGTCCTCAGTACTGGCCATAACTCTTTGGTGTGTGGCTCCTCCTCGTACTCTGATTGCACTCACACATTGATATATCTCTATTATTTTGGAACCTCTACGGGACACTCTACAAGTCTGTTGGGTTTTTCATCCTTCTCTAGTCGTGCTCTTAAGTCAACATCTTGATTATTCTCTGCTGGCATGCTTCTAAGTCAAAATTCAATAGTTGTCTGCTCTCGTTCTCGGGTCACAGGCTGTGGTTCCCTCGGTGGTGGTGGTGGTGTGTGTGTGTGTGTGGGGGGGGTAACTCCGCCTTTTCTTCCATTTGGTGCTTATTGGTTACTCCTTTACCCAATGGCACCATTCCACATCTCGTAAGGCCCAGCTCAGCCGCTCTGTCATGGCCCCCTAAATTTATGGTCTTCTGATCTTTAGGTTCACGGAGTGATAAATTTAGGTGCCAGCCAGACTACACGATTTGTTCGCCGTTTTGGCCACACTAAATTTCACACATAAAAGTGTCTCATCAAATGTGAGATCTATTTCTGGTCTCTCATATATATATATTGGTAGATCCAACCATTTGAGTAGATGTATGCTTTGTATGTTATTGTATATTGTATTGGGGGTAGACGCAAGAGAGTTAACTGCTATAATTGACAACTTACTTACAGTATCTGTAGTATCTTGCATTTTTAAAAGATAGGTTTTACTTAGTATCGTCGATTTTCAATTTCCGTGGCGAGGCATAGTCGGGTTGTAAACCCAATAGGTCGACCCCTCACTCACGGTGATTGATTGATTGATTTTCTTGCTAACATTACAGATATCAGCTATTCTAAGCTGAAAAACAAAACCGGTCTATGGATGCTGATATCTGCAATAGGAGCTAGATCCTAGTGTACTTTAATTCATTTGATTCTTTGTGAATTCTGATATTTCAATTGATTGGTAGTCGCGCTTTGTTTTGTAAACGATCGTTATACGTACTGCCTTTAACAAGATATGGTGTCGTCAGCGAGAAAGGAAGATATGGTTAAAAAAGGAATAAACCGACAAGACACCGGGGTAAGAGGCATGAATCAGAACACATGGTTACCCTAAGTAAATAGATTAAAGTTAATAAATACATTTGTCAAGCACAACAAAGTCCTAGCTGTCATTGTAACAGATACCTTACACCTTCTAGTAGGTCGAACGGTCTGGGTGGTCGAACAATAAAACTTTATTGTAAAGAAAGGGTTCTACAAAGGAATTAAACACCTTACAGGACATCAACAAGTACCCAAACCCTGGGACAGTGGCGAAACTGATCTGTACACATTGTTGTAACCGGTTCACTTACATATAGTCTAAAGACTACTTCCTATCTTATAGTTAATCTCCATCGGGAGAAAAAAGTGTTCGAGAATATCAAGATACTTTAAACAAGGGAGAATATCACCCAAGGTTAATCTCCATTTTTCTTCTTTGCCAAGAAGAAAGGAAAGAAAGAAGAAAGAAAGAACTTGTAACATGTATCAAAGCAACATTTTAATTTTTCTGTGAATCTTTTATAAATAATTAAATTTTAATAAAATATTATCTATACATATTATAAATGCTATTAGCAGAGCATCCACACAAATATCTGCCGAACCGCAAGTCGCAACTCAAATTCGATCACATCAACGTAAATAACGTCAAAAACTCTATGGGCGAATACAGTTCGATTCCAAAACCATTGTTTCGTTTTCATTTAAAAATAAATAAAAGTTGAACAGAAATTAATTACTTTATTTTTAATATTTTATAAATTTGTTAAATCATTTTTAAATATTTACATCGGAAACTTAATCACTAAATCTAATGAATATTAAAAATGCAAGCCGTCAACAGACGGTACTCATTCTAACTATTACCGTTCCCAACAACATCATTATTTTGCTGTGAAAGAAGTATACAGTCACTGCATTACGTAAGAAACAGGTCTCCCACATCATGGCCTCACTTTCAGTATATGATGTCATACATTACGTAAAGCTTCATGGTTATATCACAAAAATTGAAATGTTTATCCGTGATTGAAATATGTTTGGCAGCATTTTGTAGCAGCCTTATCCAGAGATAGATAAGCAGATAAATAAATCAAGACGTTTATATTATTAATCTTGTCACGAATTCTATCGTTTTTAATTTCTAATATTTTAAAATATAAAGAAAGTATAGTTTTTACGAAAATTTTTGATTTCGAGATTTTGATGCCAAATGTTTTAGGACCTCCTGAATACGTTTTCAATTTTTTTTAGAGTGATGCCTATCCATCTATCTGTCTATCTGTCGTCTGTCTGTGCTTGATTTCTGGTATACAGGATAACTGCCACAAAGATTAATGCAATTTCATGAAGCTTTTTATTCGACTTTCTTAACAAATATCTAAAACTAAATAGAATTTGTTGAAATTCGAACGAAAACTTCAAATTTTATATTTTCTTAATATGGCAGCTTAGCACAAAATTTGACATAATTTTGCCTAAAAGGGGTCATTTATGGCTCAATGATCACGAAACTCAAACTTTGAATCATTGTAGTTAAAAATAGCCAAGTTACAATTTTTGTGTTCCTGATAGCATTAGCCCCCTCGGTCTCCCCTCCAGATCGGGTACATTGTGGAACTGGGCAGCAATCGAAAGATTTTTTCGCGCCCCTTTTAAAAGGAAAGGTAACATTCTATGATTGTGATCAACTGAATCAACAATACTGAAAGGGGTCTAAGTTTCATGATTATTGAATCATAAAGGACCCCTTTTAGTATTGTTGATCCAGTTGATCACAATCATAGAATGCTATGATTGTAATCAACTGAATCAACAACACTGAAAGTGGTCATTTATGGCTCAATGATCACAGAACTTGAACTTTCAATCACTGTAGTTAAAAATAGGCACGATGCAATTTTTGTGTTCCTGGCGGAAATTAGCCCCCCTCGGTCCCCCTTCCAGATCGTGTACATTGTAAAACTGGGCATCGATCAAAAAATTTCTTCACGCCCTTTAAAAGGAAAGGTAACATTCTATGATTGTGATCAACTGGATCAGCAATGCTAAGAGGTGTTATTTGACATTGAAGAGGTGTCATGCTAAGAGGCTCAATGACCACGAAACTTAAACGTTCAATCATTGTAGTTAAAAATAGCCACACAATACAATTTTTGTGTTCCTGACAACATTAGCCCCATCGATTTCCCTTTCAGATCGGGTACATTGGTGAAACTGGACATCAATCGAAAGATTTCTTCACGCCCTTTAAAAGGAAAGGTAACATTCTATGATTGTGATCAACTGGATCAACGATACTGAATTTTCAGTTGTTTTTTTCTTGTAGCATTTGCAAGAAAAAAAAAATTAAAAAAATTCAAAAGCTCCTTAAAATGGATTTTGGAATGAGAATTCGAGTTAACTCCAGTTAATTTTAATTTTATAAACAAAAGATCGAAATCGAAGTAGTAATCAGATCGAAATTGATCGATCGCCATTTCGCCGCTTTCTAGAAACAAAAACTCGCTTCTGTTGTAACGATTATACGAGACATATCCGATGAACAAACCGGTATTTTTAAATTACTTATAGGGGTGAATGCCTGCGACTCTCAGTAATTTAAGTAAATTGAAATAAAAAATTCCAAGGAGATACGTGCTTCAGACTTTTACACGCAAGGTTATAATTTTCCACACATACATTCCTCTTTCACGTATACGCACAAACCGACAGCACTTCGAAAGAGGTCGGGACATATTCCCAAGATCTAATATCAAATTTAAGACATTCATATAAATTCTATTTCTAGATTCTACTGTGTGAAAAAATTAATATAAAATTGAACATAACTATAGTACAAGGGAAATTTTTCCTTAAAATATATCCTCTCAAAGACTAGAGTTTTCACAAATCTTTTAAATTTCACTTATCTTTTAAATATCCTAAAAACATGAACAAATATTAATACGATGCAAGTATTTTTATCAAAAATTGAAACCACCGCTCATTCCACTGCTCCAAAATATTTTTAAATTCTTATTTTAAAGATGGAGCCTATGAAACTGAAGCTTAGTTTATTTAAAATAAGAGACGCTAAATATTTTTTGGTTTAATCTTACAGTTTTGAAGAACGAAGTATAAAATTCAGTTCATGCCATTTTTATCGACCAGAAAAAAAAAATAAATAAAATAAAATAATTCATGATATATAACACGTAAAAAGAATGACAACAGATGCAGAACAGGCAACTGCTTTGATGTTTCCATAAAATTCTCTAGATTTGAACATTTCTCTTTCATACAAACTAAAAAATAATTTCTTGTTTGATAAAAAACAATAATCTGTTGATAAAAGGACTTAAGAGGTTTACAAGATTTGAAATGAGCTTTAGCTCCTACGCTGTTCTCCGATAAAGACTTCACAGACGAAACATGAGAAGTGTTGGTTTTGAAAATAAATCAAATCTACATTAAAGAAAAATATTATGATGTGAGATGCACATGACTTTTTCTACATAATGAACTTTTTTTAGAACGATATACTGTAAGATCTTTGGCACAGTGTTTTACAAGTTGAACTGCATATTTGGGATAACTCTTTTTTGGGATTGTGTACTAAATCTTATCTACCTGAAATTAATTCTTCTTTTCAAATTGCTAATAAATTTTTTATATACTTTCTAACTGGGCATGGCCCTTTTATTGCCTATTTACATATATTCGAGATCAATAACACCAGATATTGCTTATGTAATAATATAGGAGATTCAGAACACTACGTTTTTGGTAATAGTGTGGAGAACACTACGTAGTATTGAAGATGCAGAACACTAGACCACTACTTCATACTAAATATAATATATCAGTTAGTGAAATCCACCGATAGGAATAAAATAGTTCGATTCAAATATGTTATGAATAATAAAAATTCTTTTAATTATATCAAAAATTGTATACTTAAGGCGGGTGAAAACTCTGACCAAGTTACGTAAATTTTAGCTAATACATATATATGTCTCTTTCCTGTTCAATTATTTTCATTTTTATCTAAATTACATAATTGTATCTCTGTTTACTTTGAACAATATTGTCATTATTTTTATACTGATTTTTACATAAAATACTATATATATTTTATCACCCAACTGCAGTTGGGTGTACCTTTTTTGGAATTTTCAATATGTTAGCTTAACAATTTGTTATCGTACTCTCACTATTGAAAATATCATCAATAATTTAAAGTATTTTGTATATTGTCTATGTATGTATATGCATATTGCCATTGTCTATGTATATTGCCTATGTATGTATTTGTGTATCGCTTTTCTATGTTTTTCCTGGCCGTCCCTTGCAACTGCTCTACGCCCTTTGGTTGAGCTAGGCGGTCTGCGTAATAAAAAGAAAAATCTGATGTGGGCAACACATGACTTTCCTGATATAATGTAATGAATTTACTACTTTCACAGTAAAAAATAGGTTTTTCTTATAGTAGATACTAGTATTCTTTCCAAGACATTGAATTTTCGACAATTAGTTGTCATTTTCATTGATTTAGCGTCATTTTTATGTATTTGGCGAGATTTTCGTTAATTTGGCAACATTTCAAACAGTCGCCAAGTTGGCGACATTCCGCCAAAGTCGTCGCCAAAATATCGCCAAGCGTTATGCACTAAGAAATAAGTTATTCTTACAGCAGATAAATGACTATTGGCTTTCAAATAAAAAAGTATTACTCAAAGTATCTTTTTTCATGAATGGAACGAGCTAGATCCACGGGAATGATGTCACCCAATTTATCGCATGGTATTACATATGAAAAGTGAACATGTTTCTCAATAGGAAATATTTTATTTTTATTTTATATGACTTTTTGATATTTTTTTTGAAAAATGTACAATATCTCGAGAATGGCTCGTGTTAGCGTTCTAAAATTTATGTCAATCGCTTTCTAATAAAAAATTACATAAGAAATGTCTATTTGCGTAACTTTATTCGTGATTTTGATTTTTTGACGATTTTTTCAAAATTTTATTCAAAAATTTAGGGCGGTTCTGAACATTCGATTGCGTATAAAAACAATAAGCTTCCAGTGTTTACGGATTGTGATTTTTGTACCAAATTTGGTTCAAATCGGTCCATTTGTTCGTCAGTTATCGTCTCCACAGACCCACTGACACACACACACACATACTTTCACACACACACACACACACAGACATCACTTCAAAAGTGTTTTATTCGTGATCAGGAATGCTTGAAACGTGCTCTCCCGTCGAAAACTCGAATTCGAATCTTCGACCCCGTCACAATACTTTCCTTATACATTATGTATATAAGGAAAGTAAAAG
>OX578149.1:29931407-30038907 GCA_951213105.1 Amaurobius ferox
ATCACGAATTCTTACAGCAGATAAATGACTATTGGCGTTCAAATACAAAAGTATTATTCAAAGTATGTTTTTTCATGAATGGAACGAGCTAGATCCACGAGAATGATGTCTCTCAATTTATCGCATGGTATTACATATGAAAAGTGAACATGTTTCTCAATAGGAATTTTTTTTTTATGTGACTTTTTCATAATTTTTTTAAAAAATGCACAATATCTCGAGAACGGTTCATGTTAGCGTTCTAAAATTTATGCCAATCGTTTTCTAATGCAAAATTACATAAGAAATGTCTATTTGCGTAACTTTATTAGCGGTTTTGATTTTTTGACGATTTTTTCAAAATTTCATTCGAAAATTTAGGGGGGTTCTGAACATTCGATTACGTATAAAAACAATAGGCTTCCAGTGTTTACGGATTGTGATTTTTGTACCAAATTTGGTTTGAATCGGTCCATTCGTTCGTCAGTTATCGTCTCCACAGACTCACTGACACACACACACACACACACACACACACACACACACACACACACACATACTTTCACACACACACACACACACACACACAGACATCACTTCAAAAATGTTTGATTCGTGATCAGGGATGCTTGAAACGTGCTCTCCCGTCGAAAACTCGAATTCGAATTTTCGACCCCGTCACAATACTTTCCTTATACATTATGTATATAAAGAAAGTAAAATGAACTGTATACTCGTATTAACATTAGACGATTTTTTGTATGAGAACAGGCAAAACTATTTTGAGAAGTACCCAATTTAAAGTTCCGCTCGAGTTTGAGCCTCACCCACAGGTTTAAACCCGATCCAACCCGTGGAATTTGCAAAAATTGCTTCGGGCCGGGCAGAACATATTTAATTTTGAAAAAAAAATAATGAATTTTAATAGAGTACATGAAATTATTGTGTTGATTTTCAACTATTTAACAATAAATGTTTAAAAAACTTTTATCTTCATTCTTCGTACAAAAATTTCACAAATTTGGGTTTGTAATATATATAAATACTAAGCATTTCGAGCCAAAAGTCAATGGTCCAGACCATGCTCGGGTTCTACATCTTTAAATCTCTATGGGCTCGGTACAGTACTGATTCTCCCGACCGTCCAAACAGATACAATGGGCACCTTCCGATAGGTCGGACGCTCTGGGTCAAGAGAAATATAACACTGGTTCTGCCAGGTCGGGCCAGGTGAAAGTCTAAAATTTTTGTCCCTGCTGACCTATAACCCAATTAACTTTTATAATTCGCGCAAATCTGGCTTGATACTTAGAAATATTGATAGCATCCGCTATAAGCAATATCGTCTCCATATTAAATGTTTCAATACTTAATGCATTAATTTAGCGTCATTACTAATGCACATGGACAATCTAAAAATGTAAAATCTTCTGAAAATAGACAATAATCTGAATATCTATTATGGGGCAAAAATGAGACTTCTATGTGGAATTGACGAAATGGTAAACTGACGATGATGGCAAATACAAATTGAAACTAAACCCATTAAACATCAGAATTTACCATTGTGCTGAAAATAAGTTACTTAGAGTCCTTGAGTAACAGTATATTATTAAAGATTTCATTTGATGAAGTGCACTTTAAGTGCTTTTAAGTGAATATACACTATTACTCATTTTTACTGTAGTCACTAGCCAACGTTCTGAAGGTGTATGCTTTTACTAGGGAATTCTGCAGTGTATATGTGAGTGAGAAGTTAAAGGTACATAACGAATTCTCTTTAAAACCAAAAAACCTCGCGTATGTATAAGGGGCAGTCAAATGAAAACGAGACAGACTATATAAGGGGCCTGGCGCGGAAGTTGGTAATGCAGGTAGGGTTGTGTATAGAAGCGCCCATCTATTGGGTATCAGGAACAGCGCGAACGTTAAGAGCCGTGTCATTCGTCTGTTAGACGTGCTCGAAGTGAGGTCAGCGAGTCGTGTGTGCATCCGACATTACTATGGAGGCCGGGAAAGAGGAACAGCGTGCTGTAGAGCATTTCTTGACTGCGGAAGGTGTGTCAGGAAATGAAATTCATGCCCGAATGTCTGCTGTGTATAGCGAATACAGTATGTCACGTGCGCGTGTGTTTGAGTGGACTAAACGATATCGTGACGGTCGGGTGTCATTGAAAGACAACAGCCGGCCAGGACAGGCTCATCCTGTCATTGCTGCGGTGGATGCTGCCGTTAGAAATGGTCGACAGTGGAAGACATTGGGACCTGCAATTCCTGAAGAAAGACATTCGTGGTCGTCGATTTGCCTCAGACGAAGAGGTGCACGCCTAGATACAATCATGGTTCCGTAGGCAACCAAAAACATTCTTCCATAAAGGCATTGACCGTCTTGTCTCACAGTAGGACAAATGCTTTAACAGTTATGGCGATTACTTTTGAAAGAATAAACAGTTTACGTACTTTTTTCCATCTGTCTCGTTTTCATTTGACTGCCCCTTATACTTTATTGAAAGCGAATACTTTATTTTCCGGTAAATTAAAAATATCTATCAAAGAAGATAAATTTAGATACATCCTACTAAAATTAGGGATTAAACGATTGTAAATTTCTAAAGTAGCCGTTTTAAATGCAGAAATAATGAAAATTTCCAGACTGCTGAGCGTGCGAGTATTTTGTTTTGGAAACGTAAGTGCAAAATGCTCCTTGCAACGTCACGTGCCCGTGCTTTATTGGATTTAGAGATCTTTGCTGTAGAGTATAGCAGTTATGATATCGATATTTTAACCTGGATTTTCCAATTGCCGGAAAGGCTGTAATACATAAAATGTCACAATTATGGCAGCTCAATCTATTAACTTACTCCTTAGCAAAGTATTAATGCAGGAAAACAAGATATTTTATTTTGTTCAAAAAATTAGAAGGTAAAATGTTCTTGGGGGGGGGGGGGGTTCTAATGATCATTAATGATTGGTGAGGTTTGAGCAGAATAGATAAAAATACACATATTTATGTATGTATTCATGTGCTGTCAGGCAAGCTTATAGATTAACTTGAATGCAAAATCTCGTCAGATATTTTGTATAAACAGTCAGCAAGTAATTTGAAGAGCTTTGAAAGCCTGCAAACAATATAAATGTGTTTGAAAAAATTCGAATAAACTTATTGAATTATACTGAAGTTTTATTTTACAAAATGGTTTTTACGCAAAACCATTTCGGCTCCATGGGACTGGAGCCACTTGCTGATTGTTTTGATTGGCTAAGAATTTCAGGTGATTACTTTTTCAGTTGCCCATTGGAGAACTGCAAACTTTATATTTAAATTTTTCATTGTTGATAACTTATTTCATCATATGTGGTCCTATTCGGATGAAATAAACAGCATTTTATTAATCTATCAAAACTGTATAATACCCCCCCCCCCCCCCCCCAGTAAAATAGATATAAAAAAAGCGAAACATATCGACATCATTTTCTATATACCTTATATCGTCGTTGCACATCAAACGTTTCTCATGCGAAATATGCGAAAGGGATAATTGGTGTTTTAAGAGTAAAAGAGTTACTATTTTTTTTTGTTAGATTCTGGGCCATTTTGATAAAAAAGTCTAGTTCTATATTTCTGATTTATGCCAAAATATAATCAGCTCTAGAGCAACGCATAACTTACTTGAATACCAAATTTTATGAAATTCGAACAAATAGTTTTGGAGTTAAATAGGAGAGATTCATTGCACGAACTGATAGACAGATACGCACACACGCACAAAAGTTAAGCTGGAAATTGTTGATTTGTGTTTCACGTTGCTAAAGAATTGAAAAATTTCTTGAAACGTCAAATTCGAATTTTAAATCATATTTGTTTTTACTTTTTTATTGGTACTTATATCGGAAATATTTGGCGAATTTCGCTAAATATGTCTTGATTCAGACCAGTCGTATTTTATTGGATAACTCATTTTAAATTTCTTTCATTTATTTTTTGAAAAGAAATGGCAGATCTTATGAACATCAAACGGGATTTTTGCTTGAAAAGGAAGAAAAATGCCTTGAGAAATCGCGTCCGATTTAAAAATATTAAGATCCTTAAGATATTTAGGTTTTCAAATTGTCTATAACACGTCAGAAATACTGCTAAGTGACAAATAGAAGTCATAGCCAAAAATTAAACTTTGAGTGAATTAAAAAATCTGATGTGGGCAGCACATGGCTTTCTTTCTATAATGCATGCAAGTATATTATTTCTTTTAATGCGAATTAATTATGCGAAAGTAAGAACCTAGGTACAATATTTTTAACATTGAAAATTACGCTAGCATTTGGTGATTTTCCGAATGAAAGCATGCAAAATGATTTTGAAGAACCAAATTAACTTATATTTCTCGCTAATACAACTTGACAATTGGAAATATTGTTAATATTTGCTAAGCAATATAGTCCATTATATTAAAATATGATTATTATTATTTGTTCATCAACGTGGTGTCATTTTTGTAACTTTAGCGTCACTCTTGCAGTTTAGCAACATTTTAATTAATTTGTCACCACATTAAGAAAAAAAAGAAATACATATTTGATAATATTTATTACTGTTCATTTTTATATAATTTTCTGGATATATTTATTTGAAAACTATGCAATATTTCGAGAACGGTTCAAGCTAGCGTTTTAACGTTTTGCGTCATCCATTTTAGAATAAAGCAATACGTAGAAAATAGTTTTTTTAACGTTATTGAATATTCCGATGTTTTAAAGAATTTTTTAAAAAACTAGGGCGCTCTGACCCTGCTCGCTCCTCTCGCTTTATATCTATCTTTCCTAAAAATTCTACTTTCAAAAATCTCTTTTTTATCCCTGCCTATTTTTCGCTGGAAGAAAAAGCAGGGATTTTTCATAGCCTAGGGGATCCAAAAAGTGAATTTCTTGATCATGAGCTCGTTTCGCGAGCTCTTTCTTGCCAAATTAAAGTTTAAATCGATAAACGGTTTCTTTCATCGTGTTACCCTATTATTTCTCTATAAATGTATCAAATTTCATATTTTTGTATGCTATAGTTGTTACGATGCGGGATAGAGAAATCGCGAGACCTGCCGATACGAAAAAAAAGTTCACTTCAGAAGTGCATAAAAAGGTAAAAGTAGGTACCTGTCTGCAAAAATTCGTGGTCGTAGTTAGTCTATCCAGGACGCAAACTCACAGATCAAATATTTGTTCGTTGATTTTGACATTAAATATTTCTTAAACTACAATATATATCAAAATATGGTTTATTTCAGCGTCTTTCCCAAAGCTTTTTCTACAAGTGTACCAAATTTCACTTTACTTTCCTTATATACATAATGTATAAGGAAAGTATTGTGACGGGGTCGAAAATTCGAATTCGAGTTTTCGACGGGAGAGCACGTTTCAAGCATCCCTGATCACGAATCGAACTGATCACGAATTCTTACAGCAGATAAATGACTATTGGCGTTCAAATACAAAAGTATTATTCAAAGTATGTTTTTTCATGAATGGAACGAGCTAGATCCACGAGAATGATGTCTCTCAATTTATCGCATGGTATTACATATGAAAAGTGAACATGTTTCTCAATAGGAATTTTTTTTTTATGTGACTTTTTCATAATTTTTTTAAAAAATGCACAATATCTCGAGAACGGTTCATGTTAGCGTTCTAAAATTTATGCCAATCGTTTTCTAATGCAAAATTACATAAGAAATGTCTATTTGCGTAACTTTATTAGCGGTTTTGATTTTTTGACGATTTTTTCAAAATTTCATTCGAAAATTTAGGGGGGTTCTGAACATTCGATTACGTATAAAAACAATAGGCTTCCAGTGTTTACGGATTGTGATTTTTGTACCAAATTTGGTTTGAATCGGTCCATTCGTTCGTCAGTTATCGTCTCCACAGACTCACTGACACACACACACACACACACACACACACACACACACACATACTTTCACACACACACACACACACACACAGACATCACTTCAAAAATGTTTGATTCGTGATCAGGGATGCTTGAAACGTGCTCTCCCGTCGAAAACTCGAATTCGAATTTTCGACCCCGTCACAATACTTTCCTTATACATTATGTATATAAAGAAAGTAAAATGAACTGTATACTCGTATTAACATTAGACGATTTTTTGTATGAGAACAGGCAAAACTATTTTGAGAAGTACCCAATTTAAAGTTCCGCTCGAGTTTGAGCCTCACCCACAGGTTTAAACCCGATCCAACCCGTGGAATTTGCAAAAATTGCTTCGGGCCGGGCAGAACATATTTAATTTTGAAAAAAAAATAATGAATTTTAATAGAGTACATGAAATTATTGTGTTGATTTTCAACTATTTAACAATAAATGTTTAAAAAACTTTTATCTTCATTCTTCGTACAAAAATTTCACAAATTTGGGTTTGTAATATATATAAATACTAAGCATTTCGAGCCAAAAGTCAATGGTCCAGACCATGCTCGGGTTCTACATCTTTAAATCTCTATGGGCTCGGTACAGTACTGATTCTCCCGACCGTCCAAACAGATACAATGGGCACCTTCCGATAGGTCGGACGCTCTGGGTCAAGAGAAATATAACACTGGTTCTGCCAGGTCGGGCCAGGTGAAAGTCTAAAATTTTTGTCCCTGCTGACCTATAACCCAATTAACTTTTATAATTCGCGCAAATCTGGCTTGATACTTAGAAATATTGATAGCATCCGCTATAAGCAATATCGTCTCCATATTAAATGTTTCAATACTTAATGCATTAATTTAGCGTCATTACTAATGCACATGGACAATCTAAAAATGTAAAATCTTCTGAAAATAGACAATAATCTGAATATCTATTATGGGGCAAAAATGAGACTTCTATGTGGAATTGACGAAATGGTAAACTGACGATGATGGCAAATACAAATTGAAACTAAACCCATTAAACATCAGAATTTACCATTGTGCTGAAAATAAGTTACTTAGAGTCCTTGAGTAACAGTATATTATTAAAGATTTCATTTGATGAAGTGCACTTTAAGTGCTTTTAAGTGAATATACACTATTACTCATTTTTACTGTAGTCACTAGCCAACGTTCTGAAGGTGTATGCTTTTACTAGGGAATTCTGCAGTGTATATGTGAGTGAGAAGTTAAAGGTACATAACGAATTCTCTTTAAAACCAAAAAACCTCGCGTATGTATAAGGGGCAGTCAAATGAAAACGAGACAGACTATATAAGGGGCCTGGCGCGGAAGTTGGTAATGCAGGTAGGGTTGTGTATAGAAGCGCCCATCTATTGGGTATCAGGAACAGCGCGAACGTTAAGAGCCGTGTCATTCGTCTGTTAGACGTGCTCGAAGTGAGGTCAGCGAGTCGTGTGTGCATCCGACATTACTATGGAGGCCGGGAAAGAGGAACAGCGTGCTGTAGAGCATTTCTTGACTGCGGAAGGTGTGTCAGGAAATGAAATTCATGCCCGAATGTCTGCTGTGTATAGCGAATACAGTATGTCACGTGCGCGTGTGTTTGAGTGGACTAAACGATATCGTGACGGTCGGGTGTCATTGAAAGACAACAGCCGGCCAGGACAGGCTCATCCTGTCATTGCTGCGGTGGATGCTGCCGTTAGAAATGGTCGACAGTGGAAGACATTGGGACCTGCAATTCCTGAAGAAAGACATTCGTGGTCGTCGATTTGCCTCAGACGAAGAGGTGCACGCCTAGATACAATCATGGTTCCGTAGGCAACCAAAAACATTCTTCCATAAAGGCATTGACCGTCTTGTCTCACAGTAGGACAAATGCTTTAACAGTTATGGCGATTACTTTTGAAAGAATAAACAGTTTACGTACTTTTTTCCATCTGTCTCGTTTTCATTTGACTGCCCCTTATACTTTATTGAAAGCGAATACTTTATTTTCCGGTAAATTAAAAATATCTATCAAAGAAGATAAATTTAGATACATCCTACTAAAATTAGGGATTAAACGATTGTAAATTTCTAAAGTAGCCGTTTTAAATGCAGAAATAATGAAAATTTCCAGACTGCTGAGCGTGCGAGTATTTTGTTTTGGAAACGTAAGTGCAAAATGCTCCTTGCAACGTCACGTGCCCGTGCTTTATTGGATTTAGAGATCTTTGCTGTAGAGTATAGCAGTTATGATATCGATATTTTAACCTGGATTTTCCAATTGCCGGAAAGGCTGTAATACATAAAATGTCACAATTATGGCAGCTCAATCTATTAACTTACTCCTTAGCAAAGTATTAATGCAGGAAAACAAGATATTTTATTTTGTTCAAAAAATTAGAAGGTAAAATGTTCTTGGGGGGGGGGGGGGGGTTCTAATGATCATTAATGATTGGTGAGGTTTGAGCAGAATAGATAAAAATACACATATTTATGTATGTATTCATGTGCTGTCAGGCAAGCTTATAGATTAACTTGAATGCAAAATCTCGTCAGATATTTTGTATAAACAGTCAGCAAGTAATTTGAAGAGCTTTGAAAGCCTGCAAACAATATAAATGTGTTTGAAAAAATTCGAATAAACTTATTGAATTATACTGAAGTTTTATTTTACAAAATGGTTTTTACGCAAAACCATTTCGGCTCCATGGGACTGGAGCCACTTGCTGATTGTTTTGATTGGCTAAGAATTTCAGGTGATTACTTTTTCAGTTGCCCATTGGAGAACTGCAAACTTTATATTTAAATTTTTCATTGTTGATAACTTATTTCATCATATGTGGTCCTATTCGGATGAAATAAACAGCATTTTATTAATCTATCAAAACTGTATAATACCCCCCCCCCCAGTAAAATAGATATAAAAAAAGCGAAACATATCGACATCATTTTCTATATACCTTATATCGTCGTTGCACATCAAACGTTTCTCATGCGAAATATGCGAAAGGGATAATTGGTGTTTTAAGAGTAAAAGAGTTACTATTTTTTTTTGTTAGATTCTGGGCCATTTTGATAAAAAAGTCTAGTTCTATATTTCTGATTTATGCCAAAATATAATCAGCTCTAGAGCAACGCATAACTTACTTGAATACCAAATTTTATGAAATTCGAACAAATAGTTTTGGAGTTAAATAGGAGAGATTCATTGCACGAACTGATAGACAGATACGCACACACGCACAAAAGTTAAGCTGGAAATTGTTGATTTGTGTTTCACGTTGCTAAAGAATTGAAAAATTTCTTGAAACGTCAAATTCGAATTTTAAATCATATTTGTTTTTACTTTTTTATTGGTACTTATATCGGAAATATTTGGCGAATTTCGCTAAATATGTCTTGATTCAGACCAGTCGTATTTTATTGGATAACTCATTTTAAATTTCTTTCATTTATTTTTTGAAAAGAAATGGCAGATCTTATGAACATCAAACGGGATTTTTGCTTGAAAAGGAAGAAAAATGCCTTGAGAAATCGCGTCCGATTTAAAAATATTAAGATCCTTAAGATATTTAGGTTTTCAAATTGTCTATAACACGTCAGAAATACTGCTAAGTGACAAATAGAAGTCATAGCCAAAAATTAAACTTTGAGTGAATTAAAAAATCTGATGTGGGCAGCACATGGCTTTCTTTCTATAATGCATGCAAGTATATTATTTCTTTTAATGCGAATTAATTATGCGAAAGTAAGAACCTAGGTACAATATTTTTAACATTGAAAATTACGCTAGCATTTGGTGATTTTCCGAATGAAAGCATGCAAAATGATTTTGAAGAACCAAATTAACTTATATTTCTCGCTAATACAACTTGACAATTGGAAATATTGTTAATATTTGCTAAGCAATATAGTCCATTATATTAAAATATGATTATTATTATTTGTTCATCAACGTGGTGTCATTTTTGTAACTTTAGCGTCACTCTTGCAGTTTAGCAACATTTTAATTAATTTGTCACCACATTAAGAAAAAAAAGAAATACATATTTGATAATATTTATTACTGTTCATTTTTATATAATTTTCTGGATATATTTATTTGAAAACTATGCAATATTTCGAGAACGGTTCAAGCTAGCGTTTTAACGTTTTGCGTCATCCATTTTAGAATAAAGCAATACGTAGAAAATAGTTTTTTTAACGTTATTGAATATTCCGATGTTTTAAAGAATTTTTTAAAAAACTAGGGCGCTCTGACCCTGCTCGCTCCTCTCGCTTTATATCTATCTTTCCTAAAAATTCTACTTTCAAAAATCTCTTTTTTATCCCTGCCTATTTTTCGCTGGAAGAAAAAGCAGGGATTTTTCATAGCCTAGGGGATCCAAAAAGTGAATTTCTTGATCATGAGCTCGTTTCGCGAGCTCTTTCTTGCCAAATTAAAGTTTAAATCGATAAACGGTTTCTTTCATCGTGTTACCCTATTATTTCTCTATAAATGTATCAAATTTCATATTTTTGTATGCTATAGTTGTTACGATGCGGGATAGAGAAATCGCGAGACCTGCCGATACGAAAAAAAAGTTCACTTCAGAAGTGCATAAAAAGGTAAAAGTAGGTACCTGTCTGCAAAAATTCGTGGTCGTAGTTAGTCTATCCAGGACGCAAACTCACAGATCAAATATTTGTTCGTTGATTTTGACATTAAATATTTCTTAAACTACAATATATATCAAAATATGGTTTATTTCAGCGTCTTTCCCAAAGCTTTTTCTACAAGTGTACCAAATTTCACTTTACTTTCCTTATATACATAATGTATAAGGAAAGTATTGTGACGGGGTCGAAAATTCGAATTCGAGTTTTCGACGGGAGAGCACGTTTCAAGCATCCCTGATCACGAATCGAACATTTTTGAAGTGATGTCTGTGTGTGTGTATGTGTGTGTGTGTATGTGTGTGTGTGTATGTGTGTGTGTGTCAGTGAGCCTGTGGAGACGATAACTGACGAACGAATGGACCGATTCGAACCAAATTTGGTACAAAAATCACAATCTGTAAACACTGGAAGCCTATTGTTTTCATACGTAATCGAATGTTTAGAACCATCCAAAATTTACGAATAAAATTTTGAAAAAATCGTCAAAAAATCAAAACCACCGATAAAGTTACGCAAATAGACATTTCTTACGTAATTTTTTATTAGAAACCGATTGACATAAATTTTAGAACGCTAACATGAACCGTTCTCGAGATATTGTACATTTTTTTAAAAAAATTATTAAAAAGTCATATAAAATGAAAAAAAAAATTTCCTATTGAGAAACATGTTCACTTTTCATATGTAATACTATGCGATAAATTGGCTGACATCATTCTCGTGGATCTAGCTCGTTCCATTCATGAAAAAAAATACTTTTAGTAATACTTTTGTATTTGAACGCCAATAGTCATTTATCTGCTGTAAGAACAACTTATTTCTTCGTCTATAACGCTTGGCGAGATTTTGGCGACGAATTTGGCGGAATGTCGCCAACTTGGCGACTTTTGAAATGTTGCCAAATTAACGAAAATCTCGCCAAATGGATAAAAATGACGCTAAATCAATGAAAATGACGACTAATTGTCGAAAATTCAGTATCTTGGAAAGAATATTAGTATCTACTATAAGAAAAACCTATTTTTTTACTGTAAAAGTAGTAAATTCATTACATTATATAAGGAAAGTCATGTGTTGCTCACATCAGATTTTTTTAATATGCAAGAGTTTTTGCGGTATGAAACAAAGACATCTCAAGAAACGAGAAATTTGTCAAACAGAGGCGGCAGCGTCAGCTACATTTTTTTTTAATACAGTGAGATAATTAGAAAATTCAGAAGGTTTCCGAACATTTGATAACGTTTAAATCAGTAGGATGCCAGTATTCACTGACTGTAATAATCGTAACCAAATTTGGATTGAAGCACTCCATTTATTCGTGAGATATCGCATCTACACTCTTAAGAACACAAGAACACACACACGCAGACATGTAAATATTCAATTCAAGTTTAGAAATGCTTAAAACGTGCCTTCCGTCGAAAACTCGAAATCGGATTTTCGACTCCGTTACAATGCTTTCCCTACATTATGCTATGCATGCAGAGAAAGTAATAACCTACATCTCTGTCCGAAAATATGCAAATCCTTGCATGCTATAAAAGAGGTAATCTAAAATCGCTTAAGCGTTTTGCCAGTTTTATGTACTCTTTTATTTCCACGTTTCAATCTGTTAATGACTTGAAATTAAAAAAAAAATACTTAAAATGCTTCAGGTTTCTACTTTCTCTTTTTTAAGTGAGTAAATGCATATTTTTTTTTGTTTTGCAAATATTTAGTATGAACAAAATGAGATAAACAATATGATACATTATGTTTAATCAAGTTAATTGTTAGGTTAATCATTATGTTAGTTGGTGGCTGTAACAGTTAGGTTAGCTATTGTTATGTTAGTAAAACTTACTTGATTCATTTTTGACGGGCGTTATGTCTATAGTTAGCTTCTGCTCGAAATCAGGGCGTTACGAAATATGTAAACACTTTGGACGATTATATCTCCGAATTTATATTTGTTGAAAAGAGGGTACACATTTATGAACACACAAAAATAATTTCGATATTTTGAACAAAGTTTTTCTAAAAAGGGATATTTATAAAGCTTTTTCGAATCGTTTTTACTTTCCTTATATACATAATGTATAAGGAATGTATTGTGACGGGGTCGAAAATTCGAATTCGAGTTTTCGACGGGAGAGCACGCTTCAAGCATCCCTGATCACGAATCAAACATTTTTGAAGTGATGTCTGTGTGCGTGTGTGTGTGTGTGTGTGTGTGAAAGTGTGTGTGTATGTCAGTGAGTTTGTGGAGACGATAACTGACGAACGAATGGACCGATTCGAACCAAATTTGGTACAAAAATCACAATCCGTAAACACTGGAAATCTATCGTTTTTATACGCAATCGAATGTTCAGAACCCCCCTAAATTTTCGAATGAAATTTTGAAAAAATCGTCAAAAAATCAAAACCACAAATAAAGTTACGCAAATAGACATTTCTTATGTACTTTTTTATTACAAAACAATTGGCATGAATTTTAGAACGCTAACATGAACCGTTCTCGAGATATTGTACATTTTTCAAAAAAAATTATCAAAATATCATATAAAATAAAACAAAAATATTTCCTATTGAAAAACATGTTCACTTTTCATATGTAATACCATGCGATAAATAGGGTGACGTCATTCTCGTGGATCTAGCTCGTTCCATTCATGAAAAAAGATACTTTGAGTAATACCTTTGTATTTGAACGCCAATAGTCATTTATCTGGTGTAAGTATAACTTATTTCTTAGTGCATAACGCTTGGTGCGATTTTGGCGACGAATTTGGCGGAATGTCGCCAACTTGGAGACTTTTTGAAATGATGCCAAATTAACGAAAATCTCGCCAAATGGATAAAAATGACGCTAAATCAACGAAAATGACGACTAATTGTTGAAAATTCAATATCTTGGAAAGAATATTAGTATATACTATAAGAAAAACCTATTTTTACTTTCCTTATATACATAATGTATAAGGAAAGTATTGTGACGGGGTGGAAAATTCGAATTCGAGTTTTCGACGGGAGAGCACGTCTCAAGCATCGCTGATCACGAATCAAACATTTTTGAAGTGATGTCTGTGTGTGTGAAAGTGTGTGTGTGTGCGTGCGTGTGTGTGTCAGTGAGTCTGTGGAGACGATAACTGACGAACGAATGGACCGATTCGAACCAAATTTGGTACAAAAATCACAATCCGTAAACACTGGAAGCCTATTGTTGTTATATGCAATCGAATGTTCAGAACCCACCTAAATTTTAGAATAAAATTTTGAAAAAATCGTCAAAAAATCAAAGCCACTAATAAAATTACGCAAATAGACATTTCTTATGTCATTTTTCATTAGAAAACGATTGGCATGAATTTTAAGAACGCTAACACACACCGTTCTCGAGATATTGCACATTTAAAAAAAAATTATCAAAAGGTCATATAAAATAAAAAAAAAATATTTGCTATTGAGAAACATGTTCACTTTTCATATGTAATACTATACGATAAATTGGGTGACATCATTCTCGTGGATCTAGTTCGTTCCATTCATGGAAAAATATACTTTGAGTAATACATTTGTATTTGAACGCCAATTTGGCGGAATATCGCCAACTTGGCGACTTTTTGAAATGTTGCCAAATTAGCGAAAATCTCGCCAAATTTATAAAAATGACGCTAAATCAATGAAAATGACGACTAATTGTCGAAAATTCAATATCTTGGAAAGAATATTAGTATCTACTATAAGAAAAACCTATTTTTTTACTGTAAAAGTAGTAAATTCATTACATTATATAAGGAAAGTCATGTGTTGCCCACATCAGATTTTTTTACTTCAGTTTGCTTATTTTCACTCGAAAAATCCTTTAAACTAAGATAGATATAAGCAGTAAGCGACAAAAATAGTCATAAGAAAATTCAATTTCTAGATCAACTTGTTTCATCAATAGTTTTACTTAGTTAGTCAACTTATAGTTTTTGAACAATTGTTTTGACAAGTTGAAAATGATTGATTGAAAATTTTCCGTTTTGAAAATTTGCAATGCTTATATCTCGAAAACTAAAAGCGCTGGCTATAAATAATAAGGAAATATTTTTTAGCCCTTTAAAAGGACCTCAATTTGTCCTATTCCGATATATTAAATGAGTGGCAACATTTTATTAACCTAGACCGTCCGACCAACCTGAAAGTGTAAAGCATCTGTTTGGACGTCCGGGACAGTGGCAATCAAGTTTAGACCGAATCCCAGTAGGGGCGACATTTCCAGGGACCGTACCCTTCTTTCCCTGCCACCAACCGCTCTAAAGGCTTTTCAGACCCCCATATTTAGCGTGTCCGTACTCTGCGTGAACAGGGGGACAGTTTGGGTAGAGTGGGTAATCGAACTCGGATCCTCCGAATGCCATTCCTGTGAGTTTGGCGACCTATCACTAACTAGGCTGTTTCTCTGTACTCCAAACTAAAGCAAAGCAGAGTATCTAGTTATATGTTTAATAATTGAGAAGTTCATAATATGAAAGAAGATAAACTTAATAATAAATTGAAAATATTAATTTATTATGTTGTGGCAATTGCCGTCCCAGACATATTCTATAGGTGATAGGTTTGAAGACCTGGATGGCCGTGGAAGGGTATTAAATTCTCGAAGATATTATTGAGAAAGTCGTACAGTATGTGGTCGAAAGTTGTTTTGTTGATAAATGGGACATGGGTGGCCTGACAGCATGGGAAAAACAATCGGTTGCTAAATATCGTTGACGTACAAGCGAGCCGTCAGATTGACTTTCAGCACAACTAGAGGAGATCGACAGTCCCACGATATGTCTCTCCAGAATATCACACTACGTGTGATGGCCTTAAGTCGCTCAATAACGAATAGGGCATCGGTCGCAGGTCTATCCTCCCCAACACACATATGTGGCGGTCATCGGCACTGAGAGAGAAGCGGAATGCAACGCTAAAGACAACATGCCTCTAATCCCATCTTCTGACAGTCTTCTCCTTTGGCACAGCATGCATGGAAGGTGGCAAATACTTTCGATTGGCTGATAGCGACACCATTGTGGAGAACGCGGCTCCTCTCCTGTCCGCACGATCCTCTCGGGTAGTTGTCTGTCTGGGTTATCTAGAGCCTCTGCGATAGGTACATGTGCCCACTCTGCTCCACTGTTGCCAACACCGAACATATCGCTCTGACTAAGATGGCGATTGATATGTCTGTTGGACCAACCAGATTCCCTTAGGCCTATGATGCGACCCCTCTCTTGATCTAACAATTGTTCATAGCGCCGTCATGTACGTCTCAAAGGCATCTTTGTACATAACTTGCAGCATCAAAGCAGAAAATTCAGTTCAAATTTCCCGTGAGAACATAAGTCGTTTTAAATGCTGCATGATGCATCGTTCTCAAGCGCGTTGCATGATCTCTGTAACATCATTGGCGCTGGCATTTTGATCATTTGCATAACTCTTAATACGACATTTGCATGCCAAGTTATGCGGCTGTAGCACAATTTTTTTATGGGTGCATATATTTTTTTACAACAGAGTGTATATATATTAAGCTATTTTTTTAGATTTGCTCAGTATGGAAAAAATAATTGCTTTAAGAAATATATTTTTACCTTATTGAAAGATCAGAAACTTTTTCTTACACCGTCAAGTAAACCCTAAAGAAAATATGAAATCCCTGTAAATTGCATTATGTCTACATAGCTATTTACATGCCAGTTTTTCTAAGGTTGTAAAGTGCTATAAAGAAAACACATCTAAGAATTTATTTGGTTTTTCTCACCCAGTAATTTTGTTTCTTGTGAGATAAGTTTTTTTGTTGTGTCTTTGTTTCTCTGCAATACATAATATGGAAAATTATTGTAACGAGTTCTAAAATTCAAATTGGGTATTTCGATAATGTAAGAGGCACACATTTAAAAGGAACTTGAGAAATGTATTGAGACATAAATAAAATAATAGCTGTTTCGAGGATACGCTGGATCCCTTCATCAGTTCAAGAGAACCAGCAAACCCGAAATCATAAAAACAAAATTGGAAGAACCAACAAACCTGAAATCTCATTTCGTCTTTATGACTTTGGGTTTGTTGGTTCTTTTCTTTTTCACTGCCAAAAGTAATCCATGGTATCCTTAAATCAGCACTATCCTCCATTATTACTTTATCTATGCTTAAATATTTTGCTCAAATTTTCCTTATCCTTTGCACAAAGTGTTTTTAACACTTTACAGCATAGTTGAAAAGTGTTTATGACTTTGGTCATTCTGTCTGTCCGTTCGTACGATAAATGCCGTAAAAATGGCTTTATCAAAATGAAATTTTTGTATGTTGTTCAGACGGTCTGTGGGACATATGGTAATGTGAACAACAATATTACCCAATTTGTTTTAGATTGAACCCCAGTTGTAAAAATGAAATATATTGAACCTTATGGGACCTCATTTTTTTAGTGGCGTTAAAATTCACAAATTGCTTTGAAAATTTTAGAAAATATTCAAATTATCCCATAAAATATATAAAACAATTTCAGCAAAATATGTTCTGTAGTTTTTTAAATAAAAATTAAAATATTGATTACATCCATATTATAAGAACAGATCACGTGAGAGAACCACTTTAAAATAATATATGGCATCCATCTTTTTTCCCACTGTCAAAATCATGATTTTTAAAATCCTTTTAAATTTATATTTAGTGTTGCATCCGTCCTAAAACCGCTTTAGTTTTGCGTATTTTCTGCGCATCTATATTCTGCGCCAAAGCAATTACAATATTTTTGAGTTTAAATTATCAAATAAACTTTGATTATTTCTACAACGAAGCCTAATTTCAACGTATGCAGGATGTAAACAAATCAAGCTGTAAGATGAGTTGTATAAGAATTGCTGATTTTTTTAACGTAAAATTACTTATTTCTGGAGTCTGGAATATAGGTGATATGAATGAAATATTCATTGATTTTACATAGAGAAGCAGACGATTATATATTATTGCCTTTTTCGATGAAGTTTTAAGCATGGATTTAGAAAGAATTTTTACCTCCATGGTTTTAAGTTTCTAAGTGAAATAAATTATTGTAGTGCTGTGATAATTTAAGAAATATCACCGCTGAATGTATCGCATTTTAGAGATGTTTAAATAAAATTACATTGCAGTTTTAAAGTGTTTCGTAATCAATGCTTTATGTATAAATGATCTTTCTTGCTTATTTTTTGCATGTCACATTTACACTTCATAAAAATAAACATTTGTGAAAACATTTTAAAACTTTTCATAAATAAGAAAAATAAAATTTTCTGTCCAGAACCCCTTAAACATAAATAAATAATTGCTTATATGAATGTGAATAGATTATTTATTGGAAAAATTACAAAGGAATATATATTACAGCAAAAAAATAAAAACAACTAATGTGTCCAACATATGAATTTTCTCACAAACTAGCAAATTTAGATATTTTGTTTCAAAAAACAAATCACAGCTTTAATATACATACATAATTTGTCTATAATATTATTTGTTTATAAATATCTTTTTTGTTGTTCTACGATTAAAACAAGGATGCCAAATTTTGAGGAAATCGATTGCACCTACAATCGCATATATATATGTATATATATATATATATTTATATATATATATATATATATTATGAGATATCGCGTTTGCCGCCGATAAATAGAATTTCCGAAAACGACCTAAGATAACTTTAAAAATTTATGTTCATTTACTTCAGGTTAAAAGTCCTTGAAAACAAACCACTCTTCCAAGTAAATATTATGAATTTCTTTGTTTTACATCAAAAAACGTGTAATAACTCGAATACGGCACATTTTAACGTTCTGATAATGCCATTAGTTTTAAAATAAAATTCAATTTCTGCAGAAAATTAAAAAGAAAGTATTTAAAATTTTAGTATTTTCCTGATCCGATATCTTCCATAATCAATATGTCTTTGATGTTTATGGATGAAACATTCGCTATAAATTTTATCTGCGTCTTGCAGTTTCATTTGAGAAATATTCTTCTCATAGACATCATTGATGAATATTTTTATTCGTGATTGGGGATGCTCAAAACGTGCAGATCCATCAAAATTCGAGTAAAAATTTTGGTCACAATACTTTTCATTTCTATGTACTGTATGTTAGAGTTTTATATATATGGGGTTTAGATACTCTAAACCTTCGGGTTAGTCTGGGCCACAGAATTGTTCGATATTGCTATTATTTTGACCAACGTTTTGAGTTTTCTTCAGCAAGGGTCATACAAAAATGCACTTCAATCTATGTATGATCTTGACATTAAGACTTCTATATTCAGAAAATTTAAGTAATTGAGTTAATGACTTGTTCATTAGTATTCCATTTTTGTCCTCAGCGGATTGCCCTATAATTTTTCCTATTTCTTTATATTCGTTCCATTTCTTAGCCTTTGGTGCTTGTATGTGTTGTTCTTGTTTTGATTTGACTCCCATTGTTGGGATAATGTTGTGTTTTGGCACACGCTAGTCTTCTGTGTTACTTTTCGTTTCGAATTGGGTGGGACTGTTCTTCATTCTGCTTCTTGATTGGCTCTCGGGTGGACTCTTAATCCATGACTTATAATATATAAACCCCCCTGTTTCTCCCATTTGTGCCCATTTCATATTTTTGATTTCGGGTTTGTTAGTTCTCTTGCACTAACAAAGGGGATCCCGACTGAACGGTGGATATCGAAGGGGCAGCATGAATAAGAACAATATACAGTAAAACAGCGCTTAAATACTCCAGTCATTTCACAAAGCAGATGATGCTATTCTCGAAAAATTGACGTATTTCATTTCGCAAAACAGCTGATACTATTCTCGAAAGATTGACGTATTTCATTTCACAAAACAGCTGATACTATTCTCGAAAGATTGACGTATTTCATTTCACAAAACAGCTGATACTATTCTCGAAAGATTGACGTATTTCATTTCACAAAACAGCTGATACTATTTTCGAAAGATTGACGTATTTCATTTCACAAAACAGCTGATACTATTTTCGAAAGATTGACGCATTTCATTTCACAAAACAGCTGATACTATTATCGAAAGATTGACGTATTTCATTTCGCAAAACAACTGATACTATTCTCGAAAGATTGACATATTTCATTTCACAAAACAGCTGATACTATTCTCTAAAGATTGGCGTATTTTATTTCCCAAAACAGCGGCTACTATTATTAACACATTGGCGAATATCGCAGTTCAATGTAGCTCGTATTATTTCAACTACTCTCCTACTGAGTGATGACTCCTTTTATAGACTCTCTATGGAAACTTCTAGAAATATCTCATATCTCGTATAATATTCCTCATTTCGAGGTGTTTCTCGAACCTTCGACAAGTCCTCAAACGTTACAAAATGTTAAAGATAAATCGTCAAATCTGATAACTCCCATCCGAACTTCAGCATTAGGCAACCCTAGTCCCCGTCATAGGAAAGCCTTTACGGGTGATTCCTCTGTATGGTTTCAAAAACAAAAAAAGCTCTAGCGAGGAATTTTACACGTTTCAACAATACCCCCAAGTTTTCCCTTAAGCACTTAATTACTAAGCAGAACAACAGTTTGGAATTTATATATTCTGATTTGTTTCGTGCCTTAAAAGACAACTTATTTCTCGTTCGATAAAATATCCGCTTATATTTTCTTCCCGATTCATCACAAAATCTAAAAAGCACCAGGATATTACATGGCACATGTTGAATGCATCAGTTTTGCAAGAAATTCTTTTCTTCATCTTTTTGTAACGCCATAAGATCGGAGATTTTCCTCTTTTGCCAGAAGAAAAAAATATCCTTACGAAAATATTAAATACCAATATATCATGTTTTATTCCTTTCGAGTTATTTACAAATCGACTTTGTGGTGATAAAGTACTCTAGTTTAAGGTGGGGGTGGGAGGAAGAATCGGAAATTAGCCTCTCATCTGATCGTAGTTATTTACAAAATATTATTATTACTTTCCCTACATTTATTGCATCACCAAAGTCTTAAATTTTGCATACTCATTATTTGGAGATTTTTATTTTAGTTTGGTTTATTACCTAGGCCTTCCAACGTGTGTGTATTTATGTCCTTTTGTGTGTGTGTATTTATGTATGTATGTATGTCAGTGTGTGTGTATGTCAGTGCATGTATGTATGTTAGTGTGTGTGTGTATGACAGTGTGTGTGTATATTAGTGTGGGTGTCCATGAGTCTGTAGAAGTGATATCTCAAGAACGACTAAAGAGTTTCTAAAATAATTTGGTACGATTTAGCGTTTACTAGAACCCTCTTGATTTTAAATGCTATCGAATGTTGGAATCCTCCCGCTCCTCAATTTTGTAAGGAATTTTGTCAAAAGTTCACCTTTAATAATGATAAATAATCACTTTGTACACATTGTTCTATTAAAAATCAAATAACACAAACTCTTAAAAGCTAGCATAAACCGTTTTCAGAATTTTGAATATTTTTCAAATAAATTTATCAAAAAAATTACATATAATTTGAATAAAAAGTTGTAAATGTCATGCAATAGGTTTACTTTCCATGTTCAGAATTATGTGGCAAATTTGCTTACATTATTCCCGGGAATCTAGTTGGTTCTATTCACAAAAGAAGATGCTTTTTGCAATTGTTTTATATTTGGACACAAAATAATTTGGCAATGGTCATTTATTCTACAGCATATTAATTCAATACCAACTGTACTTCGATGAGAATTTTACATGTGAATAAAAAAAACTTAAGCCCTTTTTTTCGGATTAATAAGTTGCCAAAAACGCCAAATTTCAAGTTAAGGGCATTAATTCAATGCCAAAAATATTGAGTCGCGATTCTTGTATACTATTATTTCGCTATGAAAAAAGCAAAGCCATTGCATTATGTCATGTACTGCCCTCATCAACATTCTTTGAGTTTGAAACTGATATTGCACGTTTCCCATTTGAAGTTTTTAATTACGGATAGCATTCTGTCCAGTGATTACTTTGTGTTTAGTCTATTGCTTTCACTAGAATGTAGTACTTGTGAAGGAAAAGCAATATGATGGAGTCAAAAATTGGACTCTGATTTAAATGGAACTATACGTTTTGTATCCCTGATTACAAACTAACGTTTTCTGTAAGATTAATGTATGTATGTCTGTGAGCACAATAGCTCTCAATCAAATAAAGAAAATTGAATAATTCTTGGTATGATTATTTCAGTCTGTGAAGGTTACAGATCTATTGATTTTCTTGGGGAACGGACCATGGAAAGACCTCAATTTTTTAAAAATGAAAAAAAAAAGAATTATAAAATATAGTTACGTAAAAGAAATATTACAAAGATAAACTCAAGGTACGTCCGCAACGTAAAATGCATTTTGTCCCAAGTTTGCTTGCTATTGAAATAACAGTTTACATAAAAATTACATGTATTTCTACAAAATGCCAACAGTGGTCTATGATGAGAGAAATAATTAGTATTTCGTAATAATTAATTTTGTAACTTAAGCAACAGAATTAAAAAAATAAAAGCTCGACAACTTAATAAGTGCTTGACAATTTTTATCTTTTCTCGCGGTCGGACGCATTTCTCCCTTGAACGTTTCACCCAATGAGTTACCCCTCGTAACTTGCTTACATCCTCAGCTTAACACCTAATATCACTGCCGTCCCCCTCCTACACGAGAAGTTTCAGAACTCGTCAAAACTCGAGAAGTTTCAGAACTCGTCAAAACTCGAGAAGTTGGCGGTATTTCGCTAAATTCGGCACGAGGGCACATAATGTGTTATCAAGATGAAGTGACATAGACCTTCAAATTATAACAATGGCTTCTTGTTTGGTATTTGTAACAATTAGGTGACACTTCCGCTACATACTTCTATTAATATCCGTCGTATTTCTTTTATAATTTACTCCGTGCCCCGCCCCTAAGATGTTTCACACCAATAGCTATGTAATATGATTTCTTATTTAAAAGAAAATGCTGCAGTTTATAAGACACTTACATGCGTCGCTTTTGAGATATTTTAAAATTAACTAAAATATGGAAAAATACATAAAAATGAAAATAAACAAATTTTTATCAAACCCCAACACTATTATTCCTCCTGTTATTTTCCATACGACACCTGGTAATGTATAAAGCATTGGAATTATGTCGAAAATTGGAACTCGTTCTTCTGACGAATGTTGTTGTTGTTGTTGAGACCCAGACCGTCCGACCTACCAGAAAGGTGTAAGGTAACTGTTTGGACTGCCGGGAAGTGCCACCCAATTTAGACCGGAACCCAGTGGGGGAGGCATCCACAGGGACCGTACCCTCCTTCCCCTACCACCAACCTCTCGGAAGGACTTACGGACCCACATGTTTAACGTGATCGTACTCCGCGTGAACACGGCGGCAGTTTTGGCAGTGGCTGGAATCGAACCCGGGCCTACCGAGTGCAACTCCAGCGCGCTAACGTGAACATTTTGAATCAATATAAAACACGAAAAATTTACGTTTAGCATGACGTCTGTGTGCGTATATACAACGTATGTATGTGCAATGCATGTATCCACTTCAACTAAAATACTAATTGACCGAATATCACAAAGTTTGATAATTTACTTGTGGGGCTATTCCGGTGCGGCTTGGATTTTGTAAAGATTCGAAAACAATAAATGAACTTTTTTCCCCATTTTTTTTAATGGTCCACAAAAATCGTCGAAATCTGATATAAAATACAAGATATTATGAAATGTATTAATTTAAGGCTTGTTATAAGCCTGCTTTCTGAAGGCGAAAATGATAAGAATATGACCATTTCTCCTGGACGTACTGTTCTCGAGATACTTTAGTTTTTTAGCATCTTTCCAAAACCACCATATGAAAATGCATCCAGTTACAAAATATAGACTAAAGTGGAATTACAGCTGCAAATTTGGTGTGATTTTAAAGAAGGATCCAAGTTATATTGTGAAATTAAAAACTCAATTTAATGCATTATGAAAGGCCGAAAGAAAAGTTGAATTTCATTTCGTTGGGAAAGTCATGTTCTGTCTACATTAGATATTTTTTTTCCTTGAAATAAGGATTTTCGTTTTTTCACACATTCGGGCTCATTGTAACAACTTAATTTAAATCCATATTTTGTTACATATTTATATATGCAACTTATTTATTAAATTATTCCGTTTAACATTTGTCTTCTCCTCCTGCGCAGTTGCTTCATAAACACAAATTGAGAGTGTTTACCATCTAAAAAATTCATAACACGGTGTTCAGCCTTTTTTGACTTTAACATATCCTTTGTTCGAGAGCAACAATAATTGCTCCGAGTCCAGAAACGCACACACATATAAGAGCCACTAATACGCATAAAAAGAAATAATTATCAACTTGGTGTCCAACGAAAAACATAAATTCGCGCTTTGATGGGGATTAATTATTCATAGGATGGCAACAGACCTGAGAAAGATGATGATGCGAAAGCTGGTGAAATTTAATGATGAAAAAATGAAAAGCATTGCATGAATTGGAACTTTTTGTGCCTCCAGGGATGACGCATGTGTTCATTTATATGAAAGGAACGTGAAAGTCATAATAGACTTGGGTTGGTCGTATTTCATTGACACCATTATAGGAAATAGTTTATTCATGTTACTATCTAGAAGATATTGCCATTTTTGTCCATACGGAATTCAGAATGCGAAGATTTTCATTTGTACTTCCTCATACTATGTGCGAGTAATATAGTATGGAGAAAGTGTTGTTTTCGCGACAATTTTCGAATTCAAGATTTTGATGCGAATATATGACTTAGGACCTCTTGAACACTTTTTGACTATTCTTGGAGTGGCGTCAGTCGGTCTATCCGCCTGTAGTCGATTTCGTGTCGCTGTCTCAAATATCAATGGCTTTTCGCAAAACTTTACATCCGGTTGAGTTATAAGAAAAATCTAGAGCTAGATAAAATGTTTTTAAATTCGAGCGAAAACTTCGAAATTTATTCAAAATTATTTTGTATTTGTTTAACATGGCAGTATAGGACAAAATTTGTGCATGAAAGGAGTTATGTATGGTTCATTGATCACGAGACTTAATAGTTTCAATCATTGTTGTGAAAAATAGCGGCGATACAACTTTTGTTTTCGTGACATTATTAGATCCCCTCGGGGGGGGGGCGGAATTTACACCCCCAGAGTTACATTTCCCCCCCCCCCCGTAGGGTATATTGGCAAGTATGTTATCAATCGAAATATTTTTAGAGACCTTTAAAATGAAGGATATCATGATAATTTTTTAATAAAAAAAATTCTTGTAAAATTTGAAAAAAATATTACAAGCTACTTAAAAATGGATTATGGTATGAGGAAGCCGAGTTAAGCCACACTTCGGTTAATTACATCTAAAGTAAAATTTAGATATATTTAATTTAAACTAATTATGTATCTATTAAATTAAAGACAATAAGTTTAATAAGTCATTTAATAGAACTCCTTGACGTACATAAATTTACAAAGTCAAAGCGATTTCGGGCATCACCAAGCCCTTCATCCGTGGCGAAATGAAAAAAAATCTGATGTGGGCAACACATGACTTTCCTTATATAATGTAATGAATTTACTACTTTTACATTAAAAAAAAAAATAGGGTTTTCTTATAGTAGATACTAATATTCTTTCCAAAATATTGAATTTTCGACAATTAATCATCATTTTCATTGACTTAGCGTCATTTTCATCCATTTGGCGAGATTTTCGTTAATTTGACAAAAGTCGCCAAGTTGGCGCCATTCCGCCAAATTCGTCGCCAAAATCTCGCCAAGCGTTATGCACTAAGAAATAAGTTATTCTTACAGCAGATAAATGACTATTGGCGTTCAAATACAAAAGTATTACTCAAAGTATCCTTTTTCATGAATGAAACGAGCTACATCCACGAAAATGATGTCACCCAATTTATCGCATGGTATTTATTACATATGTAAAGTGAACATGTTTCTCAATAGGAAATATTTTTTTTTAATTTTAAATGACTTTTTGATAATTTTTTTGAAAAATGTACAATATCTCGAGAACGGTTCATGTTAGCGTTCTAAAATTTATGTCAATCGTTTTCTAATGAAAAATTACATAAGAAATGTCAATTTGCGTAACTTTATTAGTGGTTTTGATTTTTTGACGATTTTTTCAAAATTTCATTCGAAAATTTAGGGGGGTTCTGAACATTCGATTGCGTATAAAAACAATAGGCTTCCAGTGTTTACGGATTGTGATTTTTGTACCAAATTTGGTTTGATTCGGTCCATTCGTTCGTCAGTTATTGTCTCCACAGACTCACTGACACACACACACACACACACATACTTTCACACACACACACACACACACAGACATCACTTCAAAAATAATTGATTCGTGATCAGGGATGCTTGAAACGTGCTCTCCCGTCGAAAACTCGAATTCGAATTTTCGACCCCGTCACAATACTTTCCTTATACATTATGTATATAAGGAAAGTAATACAGTGCTAACAAATAAATACATATAGGCCAAATCGGCCGATTTTGCCTATATGTATTTATTTGCTAGCACTGTATTTTTCATTTCGCCACGGATGAAGGGCATGGTGATGCAAGAAAGCGCTTTGGCTTTGAAAATTTATGTACGTCAAGGAGTTTTATTAAATGACTTATTAAACCTATATGTTGGTTGTCTTTAATTTAATAGTTTATTAAAGTTGACCTGTATCCATTCTATTTAATGAAGTATCGCTTAATTATATCCATATATGGACAATTTTTAATAGATTTCATACTCACAACGCATGGGGCTAACCGCAGAAATGTACATCGTTAATGCGCCGCATTCTAATTATTCGATCGAGAAAAAAAAAGTATAGAACACAATTTACAACAACATTCTTTACCGTTCAAAGGGATCAACTTTTCTGCCTATAGTTTACATGTCTTATCTTTCTGTTAACAATAAAAAGGGACATGCTCTGATTAAATATGATGATTTTTGTGCGTCAATTGATTAGACGCATCGAAAAATTCTAGATACATTTTTGCGTATTTTTCAGGTAGAAATATTTTTAATAATTTATAGTATGAAAAAATTATCTATTAAAATCCTTCTTGCTTCCAAATGTATAGTTTGATGACCTAAATGAAATAATGCAGTGACAAATGTTCAAGCTATTTTTACTTTCCTTATATACATAATGTATAAGGAAAGTATTTTGACGGGGTCGAAAATTCGAATTCGAGTTTTCGACGGGAGAGCACGTTTCAAGCATCCCTGATCACGAATCAAACATTTTTGAACTGATGTCTATGTGTGTGTGTGTGTGTGTGTGTCAGTGAATCTGTGGAGACGATAACTGACGAACGAATGGACCGATTCAAACCAAATTTGGTACAAAAATCACAATCCATAAACACTGGAAGCCTATTGTTTTTATACGTAATCGAATGTTCAGAACCCCCCTAAATTTTCGAATAAAATTTTGAAAAAATCGTCAAAAAATTAAAACCACTAATAAAGTTACGCAAATAGACATTTCTTATGTAATTTTTCATTAGAAAACGATTGACATAGATTTTAGAACGCTAACATGAACCGCTCTCGAGATATTGCAGATTTAAAAAAAAAATATTAAAAAGTCATATAAATTGAAAAAAAAAAATTCCTATTGAGAAACATGTTCACTTTTCTTATGTAATACCATGCGATAAATTGGGTGACATCATTCTCGTGGATCTAGCTCGTTCCATTCATGAAAAAATATACTTTGAGTAATACTTTTGTATTTGAACGCCAATAGTCATTTATCTGCTGTAAGAACAACTTATTTTTCCGTCCATAACGCTTGGCGAGATTTTGGTGAAGAATTTGGCGGAATGTCGCCAACTTGACGACTTTTTGAAATAATGCCAAATTAACGAAAATCTCGCCAAATGGATAAAAATGACGCTAAATCAATGAATATGACGACTAATTGTCGAATATTCAATATCTTGGAAAGAATATTAGTATCTACTGTAAGAAAAACCTATTTTTTTATTGTAAAAGCAGTAAATTCATTACATTATATAAGGAAAGTCATGTGTTGCCCACATCAGATTTTTTTTATCAATTCAAAGGAAAGAGAAGTCAATTATTTGGAAAATAAACTAACATGCCAATTTTGCTAAAACATTTTTATCAACGTAATTTTAAACAATATTTAATATTATATTCAATTCGAAACAAAAGTAAGATAATTTTTAAAACGTAACTTCAAAGTTATAGCAGACTAGTAATTTACTATTAAGTTTGGTAACATCAGAACTAGTAATTTGCTAGTAAGTTTGCTAAGTAAAATTAGCAGTTGCCGTCTTATCAAACTGCCGGCTTAACTTAAGTAAGTTGGGTCGCGCTTCTTTTGGGTCCGGAAAAAGTATTTTATGCGCTTTTGAAACTAGTAGACAAGTTTATTTTTATATGTCATGCTGTATTCACGAACTTTTTATTTAATATATTTTGGGCAATTTTTGAGATTGATGTTTAATCTGCTCCCGGAGCTCCAAACTGCTCCTAAATAGGGTTTTTTTGTGAAATTTTGCTCCCAATTTGCTCTGAAACATAAAATTTAGAATTCATGTTCTTGAGTGATGGATATTTTTTCACTCTGCTTTGAAAAACATTTCCTAATATGACATTCCTAATCGATATTTTAATTTTTCCTTTATTTATTATTAAATAAAATATTATAAAAAATATTTTTAAGGTACATTATTTGAGTAAAATGCACTATTTTTAGTGCATTAAAAAATCATTTTTATCTAGCACTACATTCTTGGTCATATGGAACTGAAATTAAAACCGTGGGGGACGCCCATAAAAGAAACGTATTTGGGCATCAATAAAATTTTAAGGAAAAATAAAAGTGATAATATGGGAATAACATACTTATAAAAGAATGATTACATTCAATTTATTTAAATTTTTCTTTCGCAATTTTGATGTAACAATCCATCATTCTTATATACGCAATTTTTATGTTATCACTGCTATCGTTCCTAAAAATTCTGTTAAAGTCCAAATACAATTTATTAAGAGTACTATGGGATTAATATTTTCGTTCACCGTCACGAGCTCCGATAATAGCGATTTTCTTCCCACTCGACTGCGCATGCCCAATTCTTGAGGCGAATGGATGAGCTATAACCACGCCGGAGAACAGTTGAGTACGTTTTCATTCGGAGGCGGGGGGGGGGGGGGACTTTGCAAGTTCAAAAGACATCATCCTATTTTTACTATATATATATTGTATAAAGAAAGTATTATGACGGGGTCGAAAATCCGAATTCGAGTTTTCGACGGAGAGCACGTTTCAAGCATCCCTGATCACGAATCGAACATTTTTGAAGTGATGTCTGTGGGTATGTGTGTGTGTGTGTGTCAGTGTCAGTGAGACTGTGGAGACGATATCTCACGAATGAATGGAGCGATTCGAATGAAATTTGGTACAAAAATCACGATCTATAAATACTGGCAGCCTATTGTTTTAAATCATAATCGAATGTTCAGAACCCTCGTAAATTTTCGAGTGAAATTTTGAAAAAATCATCAAAAAACAAAACATTTTATAAAGTTACGCAAATAGTTATTTCTTATGTAATTTTTTCTTAGAAAACGATTGACAAACTTTAGAACGCTAGCATGAACCGTTCTCGAGACGTTTTTCAAATAAACGTTGCACGTTTTTCAAATAAATGTATCAAAAAATCCTATAAAATAAAAAAAAATATTAACTGTTAAGAAACATGTTCACTTTTCATATGTAATATCATGCGATAAATTTGGTGACATCATTCTCGTGGATCTAACTCGTTCCATTCACGAGACAAGGTACTTTGAGAAATACTTTTGTATTTGAACGCCAATAGTCATTTATCTGCTGTAAGAATAACTTATTTCTCCGTTCATAACGCTTAGCGAGATTTTGGCGACGAATTTAGCGGAATGTCGCCAACTTGACGACATTTTTAAATGTTGCCAAATTAACGAAAATCTCGCCAAATGGATAAAAATGACGCTAAATCAATGAAAATGACGACTAATTGAAGAAAATTCAATATCTTGGAAAGAATATAAGTATCTATTATAAGAATAACATTTTTTAACTGTAAAAGTAGTAAATTCATTGCATTGTATAAGGAAAGTCATACGCTGCCCACATCAGATTTTTTTAATTTGGTATTATATTAATAATTAAAATGATTTGATTAGATGAAAATTCGATGAAGTAGCAATTCAGAAGTCAAAGGACTTATTTTTTGATTTTAAGTATTTTTAATAAAATGCGTTGCTAGAACATTTTAGTTCAACACAGGCGATTTGGAAATTGAGTGGTGTTATCTGTATCTGTATTATTTGAGTAGTGAACTTTTATTTTGCACCCGGGAAATGTCAGGTAATTTGTTTTAATAAAAAATTAAAGTCAAAATTTTGTTAAGATGCTGACGAGTGAAACATTTTAGACGACCAACATATCCTTTGAAACTTCTGCCCCTGCACTAGCATGAACAAGTAAATCCTGGTAGAAGAAGTATCCTTATTTATTTTAAACACCCTAAACTATTCTTGTAATATATAATCCTGGTACAAAAGATGTGTCCTTCTTTAATTTATACTTCCAAACCATTCTTGCAATATATTATTCTTTTACAAGAAGTATCCTTTAATTGTTATTCCCAAACCATTCTTGCAATATATAATCCTGGTACATGGAGTAGTCTTCTTTACTTTATACTCCCAAACCATTCTTGCAATATATAATCCTGGTACAAGGAGCATCCTTCTTTAATTTGTACTTCCCTAACCATTCTTGCAATATATATCTGCTCCCTTAACTTAGCGGCTGCAAGTGAGATGAACCTTTTTTTTTTTCTATTTATTTGCTTTATTGTGTTTCTTCGCCGTCATGTATCGATGAAGAGCCAGAGAAATCGATACTATCAACCTGGCTGAGCTTATCCAAACCCTGAAAACCTCTTTCTCCCACCCTCCTGATTTTTTTTTTTGCCTTCTCCGCCACCCCTCCAAGATGCAAATTTTCTCCTCTTTATAGTTGCATGGTTAACAACGATGGCTGTCTGTTACCTTCTTTTTGCTTCGATTAGGGTTTATTTAAAATATTACCGTGATACGACAGGAGGTATAAATGGGGAAAAGCTAATCGCCTGGATTCTTGGAGGGTGAAAAGCCCCTCCTCTTAGAATCGGTTTGATACAGTATTGATTGCTTCGCCTCCTTTTTGTTTATTGGGTTTTAGTGGCGGAATATGTTTCTCCAGCCCTTTTTTTCCCCAGTGGGTCTGAAACAGGTTTATTTTTAATATACTTCAACGGGATCCCCCCCCACCCCACCCTCAAAATGCACTATGTAAAGGGAAAGTTCTGTGATGAAATCGGAAAGCTTACTGTTGGAATGTGTTAATTTACACGTATTGAACATCTCTGATTATTAATCAACTATCGTCGTTGTCAACAAGCATTGTCAAATTTGGTACTAATCTAACGATATTTTCAAACCCTTTAAATTGGGATATAACATGCTTTAATTGTCATCATTTGGAGCAATGATACACATTTTTCAAAAATTTTCTTTTGATAAAAAAAAAAATTACTTAAAATCGGATTCTGGTATGAGAAAATTGAGTGGAACAGATAATTTTCAGATAATTTTTAATTTCTCATACTGAGACTTTGCTTTCTCATATTAAGAAAGTATTACTTTCCCGAAAAGTTTCAATTTCGAGATTTTGATGCCAATATATGTTTAAGACCTCCTGAACACGTTTTGATTATTTTTGGAGAGTTGTCCGTCTAGCTGTCTAACTTTCTGTCTGATGTTGTAATTGGACTTTCTTGAAAGTGTATCTAATGATCGTCAAACTCCCCATGTCAACGATCCTTGTTTCTCCTTCCCTTCTGTTTGCAAATATCTGGTATATTTTTCCATTCTGGTCTGCTTCCTTCGGGTTTTTTCCCGATTAGTTGTCTTTTTTGTACCAATTATAAATATTTTCCTGAAGTAATTTCAGGAAAATATCTATCCTCATATATTTTCACCTTGATTAATGTTTTTTTCCCCCCTTCAACCAATTGTTTCTGTTTTACTTTTCTTATATACATAATGTATAAGGAAAGTATTGTGACGGAGTCGAAAATTCGAATTCGAGTTTTCGACGGGAGAGCACGTTTCAAGCATCCCTGATCTCGAATCAAACATTTTTGAAGTGATGTGTGTGTGTGTGTGTGCGTGTGAAAGTATGTGTGTGTGTGTGTGTGTGTGTGTGTGTCAGTGAGTCTGTGGAGACGATAACTGACGAACGAATGGACCGATTCGAACCAAATTTAGTACAAAAATCGCAATCCGTAAACACTGGAAGCCTATTGCTTTTATACGTAATCGAATGTTCAGAACCGTCCTAAATTTTCAAATAAAATTTTGAAAAAAATCGTCAAAAAATCAAAACCACTAATAAAGTTACGCAAATAGACATTTCTTATGTAATTTTTCATTAGAAAACGATTGACATAAATTTTAGAACGCTAACATGAACCGATCTCGAGATATTGCACATTTTTAAAAAAAAATTATTAAAAAGTCATATAAAATGAAAAAAAAATATTTCCTATTGAGAAAGATGTTCACTTCTCATATGTAATACCATGCGATAAATTGGGTGACATCATTCTCGTAGATCTAACTCGTTCCATTCCTGAAAAAAGATATTTTGAGTAATACTTTTGTATCTGAACGCCAATAGTCATTTTTCTGTTGTAAGAACAACTTATTTCTTCGTCCATAACTTTTGGCGACGAATTTGGCGGAATGTCGCCAACTTGGCGACTTTTTGAAATGTTGCCAAATTAACGAAAATCTCGCCAAATGGATAAAAATGACGACTAATTGTCGAAAATTTAATAATTTCACAATCCGTAAACACTGGAAGCCTATTGCTTTTATACGTAATCGAATGTTAAGAACCCCCCTAAATTTTCGAATGAAATTTTTAAAAAATCGTCAAAAAATCAAAACCACTAATAAAGTTACGCAAATAGACATTTCTTATGTAATTTTTCATTAGAAAACGATTGACATAAACTTTAGAACGCTAACATGAACCGTTCTTGAGATATTGTTCATTTTTAAAAAAAAATTATCAAAAAGTCATATAAAAAAAAAATTCCTATTGAGAAACATGTTCACTTTTCATATGTAATACCATGCGATAAATTGGGTGACATCATTCTCGTGGAACTAGCTCATTCCATTCATGAAAAAATATACTTTTAGTAATACTTTTGTGTTTGAACGCCAATAGTCATTTATCTACTGTAAGAATAACTTATTTCTTAGTGCATAACGCTTGGCGAAATTTTGGCGACGAATTTGGCGGAATGTCGCCAACTTGGCGACTTTTTGAAATGTTGCCAAATTAACGAAAATCTCGCCAAATGGATAAAAATGACGACTAATTGTCGAAAATTTAATATCTTGGAAAGAGTATTAGTATCTACTATAAGAAAAACCTACTTTTTTTACTGTAAAAGTAGTAAATTAATTACATTATATAAGGAAAGTCATGTGTTGCCCACATCAGATTTTTTTAACTGTAAAAGTAGTAAATTCATTGCATTATATAAGGAAAGTAATGTGCTGCCCACATCAGATTTTTAACACTTTACAACAAAGTTGAAAAGTGTTTATGACTTTGTTCATTCTGTCTGTCTGTCTGTCTGTCTGTCTGTCTGTCTGTCCGTTAGCACGATAACTGCCGTAAAAATGAGTTTATCAAAATGAAATTTTAGTATGTTGTTCAGACGGTCTGTAGGACCTATGGGAATATAAATAAATAATATCACCCAATTAGTTTTTTATTGAACCCGGGTTGAAAAAATGAAATACATTGAACCCTATGGGACCTAATTTTTCAAACATTTTTTAAGTAAATTTAAAATTCACGAATTGCTTCGAAATTTTTAGGAAATATTCACATTATCCCATAGAATATATAAAAAAAAAATTCAGTAAAATATGTTAAGTAGTTTTTTAATTAAAAAAATTATTTAATATAGAGAAAAAAACAAATTCAATTAAATTCTGACTTTGGGATATCTTCCAGAAAGAAAAGAGAAAGATATTATATAATAAATATCTCTCCATTTGTTTAAACGTTTTGCATATGGGAGTGGCTTCATATTTTAAAGTAAATTTGGTAGATAACAATTTTTCATTTTTTTTAAATTTTATATAACTCTTCATGATAAATTTAATTGATGGCATTTTAAATGCACTTTCCTACGTCCTAGAGAGTTAAAATTTGGTACACAGCTTAAATTTGTTGAACATTTTATTCGACAAAAATTTGATGAATCTTTAAATATAGATCATGCATTTTTTTCGAAATGGCCTGAAAATAATCCCCGTTCACTTCTATAAATCATTGGTGTAATATTGTTAAAAATTCTGATGTGGACAGCACATGTCTTTCCCTGCAGACTCATATTCGTTCTCTTTATTTATTCAATGATAATTTGAGTTTATCTGCACAACATAAGTATTTTAAATGACATTGAATTTACACGTTAAACTTAAATTTGGTTCTCATTTGATAGCTGGACTTATTGTCAAAGGTGGCGTAGCGAAAACGCGAAAAAACTAGAATATCTCAAGAACGGCTAGTCCTAGAGTAATGGGGTTAGTCTTATTCATTTTGTTGTCAAAAATCACATATAAAATAGGAATTTAATTGATATAATTGAGCACACGTAGTCTTTTATTTTTATATATAACGATTTTTGCTGGCCATTTCGCAAAAATAGCCCGTTCCTTTTTCCCGAATCGTAGTAGAATAACCTACAAATGATTTATATACAAAATTTTGTTAAATTTGGTATATAAATCACTTGTAGGTTATTGAAATATTATACTCCAAATTTTGTTAAATTTGGTTCATTAGTTTTTAGCTAGAGTGGATAAAGGCAATTTCTGCAGCCATTTCGCAAAGAAGGCAGATTCTTTTATTACGAATCGTACTATAATCTAATGAACATCAGGATTTCCCACAAAAAACATACCTACCAAATTGTATGAAATTCGGTCCATTAGTTTTTCAATTAGAGTGGATGTAATATCCACACAGACACACAGAAACATACACAGATACACCCTTACACACACAGACGTCTTCCTAAAAGTAGTTTTTTCGTGTTCTAGAAGTCCCAAAACGTGTAGATACTTTGAAAATTCGAGTTCCGATCTTCGGCACGATTCCAATACTTTGAGTACATACACATATATATTATCTGTGTATTATCTGTGTATCTAAATTCCGTGCCTATGCAATTACAATAGTTGTGATTTTAAATGATCCCTAAACTTTTATTATTTCTTCAAGGAAGCCTAATTTTAACATATGCAGAATGCAAATATCTCAAACGATTGTAAGATGAATTACATAAGAATTGCTGAATTTTTTTCACACAAAATTATTTAGCTCTGGAGTCTGGAATACAAGTTATATGAATGAAATATTCATTGATTTTGCATAAAGAATCAGATGATTTATATTTCGATACAGTTTTAAATATTTAAGTATAATAAATTACTGTAGTACTGTGATAATGTAAAAGATATTACCACTGAATGAATCACATTTTAGAAATTTTTAAATGAAATTACATTTCAGTTGGAAAGTGTTTCATAATCAATGCTTATGCATGATTGATCTTTCTTGTTTGCTATTGTTTTCAGTTATTACTTTCCTTATATACATCTAATGTATAAGGAAAGTATTCGAAAATTCAAATTCGATTTTTCGACGGGGGAGCACATTTCAAACATTCCTGATCACGAATAGAACATTTTTGAGGTGATGTCTGTATGTGTGTCAGTGAGTCTGTGGATGCGATATCTCACGAACGAATGAACCGATTCAAATAAAATTTTGTACAAAAATTACAATCCGTGAATACTGGAAGCCTATTGTTTTTAAACACAATCGAATGTTCAGAACCCCCCTAAATTTTCGAGTGAAATTTTGAAAAAATTACCAAAAAGTCACAACTTTTAATAAAGTTATGCAAATAGACATTTCTTATGTAATTTTTCTTTAGAAAACGATTGACATAAACTGTAGAACGTTAGCGTTAAACTGTAGAACGTAGCGTGAACCGTTCTTAAGATATTGCACATTTGTTAAATAAATGTATCAAAAAATCCCATAAATTAAAATAAATATTACCTGTAGGGAAAATGTTCACTTTTCATATGTAATATCATGCGATAAATTTGGTGACCTCATTCTCGTAGATCTAGCTCATTCCATTCATGAGAAAATATACTTTGAGTAACACTTTTGTATTTGAACGCCAATAGTCAAATACAGAGGTATTACTCAGATTTTGGCGACGAATCGGAGATTTTGGCGACGAATTTGACGCAATGTCGCCAACTAGCGACTTTTCTAAATAATGACAAATTAACGAAAATCATGCCAAATGGATAAAAATGACGACTAATTAACGAAAATTCAATATCTTGGCAATAATATAAGTATCTACTATAAGAATAACCTATTATTTTTATTGTAAATGTAGTAAATTCATTCCATTATATAAGGAAAGTCATGTGCTGCCCACATCAGACTTTTTTCTATTATTTTCTCATGTTTGTATTTTTATAGCTGATCTAAACATCTCATGTTCTTTCATTTCCGTTTTAGTAGGTTTACTCACTGCAGTTTTTCTATTCACTCTGCTATTAGTTGCCTTATTGCCTCCATTTCTTTCCATTCATTCTCTACTTTCTGCTATTTTTTTCTTTCGGGGTTCTTTCCTTTAATTCTTAGTGTATCGACACTCGTTTTATTGCCTCCTTGGTTTTACCTCTTTTCATGTCTCGGCGCGGAGATGACAACTCTTCTCCTACCGTCAGCTATTCTATCGCAGATGCCAAACGTGCTAAAATGAGTGAGATTAGGCTTCTTGCATGTTCTGAAGAATTTGTTTAGTGTCTACGAAATTGGTTGACTTCTAACTACTTCCCTTATATACATATAATGTATAAGGAAAGTATTGTGACGGGGTCGAAAATACGATTTCGAGTTTTCGACAGGAGAGCACATTTCAAGCATCCCTGTACGCGAATCAGACGTTTTTGAGATGATGTCTGTGTGTGTGTGTCAGCCTGTGGGGACGATAACTGACGAACGATTTGAATGAAATTTGGCACAAAAATCACAGTCTATGAATACTGGAAGCCTATTGTTTATATTCGCAACCGAATGTTTTGAACACCCTTAAATTTTCGAGTGAAATTTAAAAAAAATCATAAAAAAATTAAAACATTTAATAAAGGTACACAAATAGTCTTTCTTATGTAATTTTTCATTAAAAAGCGATTGAAACAAATTTTAGAACTATAGCACGAACCGTTCTCGAGATATTGTGCATTTTTAAAAAAAAATATCAAAAAATCATATAAAATAAAAAAAATTACCTATTGTGAAATATATTCACTTTTCATAAGTATTATTATGCGATAAATTTGGTTACATTATTCTCGTGGATCTAGCAATTTCCATTCATGAGAAAAGATACTTTAGGTAATACTTTTGTATTTGGACGCTAGTAGTCATTTATCTGCTACAAGAATAACTTATTTCTCCGTCCATAGCAGTTGATGAAATTTTGGCAGAATGTCGTCAACTTGGCGACTTTTTAAATATTGCCAAATTAACGAAAATGTCGCCAAATTGATAAAAATGACTCTAAACCAATGAAAATGACGACTAGATCATGAAATTCAATATATTGGAAAGAACGTAGTGGAATAAACGTAGACTATAAGAATAACACATTTGTTCGTCCGTCCGTAACGCTTGGCGAGAAATTTAGCGGGACGTCGCCAACTTGATGAGTATTTTAAATACTGCTAAAATGACAAAAATGTCGCCAAATTGATAAAAATGACGCCAAATGGGAAGTAATGTCTCGCAAATTCTGATTTTCGTCATATGACGGGCATACTTTCTAATATATAAGAATACTCTTTTCTTCATTTGTTTATAACACATTGGTGATGCATTTGGCAAAGTTAGCAAATAATTTAGCAAAGTATTGAAAACTTGGCGATATTTCGCCCCAGATTGACAAGAATATCGTCAAAATTGCCGAAAATGACGTTAAATTAATGAAAATTACGTCTAATTGATGAGGTAATTACTAAAGTATTTTAATATATGCATTCTATCGCTTATTAAGGATGCTATTGATGATTGTTTATTTAGAGTTGCGCGAAGAATAAGTTAATTGTGTATTTTGAAATAGTTTTACATGTTGTCATCCCGAAAATCGCTAAATGTACTATTCAACGATAAAAACATAGCGCCGTGGATCTTGTACATTATTTTTGGGCTGTAAAACTAATAAATCCATTGCATTATATAAGGAAAGTCATGTATCAGATTTTTTTTCTGATGTGAATAACATCATCAGCGCTTGAGGTAACTGGCAGAATCAGAACATTACGAAATATATAAACACTTAGGTCACTTATATCTCAGAGCCTACGAGATAAAAATGTAAAACCTTTTTGTTTATTTTGTTTGAAAAATGGTAAAGATTATGAATGTATAAAAATAATTTCTATAATTTTTATATTTTGAACTTTTTTTCGGAAAAACGTATCTATCCAAGTGATATATATATATTACTTTCCTTATATACATAATGTATAAGGAAAGTATTGTGACGGGGTCAAAAATTCGAAATCGAGTTTTCGACGGGAGAGCACGTTTCAAGCATCCCTGATCACGAATCAAACATTTTTGAAGTGATGTATGTGTGTGTGTGTATGAAAGTATGTGTGTGTGTGTGTGTTTGTGTGTGTCAGTGAGTCTGTGGAGACGATAACTGACGAACGAATGGACCGATTCGAACCAAATTTGGTACAAAAATCACAATTCGTAAACACTGGAAGCCTACTGTTTTTATACGTAATCGACTGTTCAGAACCGTCCTAAATTTTCAAATAAAATTTTGAAAAAAATCGTCAAAAAATCAAAATCACTAATAAAGTTACGCAAATAGACATTTCTTACGTAATTTTTCATTAGAAAACGATTGACATAAATTTTAGAACGCTAACATGAACCGTTCTCGAGATATTGCACATTTTTAAAAAAAATTATTAAAAAGTCATATAAAATGAAAAAAAAAATATTTCCTATTGAGAAACATGTTCACTTCTCATATGTAATACCATGCGATAAATTGGGTGACATCATTCTCTTAGATCTAGCTCGTTCCATTCCTGAAAAAAGATATTTTGAGTAATACTTTTGTATCTGAACGCCAATAGTCATTTTTCTGTTGTAAGAACAACTTATTTCTTCGTCCATAAAGTTTGGCGAAATTTTGGCGACGAATTTAGCGGAATGCCGCCAACTTGGCGACTTTTTGAAATGTTGCCAAATTAACGAAAATCTCACCAAATGGATAAAAATGACGCTAAATCAATGAAAATAAGACTAATTGTCGAAAATTCAATATCCTGGAAGGAATATTAGTATCTACTATAAGAAAAACCTATTTTTTTACTGTAAAAGTAGTATATTCATTACATTATATAAGGAAAGTCATGTGTTGCCCACATCAGATTTTTTTTTCTTATTTTCACTCGAAATATCTCCTAAACTATGAAAGTTGGATATAAATGAAATATATAAAAAAATATATGAACAAGTATATAAATATGAAATATATAAACAAATATATAAGCAAGTATGTAAATATGAAATATATAAACAAATATACAAGCAAGTATGTAAATATGAAATATATAAATAAAAATATGTATTAAGAAATCTGGGTTCTAGATCAATATATTTAATAAAAGAAACTCTTATGGTTTTTTAGTAATCGTCTCGTCAAGTTCAAAATGATTGAATATTTTCCTTTTATGAGTTTGTAATGCTTATCTCAGAAACTAAAAGTGATTGATGATAATATATTGACTATGAACAATAAGCAAACATTTGTAACTTTTTGAAAGCCAAATAAGTGTACATAATTCGGTTTTGGATCGAACTCTTAGTTATCTATGATTGAGCTCTTAGTCTTAAATATGGTGGTTATAATTTCGATATTAGAGTATTATAACATGAATTTTCCAATGGGTGAGAAAGCTGTAACATTTAAAATATCACATGTGTTGAAACTCAATGTGCTAACTTACATCTTGGTAAAATATTGATGCACAAGCAGAATATATTTTGTTTTAAAATAATTAGGAAGTTAAGTGAACTTGGGAATTCTACAGATGCTTAATGCTTAATGATTGATGAGGTTTGAACAGAATACATGAAAATATATGTATTAAAAAACTATTTATGTAGTGCCTGACAAATTTAGAAATTATATTTAATCCAAAATCTCGTCAGATATATTGTATAAGTTTAATTTATAAACCGTCAAGTAAGTTATTGAAATTACTTGATATGTTGACCTGAAGACTATGGTCGGAATATCCAGATGAAATCGGGATGAAAACTAAAAGTGCTAGTTAGACATAAACATTTGAAGAGCAATTTCGCTTTGTAAACATATAAATGAAACAAATGAGTCTGAAAAAATCGAATAAACTTATTGAACTCTACTGGAGTTTTATTTTACAAAATGTTACTCACGCAAAACCATTTCGGCTCCATCGGACTGGAGCCACCGCCGATTTTTTTTGTATGCTATATTTATTAAAATAGTTTATATTAATTAATTCTAATATATATATCTATATATATATATATAATCACAATCTATAATTCTGTGGATTGAAATCTAAAACTCTAATCTTTTAGCCGAAGAGCATACTAAAACTATTGCATAAGAATAACAATTTACTTCATACCAAATGTTGTTTAACTTTTTCAATAAGTTCTATAAATTTACAGCCTTATTTTTATGAAAATCTAATAGTTTATTGCGTTTTATACAAATCGTATTGCAGAAGAAAGAAGGCTCTGCATTTCAACCTTAATTTATCAATCTTCTTTATTGTTTGCATCCACTGCCCCCCAATTCAAGTATATTTCCTCTGCCATGATTTTACCAAATACTTTCACACACCGGGCACAGTACATGGATCTTAATATTTTCTATCCTCCAAGTGTTGTCATTAACTAAAATTTTGGTCTTTTACACGCTTCATCATTTTCATAATAATGTTCAAAGTTCTGCTCTAACTTTCATAACATTGATTTTTAAGAAGATATCCTTTAATACCGCTAAAGCATTCTTTAAGAGTGATGCGGAATAGTTTAGAAGGGATCTAAAAATCTGTAATACACGTATTTTGGGAGTGCGATTCATTCTTCTGTAAAGATCATTTTGAATAAAACTCATTTAATTGAAAGTTATAAATATAATATAATGTCAAATTGCTATCATATATGGCAATTTACAATCAACATTCTTATAAAAGAGATAAGAATTTAATGGAGACTGTTGTGGACGTAAAAATATTCTGTATTTCAGCTTTAATTTTCCAGTCTTCATTTTTAACGATGTTCGCTTGTTTGTGTACCTGTCTACTTGTTCATCTGTTCCGCATATAAATAGATAGATTTTGACAATGTTTTTCAAATTTTGTATGATTATTTTTTACTACACCGTCAGTAACCCCGGCTTAGCAATGGAATTAATTTAAATGTGTTTATACGGCAGACGATTTTCATTCTATCGATGCAATTTTAATACTTAAGGATAGATATAAGAATAAACTTTAAAAATGAACGGTTATATGTCTTTCATTTCGTATATCAATTACTGTTTTCGAATATAAGATTCCGTGAATGATTGATATTTTCAATTTCTGAAGTCATATGTTTGATTTAGATTAAGATTTTTTTCAGAATCATATAAGTTTTTTTATGTTTAACCGATTGTTAGTAGGGTAAAAATGGCAAGGGTATAAATTTTGCTAAAATTTTAGCGTAAATAAAAAAATAAATCTGGTTATTAAATACTATGAAAAATACAAAGATAATCCATCTTTTATTATTCATTTTAGATCCATCTGTATATATAATTTCTATATACAGATGGAGCTAATATTAATAATATAATTAGATTATTTATTTAGATATTTATAATAATATTTTACAACCTGTTTTTATCTGTTTTCTCATTTCTCGTAATTCAGTTTTCCAGTCGAAAATTACTGAATAAATTTTGCTATTAAAGGGGCTACTACTAATAGAATCAATTGTAATATTTACACCGAAAGTCTCATCAATTTGTGACTTAAAATCTCTTATAATTCTTTTTATATTAAAACTATCAGAAATGCAATAAATCAATGCAAGGTAAATATTAAGCTAGGTTGGGTTAAATCCCATACAGGAGTATGAACAGCTGATAACTTTGCAAAAATAACTGCAGATTGTGATGCATCAATAATTTTTTTTATCCCTATTCTCTTCTTCCGATCATTAAAACAATTAATGATTGGCAGATGTTTTATAATACTTCTGTTTCTCTGAATAAGCCCGTTCGTGCAAAGTATTTTCTTCTTATTAATGATTATTAATTTTTTTCTCATTTAATATAAAAATAATAATTAGTATATTAATACTATATTAATATAATATTTTTTCCTTAAATAATCTGGTTGTACAAAGTCCTTTCTTCTTAGCAATCCTTAATGATGTTTTCCTCCATATTTAATATAATAATAATTAATATGTTTATACAATATTAATATAATAATTTTTTTTATCCTTAAATAAACCCTACCCCCTAATAAAATTCCTACCAAGAATGTTATTCCTAATAATCCTTATTATTATTTTTTCCTTATTAATCCCCATCATTATTAATCCTTAATAAACATGTAATTTACCTTTTAGCTTGTTACGGTAGATTTGTTGATTGTTTAAATTGGTTTAAAATTTAATCTACACTTTTCTATATTTACAAGGAACTTGGTGATGTAGATCATTATGTCCAGGTTTGCCCACTTACGAAAGCCATTTTCCTATGAATCCAACAACGGAGTATATGTCTCTCTGGTTCGATATGGTAAGAAAAAATAAAAAATCCATTTTTAACATTAAACAGTACGTAATTAAAGCTACAGAAATTGCTGATCAGATAACATTAAGCACTGATCCCAGAGTGGCAAGATTTGAGGCTTTTTAAAATTTTCCTTGATGGATGGAATTATGCCATTTATCATTTTATGAAAGTCGTGTTTCGGCCTTTTCCTATGTAAGTGCTATTTGCAATATTCGTAGTTTGTCTTTCTAATTGGTTTACATCCAAATGTTATTGTCCTACTGTAAAATTTGAATTTGATTTATATTGTCTAAATTGGTATTTTTCTTTTTCTTGCCTTATTGACTCAATAAGAACTATTTTCTTCATTTGTAAGGTTCTAAACTTTTCATAAATTTCTCCAAGTCGTCCAATTGCTTCTCTAAACTTTCGGGTAAATCGGACGGCCTGAGTAGTGAAAGCGTACCATTTTTTAGCGTTTACATTACAGCGCATGTTGACCAAACTTTTTAAATTTTCGTAAATTATTTTACAAACAGAATTCTTATTCCTTAGATTTACCAAATTATTTTTTTCTCAGATTTTTTAGTTCCTCAGATTTACCAATGTAGCGAGTACAGGGAATATTGTTCAATTTGTATGGGTGAATTAAATAATATATTATAATACTGTTTTAAAGAACAATATCATTTAAAATACTATTAGAAATTAAGCATTTTTAATCAAGAGCAACGCCGAATATATCTCCTTATTTAAAAGTATATTAGAATCATGAAAATAAAAATAATAATGTTTAAAAATATCGTTAATATATTTTAACAATTCCCCACCTATTTTTTCTCTCCGTTCTTTCATTAGGTGTATTCCCGTATCCGCCCAGTGTTTAATTTCCCCAATCCGAATTTTCCACAATATCTTGAAAGATATTACCTGAGTTTCCATATATTTTAAACTTTCAGCAAGGTTGGTTTCAATCATACTGTTGACCATCCGTTCTTTGCAGCATTTGCGGAATAAATTTAATGGTTTGTTATGGAATTCCAACTCTGACCATCAAGACATTCATTTTAAGCGTAGTTATATTACACATTGCCAGTCTCTATTATTTTGTCAGACTAAACTATTATTAATATTGGAAGAAATACACTGGTGTCCAAAATTATATTTACATGCACGAAAACACTCCGAGCTTCTCAATGACTGTTCAATATGATTGAATGAATTTCTTTAGTGATGATACATAAATTCATAATGCATAAATACAAACTGAAAATTCGAATATGAGGGCATACTATACAAAACCTAATTATGAAACAATTTGCCACTTCCATCAATACCTGCCCCGCCTCTAAACAGTCGACAGTTTGTCACCTTAAAAATTCATTCCCTCTGAAGAAAATAGACACCGAAATCAAATCTTTTATTTGCAGAAGTTTTGCAGATAAACATATTTCGTGCACTTATTTTTATGTTTGTATGTAAAAATAACAGTATATTTATTGATATTAAGGGTGTTTCCTAAACATTCATTTCGAGGTTTACATATTCGTGCACTTCTTTTTGTATGTGTAAAGGTACCAGTACATTTTATTAATATAAAGGGTGCTTCCTAAACATTCATTTCGAGGTTTACATCTTGGTGCACTTATTTTTATATGTGTAAAGGCACCAGTACATTTATTGATATAAAGGGTGCTTCCTAAACATTCATTTTGAGGTTTACATCTTCGTGCACTTATTTTAATATGTGTAAAGGCACCAGTTTATTACTTTCCTTATATACATAATGTATAAGGAAAGTATTGTGACGGGGTCGAAAATTCGAATTCGAGTTTTCGACGGGAGAGCACGTTTCAAGCATCCCTGATCACGAATCAAACATTTTTGGAGTGATGTCTGTGTGTGTGTGTGTGTGTGTGTGTGTGTGTGTGTGTGTGAAAGTATGTGTGTATGTGTGTGTGTCAGTGAGTCTGTGGAGACGATAACTGACGAACGAATGGACCGATTCGAACCAAATTTGGTACAAAAATCACAATCCGTAAACACTGGAAGCCTATTGTTTTTATACGTAATCGAATGTTCAAAACCCCCCTAAATTTTCGAATGAAATTTTGAAAAAATCGTCAAAAAATCAAAACCGCTAATAAAGTTACGCAAATAGACATTTCTTATGTAATTTTTCATTAGAAAACGATTGCCATAAATTTTAGAAGGCTAACATGAACCGTTCTCGAGATATTGTGCATTTTTCAAAAAAATTATGAAAAAGTCACATAAAAAAAATTCCTATTGAGAAACATGTTCACTTTTCATATGTAATACCATGCGATAAATTGAGTGACATCATTCTCGTGGATCTAGCTCGTTCCATTCATGAAAAAATATACTTTGAATAATACTTTTGTATTTGAACGCCAATAGTCATTTATCTGCTGTAAGAATAACTTTTTTCTTAGTGCATAACTCTTGGCGAGATTTTGGCGACGAATTTGGCGGAATGTCGCCAACTTGGCGACTTTTTGAAATGTTGCCAAATTAACGTAAATTTCGTCAAATGGATAAAAATGACGCCAAATCAATGAAAATGACAACTAATTGTCGAAAATTCAATATCTTGGAAAGAATATTAGTATCTACTATAAGAAAAACCTATTTTTTTACTGTAAAAGTAGTAAATTCATTACATTATATAAGGAAAGTCATGTGTTGCCCACATCAGATTTTTTATTGATATAAAGGGTGTTTTCTAAACATTCATTTCAAGGTTTATATCTTCGTGCAGTTATTTTTAAATGTGTAAAGGCACCAGTATATTTATTGATAAAAAGGGTGCTTCCTAAACATTCATTTCGAGGTTTATATCTTCTGTGATTGATTGCACACCCACTCTTCTAATTTGAAAAATTACAAAATCGATTACAGAACTCTGTCATTGTAGTTTCATTTCCTGTAGGGGATATATCGTGATAGCATATCTGCATGAAAAAATCGTATTTCCTATGCAAACGGATGAAGTTCGAAAATGTATCTTTTTTCTTTGACTTATATTGATCAGATTTGTGGCTTAGTGCGTTCCATACTCAGGTAGTTTAGCTGAGTGGGAAACAACTCCAACCGAATCAACCTCAAAACAGTTGCAAAACAAATAAAATTTTCAGGTTTTGTCATCATGTTGTTGTTGGTATGGGTCAGTTGACAAAACATGCCGCGAGGGGTAAAGATAAATCTGCGAATCTGATGGGTAGCTTATTAATCTGACTAAGCTTATTCAAAGCAACTCAATCTAAAGGATGGTCTTCCGCTGTTTTTGTTTAAATTCCGTAAGCAGTTTTTAAATAAGCGTACAAATACTGAAAGCGTATTTTTACCTCTATCACTTGAACAACCTAAAATAATTATTTCATTTTCACTCTGCTATAAAAAATTATGACAATCGCCTGATTCACTTCCTTATGTGCGTTTTCTAAAACTGATATATTTTCTATATCTAGATATATTTTGGGTTTAATATGATAAACAAAACCACATTGATATTGCATTCTTTGTATTTTTAATTTGGTAAACTGCTAGCAAACGCGAGTCACAACGAAAGATTTACACCATTTTACCTCAGAATTCCCAAATCGAATATTCTATAATTTAAAACTCTTTTCCATTACCATTACGAAAAGTGTACTTTAGTAATTTAAAAAAAAGTAATGCATTTTTTTTATAATTATTTCTCACACGTATGCATAAAACTAGACATTTCTACCCTTACTTTGCCGTGGCGAAAGGTCTAGAGATCACTAAATATGGCACCTACATTCTTAAAAGTTATGAATATCAAGGATCGTTTCGATTTTTGGCATAAACATGGGGCATATTTTATAGTTTTGCTAACATGGAAATTAAGGTATGTAAAACATTATTTCATCTTAGATTACTGTATGTTGACATTTTCAAACAAATCAGCATTTCAAACAAACCAGAGTTTTCAAACAAATCAAATAACTATAACATTATATTTAGATTATTTGATCTAAAGAATAGCCAACAGACGATTTCTGTATTTGAAACGTAACTCAGCGACAACAATGGAATCAAAAACTATAATTAAATTCCTTGATAACATGTATAAGAAAAAATTGTCTACTGTAACTATAAAGTAAGTGGTTGATTGTATACCAATAGCATGAATCAAGAAAATTGAGGGTATTTTTTCCTGTGCATGATGGTATAAAACTATGGAGGTCGGTTCGTGCGTCATTCTTTGCTACGAAGCAAATTTTTAGTAATACGCTAGAAACCCAAAGATATCTTTTGGTCTAATCGTATAGCATCGGGTTATTATACTCTTGACCCCGGGCTTAATTTCATCAATTTAAGGATATTATCGCCACTTTGGAAATATCTCGTTTTACATTAACGGAAATATCTTTACAATTGCAAAATGGACTCTAAATTAACGCGAAAGACACCAAATTGATGAATTAATCCGCCAAATATTTCGATATATGGACTATTACTTATTGCGGATGCAGTCAATACTGATTATTGTTAATTTAGAGTTACGTGAAATATAATTTAATTGGTCGCTGAGTTAACGAAACAGACACCAAATTGTTCAATTAATCATTCAAATATTTTGATATATGTCCTATTGCTTATTACGGATGCTATCAATATTGAATATTGTCAATTTGGAAATTCCTAAAATATAATTTAATTGGCGCTAAGTTGACAAAAATGACACCAAATTGATGAATTAATCATTCAAATATTTTGATATATGTCCTATTGCTTATTACTCGCTGCTATCAATATTGAATATTGTCAGTTTGAAGATTCCTAAAATATAATTTAATTGGGCGCTAAGTTGACAAAAATGACACCAAATTGATGAATTAATCATTCAAATATTTTGATATATGTCCTATTGCTTATTACTCGATGCTATCAATATTGAATATTGTCAGTTTGAAGATTCCTAAAATATAATTTAATTGGGCGCTAAGTTGACAAAAATGACACCAAATTGATGAATTAATCATTCAAATATTTTGATATATGTCCTATTGCTTATTACTCGCTGCTATCAATATTGAATATTGTCAGTTCGAAGATTCCTAAAATATAATTTAATTGGGCGCTAAGTTGACAAAAAGGACACCAAATTGATGAATTAATCATTCAAATATTTTGATATATGTCCTATTGCTTATTACTCGATGCTATCAATATTGAATATTGTCAGTTTGAAGATTCCTAAAATATAATTTAATTGGGCGCTAAGTTGACAAAAATGACACCAAATTGATGAATTAATCATTCAAATATTTTGATATATGTCCTATTGCTTATTACTCGATGCTATCAATATTGAATATTGTCAGTTTGAAGATTCCTAAAATATAATTTAATTGGGCGCTAAGTTCACAAAAATGACACCAAATTGATGAATTAATCATTCAAATATTTTGATATATGTCCTATTGCTTATTACTCGATGCTATCAATATTGAATATTGTCAGTTTGAAGATTCCTAAAATATAATTTAATTGGGCGCTAAGTTGACAAAAATGACACTAAATTGATGAATTCATTCAAATATTTTGATATATGGACTTTTATTTAATGCGGATGCTGTCATTAAATTTCATGCAATTCTAAATAATCAATATTGATTATTGTCAATTTAGAATTGCATGAAATTTAATCTAATTGGCTATTTTTACAAGTTGCCACCCGAAAGAGCGCCAAATGTACAATTTGACATTAAAAATATTGTACCAAGTGCTGCCCACATCAGAAATTAGATTTAATTTTTATTTCTTTCAGCATTTAAATCAGCAAAATATTAATCCTTTTCTATCGTTTTAATAATGATTATGCATTTAATTCTTTATAAGACGATTGCCATTCTATTGTAGAACGAAATTCTTATTCTTCGATATATTACATATAATACATTGTTATTCTTTTATACTCGTATTGTTATTTTATAATTGGCTTCATAAAATTATTAATCTTTATAAGGCGATTGTGATGAAAGAATAACATTTTATTGAAATAATTTTTTTTGTTTACATTCAATTTAAAGTAAATTGTCTTTGAAAGATTAACAGTGTATTTGGGATTTCTCCTAAAGGGAAAAATTGTGTAATATATTTAAATTTAACTAAAATCAATCTGTTGCGAAATATGGAATTTTGGTGCAGTAAATTGTTATAAAAATTACAATGTAATATTTTAAATTTGTGTTGAAGGGAATATATATATATATATAGTGTATTTAAAGTAATTTGCATGTAAACTATTGTAAAATGCAGCAATTTATAGACACACATTCTTTTACAATAGGAAGAGTATATTACCAGTAAATGTGTGCACACAAAATATGCTAAACAATTAACCGGAATTTGCTCATCTAGAACCTCTCATACCAGAATCTATCTATCTATATATACTAATTGCCAAGTGTCCGTCTGTCTGTCAGTCTGTCACGCATTTTTCAGGCACTTCCCGAATACATAGAGACTTGCAATTTGGTACACGGCTCGGTCGTTCGATAAAAACCCCTGGAAAAATCGAATTTTCCGAAAACGTTCTATAGAGGGGGTGCCCCACACCAAAACGTTCGAAAAGTGAAAAGATGGGAAGGCATACTTTGCGATGAGATTAAGACTTCAAATTTGGTGTATAGGTAAATCATTCGAAAGAAAGAAAGTCTGCAATTTCAGATTTCCAATATTTTCTACTTAAGGGGGTGCCGTACACTGAAACGTTCGAAAAGTGAAATGATAGGAAAGCATGCTTTGCGATGAGATAGATACTTTAAATTCGGTGTATGGGTAAACCGTTCGAAAGTAAGAAAATGTGCAATTTCAGATTTCCAATATTTTCTACTTAAGGGGGTGCCGCACACCAAAACGTTCGAAAAGTGAAATCATAGGAATGCATGCTTTGCGATGAGATAGAGACTTCAAATTCGGTGTATGGGTAAATCGTTCGAAAAGAACAAAAGTGTGCAATTTCAGATTTCCAATATTTTCTACTTAAGGGGGTGTCGCACACCGAAACGTTCGATTTACCGAATAAATGAGAAAAGGCGCCTTTAAAATTTGATAGAGGCTTAAAATTTGGTGTATGGGCTAATAATTTGACGAAAACACCCAAGACGAATACAGTTTTTCAAAAATGTTCGTTTAAGGGGGTGCTCCAGAGTAAAACGTTCGAAAAGTCAATTGATAAAAAAAACCATGCTTTGGAATGAGATAGAGATATCAAATGTGGTGTAGGGTAGATAGTTTGAAAGGAAGAAAGTGTACAATTTCAGTTTACCAATATTTTCTACTTTAGGGGGGTGCGGCACACCAAAATGTTCGATTTTCGGAATAAAGGAGAAAAAACGTGAATAAACGTCCTTTAAAAACGTGATAGAGGCTTTATATTTGGTATATGGGCGAATCATCTCATAGAAATCACAAAAAGAATAGAGTTTTTAAAAAATGTATCGTAAAGGGGGTGGGTACTCCACACAAAAGCATTCGAAAAATGAAATGCTAGAAAAGCATGCTTCAGGATGAGATAGAGACTTCAAATTTGGTGTACGGGTAAAAAGTTGGAAAGGAAGAAAGTGTGCAATTTCAGTCTTCCAACATTTGCTATTGTAGGGGGTGCCGATCACTAAAATGTTCGATTTGCCGAACAAATGAAAAACACCTCCTTTACAATGTGATATAAGCTTGAAATTTAGTATATGGGCTAACCATTTGACAAAAAAACCAAACATGAATACAATTTGACAAAAATGTTCATTAACGGGGTGCTACACAGAAAAACGTTCGAAAGGTGAAGTGATAGGAAAAACATGCTTCTCGATAGGATAGAGACTTCAAATTTGGTGTACGGATAAATAGTTTGAAAGGAAGAAAGCGTGAAATTTCATATTTATTTGCTACGTTAAGGGGTGCTGCACACTAATATGTTCGATTTTTCGAATAAATGAGGCAAGCTTCTTTTTAAATGTGATAGAGGTTTGATATTCGGTATATGGGCCAATCATCTGATAAAAAACCCAAGACAAAGAGAGTTTTTCAAAAATGTTCATTTATGGGTGTGCTTCACAGAAAAAAGTTCCAAAGGAGAAATACTAATATAGGAGTGCCTCGGGATGAGATAGACTTTAATGTGGTGTACGGGTAAATAATTCGAAAGGAAGAAATGTGAAAATTTAGTTTCCTAATATTTTCTTCTTTAGGGGGTTCTGCACACCAAAATATTCGATTTGTCGAATAAATGTGTAAAGCTAATTATTAAAAAATTTACATTATTCAGGGGTTGCTTATTGCAAGACCGTTGATTTTCAACGGGTATTCGGCTAGTATATACTAACTGCCAAGTGTCCGTCTGTCTGTCCGTCTGTCTGTCACGCTTTTTTTGGGCACTTCCCGAATAGATAGAGACTTGCAATTTGGTACACGGCTCGATCGTTCGATAAAACCCCCTAGAAAAATAGAATTTTTCGAAAACGTTCTATAGAGGGGGTGCCCCACACCAAAACGTTCAAAAAGTGAAATGATGGGAAAGCATACTTTGCGATGAGGTAGATACTTCAAATTTGGTGTATGGGTAAACCATTCGAAAGGAAGAAAGTGTGCAATTTCAGATTTCCAATATTTTCTACTTAAGGGAGTGTCGTACACCAAAACGTTCGAAAAGTAAAATGATGGTAAAGCATGCTTTGCGATGAGATAGAGACTTAAAATTTAGTGTATGGGTAAATCGTTTGAAAGGAAGAAAGTGTGCAATTTCAGATTTCTAATATTTTCTACTTAAGGGGATGCAGCACACCAAAACGTTCGAAAAGTGAAATGATAGGAAACATGCTTTGCGATCAAATAGAGACTTCAAATTTGGTGTATGGGTAAATCGTCCAAAAGGAAGAAAGTGTGCAATAGGTATATGGATTAATCATTTGATGAAAACATCCAAGACGAATTTAATTTTTCAAAAACATTCGTTTAAAGGGATACTCTAGAGGAAAACGTTCGATGGGTAAATTGATAAGAAAACATACTGCGGGATGAGATAGAGATTTGAAATGTGGCTGGTAAATAGTTTGGAAGGAAGAAAGTGTACAATTTCAGTTTTCCAATATTTTATACTTTAGGGGGTGTTGCACACAAAAATGTTCGATTTTCAGAATGAAGTAGAAATATCCCTCTTAGAACGTGATAAAGGCTTGATATTTGATATATGGGCGAATTATTTGATAGAAAACCCAAGAAGAATGGAGTTTTTCAAAAATATATATTTAAAGGGGGTGGTTACTCCACAGAAAAAACATTCGAAGGGTGAAATGAGAGAAAAAGTATACTCCGCGATGCGTTAGAGACTTCAAATTTGGTATGCGTTTAGATAGATTGAAAGGAACAAAGTGTGCAATTTCAGTTTTCAAACATTTGCTATTGTAGGGGATGCCGCACACTAAAATGTTCGATTTCACGAACAACTGAAAAACGCCTCCTGTTGGGTGTGGTAGAAGCTTGAAATTTAGTATGTGGGCTAATCATTTGATAAAGAAAAACCTAAAATTATTACGGTTTTTCAAAAAAGATCATTTAAGGAGGTGCAACACAGAAAAACGTAAAAACGTTCGAAATATGAAGTGATAGAAAAACATGCTCCACAATAGGATAGAGATATCAAATTTGGTGTACTGGTAGATTGTTTGAAAGGAGGAAAGTGTGAAAATTTCAGATTTCCAATATTTGCTACTTTAGGGGTGCCGAGCGCCAATATGTTCGATTTTCGGAATAAATGAGACACCCTTGCTTTTAAACGTGATAGAAACTTGATATTTGGTATATGGGCCAATCATCTGATAAAAATACAACACGAACAGAGGTTTTCAAAAATATTCATTTATGGGGGTGCTCCAAAGAAAAACGTTCGAAAAGGGATTTGATAAAATAGTATGCTTCGGGATAAGATAATTTGGTGTACTGGTAGATAATTCGAAAGGACGACGTGCGCAATTTAAATTTTCCAATATTTTCTTCTTTAGGGGGTTCTGCACACTAAAATATTCGATTTGCCGAATAAATGTGAAACACGAATTATTCAAAAATTTACATTACTCAGGGTTTGCTTATTGCGAGACAGTTGATTTTCAACGGGTATTCGTCTAGTGAATTTCTAAATAACTTACGATTTTGTCCTTTTTTTATAATTTTGTATGAAAACATTAAAAAAAAAACTGAATCTTTCTACAAATGATCACAACTATAACATGGTACTCTTCAATTAAGGGACTTGAGAATATCTTTTGATTGATACCATATTTGACAATGTACTCCCCGGAAGATGCTTGCCCCCCACCCTTTATGCATGATTGCGTCATTTTTTTTCTTATTATGCCATGTTAATGAAATATAAAATTTCGAATAAATTAGCTCGAATTTTAAAAATACTATCTAGTTCTGGATTTTTCATTAACATAACCGGATATAATAAAGTTTCGTTAAAATCCATAGTAATTAGTAATGTGACAGTTACCGCATACACAAGAAATCAACCGCAGACAGACGCACATCATTCTAAATGTAGTCAAAATGTGTTCAGAAGGGCTAAAACATGCATTGTCCTCGAAATCTAAAATTTTCGGGAAATCCAAATTTTCTTTATACTATATTCTACAGTATTAGAAAATAAAAAATAATAATGTTAAGTAAACCTTCCTAAGAGAATAACAATTTATTATTACAAATTGTTACAACTATAGAATGACATTTTACCATAATAAATTGCTATCTAAGATAACAATTCACAACAAACAACTTCTCAAATCTTCTCATTATTTGTTTCCCCTTTTCCACGCTTCGGCTTCCAATTTCCTTTTGGGGATAAGAAACTGTACCTGAGTTTCTACTTATTTCCTCCTAGGCTGCCCTAAATTATAATATTGGTCTTTCATGCTCTGCAACATAAACGAGAAAAATTTAATGGCCCCACGTCAAATTTCTGCTATGACTTTCAGATTATTGATTTTTAAGAACATTCTCTAAGGCATACGTTAAAGTTCTCAGGATCGTTTAGTGAGGATAAGCTATTCTTGGAATCTGGAGGACAACTTTATCGATATTTTATCCGATAACTTTTCTTACTGTTTAAGATGCTGTATATTAAGTCGTGATAATTATTCGTGTGAGTAATTTATGATAGACAACTATTACAAGTATGAAATAATTACGTTGTACCGAGTAGAAGCGGAGTATACTCTATCTCACAAAATACACCAATTCATAGTAAAAATAAAAATTAAAATCTCAAGAATTTTTTTCTAGAAAAAAGAGATGTACATCTAGATATAAATCTCAAAATGGTCTGCATCAAGTTCGTGCAGGACCTGATGCAAGATACTGATTAAAATGTTGTATAACAAGTTGTTGTTGTTGAGACCCAGACCGTCCGACCTGAATGTGACCGTTTAACGTGATAGTACTTCGCATGAACACGGCGGCAGTTGTGGCAGCGTGCAAATCCAGCGCGCAAACCACCGGGCTACAGCGCCCGAAATGTATCAACAGCACGCGGTGTTCCGAGGTGGTGACCCACCCAAGTTCTAATCGCGCCCGATGCTGCTTGACTTCGGTGATCTAATGAGAACCGGTGCTTTCAGCACGGTAGAGCCGTTGGCTGCTGTATAATAAGTTGTTGTTGTTGAGACCCAGACCGTCCGACCTACCAGAAAGGTGTAAGGTAACTGTTTGGACGGCCGGGAAGTGCCACCCAATTTAGACCGGAACCCAGTTGGGGAGGCATCCACAGGGACCGTACCTTCCTTTCCCTACCACCAACCTCTCGGAAGGACTTACCGACCCACATGTTTAACGTGATCGTACTCCGCATGAACACGGCAGCGTGCAAATCCAGCGCGCAAACCACCGGGCTACCGCGTCCGAAATGTGTCAACAGCACGCGGTGTTCCCAGGTGGTCACCCACCCAAGTACTAACCGCGCCCGATGCTGCTTGACTTCAGTGATCTAACGGGAACCGGTGTTATCAGCACGGTACGGCCGTTGGCTCTGCTGTATAATAAATTGTGATAATTATTTGTGTGAGTAATTTATGCAAATATTACAAATATGAAATATTTACATTATATGTAGAAGCGATGTATCCTCTATCTCAAAAGCACCAATTGATGACAGAAAAAACTCGATTATCTCTTTGCAGAAAGTTATAAATCTCAAAATATTTTTATGAAGTTCTTGCAGGACCCAATGCAAGATGCTGATTAAGATGTTATATATATGTACGTGATAATTATTCGTGTGAGTAATTTATACATAGAAACATATTTCAAATATGAAATAATTACGTTGTATCGAGTTGAAGCGATATATCCTCTCTCTCACAAAAAACACTAATTCGTGGTAGAAATAGAAAAAACTTCAGAACTTTTTTCTAGAAAAAGAGATATAAATCTAGATATAAATCTCAAAATGGTTTGTATCAAGTTCTTGTAGGACCTGATGCAACATGCAGATTAAAATGCTGTATAATAAATTGTGATAATTATTCATGTAAGCAACTTATGCATAGACAAATATTACAAATATGAAATAATTACATCATATCTAAGAGAAGCGATGTATCTATCCTCTATCTCACAAAAGCATCAATTCATGAAAAAGAACTCAATCTCTTTGTAGAAAGTTATAAATCTCAAAATGGTTAAATTTAAATCTCAAAATCGTTTGCATCAAGTTCCTGCAGGAACTGATGCAAGATGCTGATTAAGATGCTGTATATTAAGTCGTTATAATTATTTGTGTGAGCAATTTATACATAAATAAATATTACAAATATGAAATAATTACATTGTACCGAGAGGAAGCAAAGTATCCTCTATCTCACAAAAAGCACCAATTCATAATGAAAATGGAAAAAACTCGAGAATCTCTTTCTAGAAAAGTTATATGTAAATCTCAAAATGGTTAAATTTGAATCCCAAAATGAGTTGCATCAAGTTTATGCAGGACTGGAATTGTACTATCCTATCTAGAGTACGTTGTTGAAGCATTCTAACCCTGATTTGAAGAAGGGTTAACTTTTATAATATAAGAATAATTATGTTGAAAAGTTAAAATACCTTATCAATTAACATACAAAACTAAAGGAAATGTTTATTTTTTATGCATAGTTGTGGAAGCAGCTTATGATCCCTCTTGTAGTTTTCGGGAAATTTCATTTATAAAAATACTAACTTTCTTCATAATAATATTCTAGAAGAAAAATATAAGTGTATCTTACATAATAAAAAATAATGTATGTGTGTGTCTGTCTGTAGCAGGAAATTTAAGCATCGTGTGGCCATGAAATTCGGTACACTGGTACTTAACGCCGACATGCATATTTCCGAATCCTTATTTAAAGAAACTAGTTTATTTTTTATTTTTATTATTTTGTTATGTTTTATTAGTTATTATTTTATTATTTATGTTTTGTTTATTTGGCTATTTATTTTTTTATTTTTTTCGAATTAGTTTTTTATTTTATATTCTAGTCCGATTCACAACGATTTTAGCCGATATTCCCAAATATTGATTGCTTAGCGAACTAAAAAAATATTATGTGGGCATTACATGACTTTCCTTATATAATGCAATGAATTTATCACTTTTATAGTTAAAAAAATTGGTTAATCTTATAGTAGATACTTACATTCTTTCTAAGATATTAAATTTTCGTCAATTAGTCGTCATTTTCATTAAATTAACGTTATTTTTATCCATTTGGCGAGCTTTTCGTTAATTTGGCAACATTTAAAATTTCGCCAAGTTGGCGACATTCCGCCAAATTCATCGCCCAAATCTCGCCAAGCATTATGGACGGAGAAATAAGTTATTCTTATAGCAAAAAAATGATTATTGGCGTTCAAATACAAAAGTATTACTTAAAGTATTTTTTCTCATGAATGGAACTAGCTAGATCCACGAGAATAATGCCACCAAATTTATAGCATGATATTATTACTTATGAAAAGTGAACATATTTCACAATAGGTAATACTTTTTGTATGGTTTTTGATAATTTTTTTGAAAAATGTGCAATATCTCGAGAACGGTTCATGCTACCGTTCTAAAATTTATGTCAATCGTTTTCTAATAAAATATTACATAAGAAATTACTATTTACGTAACTTTATTAAAGGTTTTAATTTTTTGATGATTGTTTCAAAATTTCACTCGAACATTTAGGGGGTTCTGAACATTTGATTCCGTATAAAAACAATAGGCTTCCAGTATTCATGGATTGTAATTTTTGTACCAAATTTCGTTCGAATCAGTCCATTCGTTCGTCAATTATCGCCTTCACAGACTCACTAACACACACACACACACACACACACACAGACATCATCTGAAAAACGTCTGATTCGTGTTCAGGGATGCTTGAAACGTACTCTCCCATCGAAAACTCAAATATTATGACAGAATTTCCATTATCCCAACATCGGAAAGATTGAAAATAAACTGTGAATTGGATCCATACGACTATTAGACAATTTTCACTGAACTACAAAATATATATACTTTTCCTGTGTAAAGATGTGATTTGTCCTATATATAGGGTGTCCTGAGTTTTAGTACTTTCACACAAGTCGGTTCCTTAGCTATCAAAAATATCACCGCGTTTTCATCTTGCCCCCATAGAAAAGCTCGAAGAGCATTCTTCCAAACATATTTGATCCAAATCCGTAGGACAAATCCTCGCTCAAATAAAACAATTTTGTTATACAATTTATGTATTTAAACTTGTATTTACACAGATTTTTGTTTAATTAACACTTTACAACATAGTTGAAAAGTGTTTATGAATTTGGTCAGTCTGTCTATCTGTCTGTCTGCACGATAACTGCCGTAAAAATGACTTTATCAAAATGAAATTTATGTATGTTATTGAGACAGTCTGTGGGACATATAGAAATGTAAATGAATAATATCACCCAATTAGTTTTGGATTAAACCCTGGGTAAAGGAATGATATATATTGAACCCTATGGGACCTAATTTTTCAAACATTTTTTAAGCGCAGTTAAAATTCACTAATTGCTTCAAAAAATTTAAAACATATTTAAATTATGCCATAAAATATATAAAAAATGTTTCAGCAAAATATGTTCAGTAGTTTTTTAAATAAAAATTAAAATAGTAATTGCACCCGTATAATATGAAGTCTGGAATAAAAGTGTATGAATGAAATATTCACTTCTTCTACATAGAGATCCAGACGATTTATGTTTCGATAATAACTCGATTAATGTTCGACTTAAATAACTTTCATTTTTTTCGATGAAGTTTGAAGTTTTCAAGTAAAATAAATTATTGTAGTTCTATTTAATTAAAAATATATCATCGCTGAAAGTATCGCATTTTAGAGATGCGATAAATTCAGCGGATTGTATTTCAGTTAGAAAGTGTTTCATAATCAAAGCTTTATGTTTGATTGATCTTTATTGTTATTATATGCACTTCGTTTCGTAACGATGTTTTTAAGTGAAAATGTACTTTCAGGTCGAGAGAAAAAAATCGCTCCAAAATGGCGACACTTTAAAAGTTCACCAACGGGGGTCCATAAATAGCTAATTACTTAATATTTTGATGCGAAACAAATTTACTGCAACCTTCAAAATTCCATATGCTTTATGCCATGGCAATATAGGGATCGTACAATAATTGCAATTATTTAAGGTTATCATACAGCTGTGTGAGGCTGACTAACTTAGGTATGAATTACGCGGCTCAAACTGCTAAATGTAGAAACCTGAATCTTTGCATACATGTAGGATTTCGCCTATAAGTAATAATAAAAATTTAACATCTTGAAATTTTGTTCAATCTTGACAGCTGTAACTCAAGAACTGCTTGGTATAAAAAAATTATGTTTATACCATCATGCACGGAAATAAAAATATTATAATTTATTATAAAATTTAAAAATATTATACTTGAATCTATTATAATATTTAAATTATTTATTTATATCATATTTAATATTATATAAAATATTTAAATATTTTAATATAATATTAAATCTTTATTAATATTATATTTAAAGTCACATTTACAGGAGACATTTTTAAATTAAATTTTATCAATGAATCTATTTATAGTTTTTGATTCAATTATGGTAACTATGGTAACCGAATTACGTTTCAAAAACCAAATTCGTTTATTGGCTATTTTTCAAAACTATTGAAAAATAATGATGTAATTAATTGATTTTTAGCTTAAAAATCTAAAAACTTTGAAAATAAGACAAGATACAGTTATCGAAGATGAAATATTTTTGTACATAGCGCAATTTCTATGTTAAAGAATTAAGTTCTACCATTTTTCTCTTAAATTTAAACAGCTTATGATATTCATAACTTTTATTAAATGTATTTTGTGATCACTAGCCATTTTTCTTGCACAAATCGTGAGTTTAAGTGACTCGCTAATAATATTAAGGATCCGATATGCGTGATCAGCGTATCTCCGAGGATTATGTAACGTCCGTCTTCTAACGCCTATTAGAACGACATTAAGAAAGCCATGTTTAACAATATAAATTTTTATTAGCATAAATCAAAATACTTAACTCAGATAAAACGAGAACATAAACTATAAAATTATGCCATACGTAAGAACCATTTACGCATATCATTGGTATCATCCCTTTTATTCCTGATACATTCGTGCCATTCTCTTTTATACCTAGTTAGGCCGTACTTTCCTATCACAGTTTCAGTCACTTCAGCAAAATTATTCCCAATGGATTTTAAGAATTCAATTGCTGCAACAGGGCATGTGGGAAGAAATATGTTTCATAACCTTATGCGGCCCATCACGACTTGTTTAAAATATAGCAAGATAACAAAAAAAAATTGTTAATTGAACTAAAATATTTTCTCTTGTGATGAAATAAATCATGCTATCAGAATATTTTGAACTCCCACGAAAGTCGCCAAACCAATCAAATTACATTGGTAATATCATTATAAATCATTCCTCTTTGTAAAAGCCTAAGGAATAAAACAACCCCTTTTCTTACCCCGTCAATATTTTTGATCTCTCTCCCCCACCGTTTTTTTCTCCTTTGATTCAATTTCCTCCCCCACTTTCCACTTATTAATATATCTCGAAGCAAAGACAGCGTGTTATCTCTTCGGGTTTGATTGGATTTTCGCCGAGTTTGCTCTTAATTAGAAAACCCTTTCCCGAATTGTGTCAGATAGATTGAACCATATGCTGATAGTCGTGAGAAAATTTGAGACAGTAAAAAGATCGAGATTTACGAGAATTTAGATCTAAAAAGTCAATGGTTCATATTAAGAAAAGTAATTTAAATGTGATGGAATTTAAAATTCGGCCAATTGTGGAATGTTTAAAAAAATGGGGTTAGAAATATAGTAAGATAAAAAAGCATATAACAAAAATTCAGTAAATTAAACTAAAATATTTTCTCTTACGTTGAAATAAATAATGCTATATGGATATTTAGAATTTTTAATAAAGTAACTAATCAAATTGCATGCAAAATATCAGCTTAATTCGTTCCTCTTTGTAAAATCCCAAGGAATAAAATAACCCTTTTCCTTACCATATCGATATTTTTGTTCCCTCTCCCCACAGTTTTCCCCTCTTTGATTCAATTTATCCCCACTCTCCAGACATTAATATATCTCGAAGCAAAGACTGTGTGTTATCTCTTCGGGTTTGATTGGATTTTAGCCGAGTTTGGTCTTAATTAGAAGGACAGAGTTTCCCGAGTTGTGCCAGATAGATTAAATCATATACTGATAGTCGTGAGAAGAAAAAAATAAAAGAATATCGAGATTTATTGGAATTTAGATCTGGAAATATAAAACCAAGTAAGTTGTTCATATTAGGAAACATATTTTAAATGTAATGAAATTCAAAAATCCGACCAGTTGTATAGGGTATTTCAAAAAGATTGAAAGGCTAAATATATCTTGAGCTATTAGTCTCAGACCCATGGTTATAATTTAAGAAATGATTCCAATAAAATAGACTTTCAAACTATGACAGTTTAGGTCATACGACACGTTTCAGTAAACATTTATAAAAATTAGCTTTTTATACGGGCCATCTGCAAAGTAAGTTTCAATTATCAAATGGTTCATTATTCATTTAGAGATATTTTAAAAAATCAAAAGCCAGGTTATCTATGCAAAATTGATCGTGAAACATTCGTCAGTGTTAAAGGATATAAACCGTGTTGACCTCATCAAAAGAAACGATGAGAACACAAATTTTAGAGACCGGATAAAAATTGAACTTCGTTAAATAAAATTTCCTTTCAAAAAATTTTATATGGGTACCAAGTTTTTGCAAGAGTTTTAAACAGTCTCCAATTATCCGACGGAAACTTTAATTAATAATATCTCGGAAAATTTTGATGGTATGACAATGAAACTCTTTTGTTTCACTAATTGGGCTTGGAATATGTTTTTATAATTGACATTTTTTCCCTGGAGGCCCGTATAAAGTGTTACATTATGTACTTTCTTACATACTATGAAAATGTATCTTAATTAAAACTTTCTTTTAAATTAAAACAATGGATCTACGATTAATAACTCGAGAAAATTGGGGATCTTTTTGAAACAATCTATAATAATAACTTACTCAATGTTCTTATAAAAAACAGTCATATGTCAGCAAGATGACTACAATTGTATTAAAGGTTCAATCGGATACCTTACGCCTTCAGGTGCAAAAGAACTGTTTCGAAGGCGTTATAAGACCCCTTATTCAGGCTAAAACCAAACCAGACAGTAAGAATAGTATGCACCCTTAACAAAATCTAAAAGTAGAGGCAACAGGTGAGAAGAGGCAAGTGATGAAAAATTCAAAAAAGCAAGAACACACCAAGCGAAAATATTCTCAGAACGTGAGGAATCGGCAATTTAGAAACACCCATAAACATATCAACCCCGGATATTAAAGGGTATATTTCCCGCCCACGAAGACAAGGGGAACTGCCTCAAAAATATATCAGCAATATTACATGACGTTTCAAACGACATGCGATCATAACAGACCTTTTTTTATCAATCGAAGCACATGGAGTGTTTGTTCCAATAATTCTTACTTTTCATACTATGTACTATAATAGAGAGAAAATATTGTTTTTTCGAACATTTTCGAATTTTAAATTTTGGGGACAATATATGTTTTAAGACCTCCTGAACACGTTTCGATTATTATTGAAGTAATGTCCGTTTGTCTGTCTGTGTGTCTGATCGATTTGTATGTACACGATAACGGCCACAAATATTAAGGGATTTTCACGAAACTTTATATCCGGCTTTGTTATTAGAAAATCTAAAACAAGGTAGAATTTCTTTTAAATTCGAGCGAAAACTTCGAAATTTATATGGTTTTAACATGGCAGCATAGGACAAAATTTGACATAATATTGCATAAAAGGGTTTATTTATGGCTCAATGATCAGGAGACTTAATAGTTTCAATCATTATTGTGAAAAATAGCCGAAATACAATTATTTTTTTGGGTCGTCCTTAGCCTCCTCGGGGCAAATCCCCCCCCCCCGCAAGGCACATTGTGAGGTATGGTATCAATCCAAAGATGTTTTCAAACCCTTTAAAGTGAAAGGTAACACACTACCCTAACAGCATTTTTTTTCACAGTGACGTAAGATTAACGTCACACTGTGACTTTGGGACGTCGCAGGACGTCGCAGTACGTCTCGGCAATGTCATATTGAGGTCAGAGCGAAGTCATTTTGGTCATTTTCATGATCGTTTGTGACGTCGCATATTAACTTGTTTGTGACGTCACATTGTAATTGCCATCGTAATGTCGTCACATTGTTACGTGTTAATTAAATTGTGGAAACGTCACAAAATATAGTCACAATGATGTTACTAAGTTACTAATACGTAACGTCGCATAGAAGTCACAAATATGATGCCACATTATGATCCAGGTGCCACGTGACTACAACGTCACTTTCACACATGTGACGATCTTTGCTGTGAGGGTATAATTGTAATTATTCGAACCCGTAATACCGATTTTTCAAAAAAATTCTTGTAAAATTTGAAAAAATAAAGAAAGAAAGAGAAGGATTCTGGTATGAGGAAGATGAGTTGAGTCACACTCCAGTTTAATATTTTATGGAACTATTTTTCTATCCATTTTTATGAGAGTGTAATTGGGTTTCAGTAGTTTTGTTCATTAAAACGTTTCAGCAACGTGGTCTCCATATCAGACAGTTTTCCCCGAGTTAAAATGAAACACCTGCTTGTCCTGGTTTTGTAAGCAACAGATACATTTTCTTGAAAACTCTATACTAACCTAAATAAAATTAACAACAACGTTTATTTTATATTGCAAAAGCCATAAATAAAATGAAAGTCATCAATTTCTGCATCACGGAAAGCTTCGTAAGCTAATTTTCGGCTTTTAAGGCATTGAATTTTATTTTTTCGGACGGGGAGGGGCTTTGATTCTTCCCACGAGATACAGCCGATATAACAGCGATGTCTCGTACTGAAGACAATATAGTTGATTAAATAAAAGTACACCATTTTATGTACCAATTGTTTATTTGTGGTAGAGTTGTTGAAAAGTCGTTTTAAATGTAAGGCTCCAGCATCGGAACCCTATTTTCTCAAAAATATTACACTGGATATTTAAAAATTATAAATAGCTACATGTCATTGAAGGTTAAGATACAAATGTTTTAAGCATTTAATTCCACAATTTTTATATAAAAAAAATTCTCTTAAAATGGTGGTTTCTCATTTAACCTGTCTACCTGGTTTTAGACCGAAGCTCAAAAATATCACCCCGCAGTTTGAATGGCACAGGTGTTTCCTCCGTTTAATTCATATATGAGCTGTGTTACAATTTCTTTTAGTTATATTATGTTTATAATATAACTACGCATTTGTTGGTGGTTCACAAAATTCATAGTTACGGGTCTTAATAACCCACTCTCCCAAATATCACCCCCAGTTTGAATGATACAGGTGTTGCCCCAGTATAATTAATATAACTGGGTTTCAATTTTTTTTAGTGATATTACGTTTATAATATAACTATGCATTTGTTCGTGGTCCACAAAATGCATAGTTATCGATCGTAATAAGTGACTCTCCCAAATTTCACCCCAGTTTGAATGATACAGGTGTTACCCCAGTTTAATTAATATAGCTGGGTTGCAATTTATTTTAGTTAATTGCATTTATAATATATTTACACATTTGTTCGTGGTCCACAAAATGCATAGCTATAGGTCATAATAACTGACTCTCCCCAATATCACCCAAGTTTGAATGATACAGGTGTTACCTCAGTTTAATTAATATAGCTGAGTTGTTATTTCTTTTAGTTAATTACGTTTATAATATAACTACGCATTTACTCGTGGTCCACAAAATGCATAGCTATCGGTCGTAATAACTGACTCTCCCATATATCACCCCAGTTTGAATGATACCTTAGTTTAATTAATATAGCTGGGTTGCAATTTCTTTTAGTTAATTTCGTTTATAATATAACTACGCATTTGTTCGTGGTCCACAAAATGCATAGCTATCGGCCGTAATAACTGACTCTCCCAAACATCACCGCAGTTTGAATGATACAGGTGTCACCTCAGTTTAATTAATATAGCTGGGTTGTAATTTCTTTTAGTTAATTTCGTTTATAATATAACTACGCATTTGTTCGTGGTCCACAAAATTCATAGCTCTCGGTCGTAATAACTGAATCTCCCAAATATCACCGCAGTTTGAATAATACAGGTGTTACCTCAGTTTAATTAATATAGCTGGGTTGCAATTTATTTTAGTTAATTACGTTTATAATATAACTACGCATTTGCTCGTGGTCCACAAAATGCATAGCTATCGGTCGTAATAACTGACTCTCCCATATATCACCCCAGTTTGAATGATACAGGTGTTACCTCAGTTTAATTAATATAGCTGGGTTACTATTTCTTCTCGTTTTACTACATTTATAATATAACTACGCATTTGTTGGTGGTCAAAGTCCATAGTTATGGGTCGTAATTAGTCATAGACCAGAGATTCTGCACGGCTGATCTATGTAGCACTTATCTTAAAAACGAAAAAAAAAATTATGTTTCTCTAAGGTTGGTGAGCCAAAGGGGGGCCATAGTTAAGCTTTTATGGTTTAATAATTGTTTGTGAGGTGTCATTTGCTGAAATATTTGTTGGAAAACTCTCTTTATCTTTGACATGTTATTAGAAACAAGGTCGATTCACCTCATTGCTTTCCAGACGCCCCGTCAATCTGTGGGATTAATGGAGGGCACATATACACCTTTCACCAATTATTAGCTACCCTATTCAAGGTCTAATGGTCATGTAGGGTGAGAACCTGACACGTAACTGCTATAATTTTATTTGAAAAATCTTGTTTTACCCTTTCCAATGCCATTAGAAATATGTAGCTTGTGGGCCACCTTGGGCGCAGGTAAACCAAAGGTGAACCAAACATATTGCATTCGCTTCTAAAAATATTTTAAAAGACCTGAAAGAAAAATGTACAATGAAAAACACTTATAAAATGTTTTTTACGTCTATGAGAACGCTTTTGTTAGCTACTTTATAAAACTACTCTTATAGAAAAAGTCTTGAATCCACTTGAAAAGTGTACGATTTCGACTTTTTGGGGCAGTCCATCACACTCCACATATATTTGCATGGTAAGCATAAATACAGGTCTTATGTCGTTTCTTTTGTCTATCTGTCTTGCATAAGTGGTAATGTTTTTTTTTGTCCCGGGATGAATTGGTAACATGCTTTCAGACTAAGTTTTCAAACTAAATCGCTGTCAATCTGCTAAGTTTCTTACAATGTAAGTAAATGTTCTTAAAAAGAAAGAAATAAGCTTTCAAAAAGCATATAGTAAATAAAACTTTAAATAAATTATGGGCAAGCAAATTTGAAAATTAATATACCTCAAAATATAGTCGTTGTGGCTTATTTCAACAGACTGACTGACTAAAAATTGCTGTTCATCACCTAAACAAAATTCTTCAAGGACACAGGGTCCTGTAGTTAAAACACCGGCTTAATACAAAATTAGTAGAGTAGGCCATCTCGCAGATACTGGTCACATTTTACTGGACCTATTTTAGCATTTCTGTAGTATGAGATACATAAACCGCCTGTGAATTCTAGAAAAAAAAAGTTAAAAATTATGTCAACCTTAAAAAATGTTGTGTCTCTGACAGTTTCTAATTACAATAACCAAATTATATCTTGTAAATAATTTTACGTAGTATTTTAATTTAATCCCTTCTCTCGTAAAGGTACGTTTCAGAATAATTTGGTTATCATATTTGGATTCAGACATGTGAAATATGTGTCAATCCAGATACATTTTAACATTGAGTAAACAAAATGTTTTGCAGAGCAATGTTATTAGATTTTTTGTTCACAGGATAGGAGGTCTCTTTCCATTGTTATAAGCCTGAACGACAGCTTATTTTGTGTATAGGTAAATCCACCATTAATAAGTATGAATAAGTACTAAGGTATACTTTTTATTCATTTTCTAATTATGTTTTCCTATCTAACAGCAGGTAAAAGTATATGTAAAATAGTAAGGCGTCGTCGATGTTTTCATGGTTTTTGTATGTTACGTAAATACAGTTGACATTTCTCAGAAATTATCAATCCTGTTTAGGTAATAATGGCTGTTGGCAGCTGACCTTGGCCTGGATGGTTCTTTTTGGCTGACTGGGGTAAATCTTTGACTTGTAGTGACCATTTGTCTTTGATAATTTTTTATTAGTTCTTCAGCCTTATAGTAACCATTACTTGACCATTAGTTATAAACTTTATAGCCTATATAGCTGATTTTTATAATTAAAAAAAGTATTATATACTTTTTTATTTTCTATATTGTACATTTTCTATTTTCAACAATCCGTTTATTGCAACATACATAAAATTTGTATCCTATTCATAAAAATACATCCCCTCTTATTTACATGTTATTGTTTTTCACAACCTCGGAAGATTGCTTTTCCCCTTTAGACCCGCATTTTCTGTTTTTCCCTTTCATAGTGACTTCATTAATCTATTTCGATTTGTGTTTTCCTCATGTTTAGTGTTAAGAGTTCTGCCAGAAATTGTATCATTAACGGACGTAAATTAATCACGCCTAATTACTTAGCACCAATATTATCTAAGATAATGTTATATATTTTCTTTCTATCAATTCCTTGCTTTCTACATTTTCAATTACAATTATCTTTGCTATTTTATTTTTTGCAAGCTTTTACCAAAGCACTGCACTGCATAATTTAGTATTCATTTTCATATTTTACGTTCATTATTATAAGTATGATAAAAAAAGCTCCTTAAACAGATATTTTAGACATTTTAAAACTTAAATTTTCAATATATCGAAATAAGGATGGAAAATTCTGAAAAAGATCTTTAGTTCTGATAAAGTTCAAATTTCAGTTATTTTCGCTGCCAACTCGCCAAATTGATTAGAAACATTCATCATATCCATTAAGTCAAAATTAAAGAAATGTCTTTTAAATAGTCACGTGACATAGACTTCTGTACTTAAAAATTGCTGCATATTTCAATTACAAAAAAAAAGTCACAAATGTATACACAGTTATATGCCATATAGTATGCTCTAACATTATACTGTGTGAATATACAAGCATGGTATCTAAGTGAAAATCTCTGAATTGGCAATGCAAAGCTTTGATTCCTGGGCTAAAGCGTGTTAGACCAGCATCATAACATTGAGCTAAAGACATTTCCAACTCAAAGCATTCAGTGTTACCTTACGACCGTTCGCTACAGTACTGCTTCTATCACAATCATCAGATATTTTATCATTGATTTAATGCGTCCATACATCAAACATACAACGAACCCAATAAATTTTTGAAATGTTGTCTAGGATGTCTTAAAATACGCTTTTCAATCCAAATATCGAATTCTTAAATTTTAGACAAAATAAAACAATACTTTTTTAAAGCAAATATTGTATAAGAAAGTAAGCATATAAACAATATCAAACATATATAAAAACGATCCTCTCTGTTTTATTTAATTATACTTTTTCCCCTCCGGAAGATCACCTTTCCCTTCACTGATCCAATTTTCTCCCCTTTTCCCCCTCTTTATATTGGTTTCATTAACAGAGATCCCCCAATTTCCTATTGGTGTTTTCCTCGCGTTTGGCTCAAATTAGAGTGTTGGCGTTTCTTTCGACATAGTTGAGGTCATTAGCGATGGAAAATTAATCATGCCTAATTGCTTAACACCAATATTATCTAAGTTAATGCCACATCGATTTTCGTTCCTGGCGGGTGGGTCTCTATCTTTGTTCATTTTCATTGGTAGCTGTTTCTTATTCTTCGATTTCTTTTTTCTGTTGTTGTTGACAGAACATTCTTCACTACTTAATTTATTGTTAATGCATCATTGAAACATTTGTCAATGAAGTATTGCTGTTAATTTATTTACTTCTAAGTTCATTCTTTTAAGGTGCAAATCAGGACAGAAAAGGCGGCCATTTTTGCTTTTTTTTCCAAAGTACATAATAATTACATCTTATCAATGAAATAACATCCAAAAGCACGTTTACGCTAAATACATTCATTTTCTTCCCTTTTCTCGTACTCTTTCTTTCTTTTTATCGTACTAGAATATAACCCAGACGCCCATGGAAATAAATTATTTTTAATTTTATTTAAGCCCCTTTGGAAGAAAAAAATAACTGAACTTAAGATTATCAAGGAATAACAAGAAAGACCAATCATGCATAAAGCATTGATTATGAAATACTTTTCAACTTCAATGCAATGTTATATAAACATCTCTGAAATGCGATACATTCCACGGTAATATTTTTTAAATTATCACAATACTACATTAATTTATTATATTTGAAAACTTAAAACTTCATCGAAAAAAATGAACTTCATTCAAATGACGGGATTGAAATATAAATTGCCTGGTTTAAACATCTTTAAAATGCGATACATTCCTCGACAATATTTTAAAAATTATCATAATAGTACACTAATTTATTATATTCAAAAAATACAATGAAAACAAATGAACTTTATACAAATGACGTTATCAAAATATTAATTTTATTTAAAAATTTGAAAAATTATTATCTCCCATATTTATTTTAAAATGTGAAACCTCATATAAATAATTCAACTCTTGGAAAGATATTTATTATATAATATATCTCTTTTTCCTTTCTAGAGGATATAGTTAGAGTCAGAATTTAATTGAATTTGTTTTTTTCCTTATATTAAATAATATTTATTTAAAAAACTACGTAACATATTTTACTGAAATTTTTTTTATATATTTCATGGGATAATTTGAATATTTCCTAAAATTTTTCGAAGCAATTTGTGAATTTTAAATTTGCTTAAAAAATGTTTGAAAAATTATGTCCCATAGGGTTCAATGTATTTCATTTTTTCAACCCGGGTTAAATCCAAAACTAATTGGGTGATATTATTCATTTATTTTCTCTTAGGTCCCACAGACCGTCTGAAAAACATACTGAAATTTCATTTTGATAAAGTCATTTTTACGGCAGTTATCGTGCTGACAGACAGACAGACAGAATGAACAAAGTCACTTTTCAACTGTGTAAAGTGTTAAAAAAATTGAGAATAATTTGAAAGGAGAAAATATTTACATTTATTGTTTCCGAAAATGCGATCAATCTCATGTCAAAAGGTTTAACAGAACAATAATTTACACTGTCAGTAGGTGATCGGAAAAATTTTGTGTTCACGTGGACGGTAATGAAAATGGGATGGTCTGGGTTAGTATCTAAATTCAAATGTTTATCCATGATTGAAACACATTTGGCAACATTTTGTAGAAGCGTTACCCAGAGATAGATAGCTAAACAGACAGAAAAATCAAGGTGTTTATATTATTAATAATAAAAACATATTTATTTCTCGATAACATTGGCATTTAAAATTTTGATGGATAAGCCCGTTTGGTTTTAAGATCTGCAACCATTTCGGATGTTTTGTATGTTCGACTATGTGTGTATGTGAGTATGTCTATGTGTGTAAAGTATGGATACGATAACTCAATAAATAATTCTCCTACCGATATCAAATTTTATGTGTAAATAAATTGTGTGGCAAATTAGAAATATATAAAAAAAAATTAAAATTATCATGACTGTAATTTGAATTATTCGCATTTTGAAATTTTATAACATTTCGTTTGAAAAATAATGATAATATCCAGAAATATGATGGTAATAAATAGTATATGGGGAAAATTATTGGCAAATTGAACTTCGCTGTAGATATAAAAGTGGTATCAATATAATTTATATTGCCACTGATAGGTTAAATGCATCCAATTTAACTTTATCTCTAAACTACTAACTCCTACTAACGTAAAAATATATTTAACAAATATACGAGTTTTTAAAAATAATAACTTGGGTACGAAATCTGAATGCATTTTTTTCACACGGTTAATTATCATGATACTAGAACTGGACACTATAAAAATATGAAAAACTTGAGCAGCGTATTTAAGCACAATTTAAATAAAAACGCATAGTATTCTATCCCACCCCTCTAAAAGTATTCTGTCCCACCCTTCTAAAAGTATTCTGTCCCACCCTTCTAAAAGTATTCTGTCCCCCCCTTCTAAAAGTATTCTGTCCCACCCCTCTAAAAGTATTCTGTACCACCCTTCAAAAAGTATTCTGTACCGAACCTCTAAAAGTATTCTGTCCCACCCGTCTAAAAGTATTGTCTCACCCTTCTAAAAGTATTCTGTCCCACTCCTCTAAAAGTATTCTGAAGAAAAGACACTCGGGTCAGCATCAAGCCCAGCAGGGTCAACTAGATCACAACAAGTTGCCCCCATAGCCACAGCACCAAATCGTCGGCCATGAATCAAATGGCAACACCGAAACAAGAGCCACCATCACACCAGATTCCTCTTCTGACCCCCCCCCCCCCCCCCAAAAAAAAAAAAAAAAAAAAATATTAGAACACCTAGTTACAATATCAACTCAAAAAAGCAAAGTACAAAACAATGGTTAGATATACTCGTAATATTAACCAATGCAATTCAATAAACAGCTAACAGACCTGTAAAAATATCAATTAAAAATAAATGGCATAACAACAGTGGTAACAGAACTGTGTTCCAAAATTATGACAGCTCAGTACTTATGTCGAACATAAAAGTAAGAGCGAAACCAAACTCTGATTCTCAATTAAAATCTAAAAACAATTCAGTAATTTACATAAAGTTACAGTATAATGACATAATAAGGCAGATACAAGAGAAAAATATCACATTCCAATTTTTTTTTATTCAACAAACTATTGACAATCATCACAATCCTTTTAGCCTCATTTATAGTAAAACAGAGTTTTAAAAAACACCGTAGATGGAGATAATAGTAAAATTTTGATAACTGAGAATGGCAACATGGCAGTTGCTGTCAACTCAAGCGAAAGTGCTATCCATCTTTTGGAAAAAATAGGATCATGTTCTCTATCTGTTTTTGGTAGATTTGTAGCTGATTCTATTAATATCAAGTGGATAATACGAGATATTCCCCGGACATGAAATTAGAAGAAATGATTGAAGAACTAAGAGAAAGAAATTGGAGTAAATAGACTCGTTTTATTAAACATAAATACACATAGAAGATTTCAGTAATTCTATTGCAAGAATTAGATAAAACTAGTAGAAAGAATTTGAATGTCAGATACATGAGATATAAAGTACTTCCATAAGTAGAAAGCCCTCAAGAAATTTACTTAAAGTGCCTATTGTTCAACCATTATAAACATGAATGTGGAAGGAAGTATCCAATATATTATGTATGCAGCGATGCTCATAACATGCCTGAATGTTTAGCAAAAATCCAAAATGTTAAAGATATTCAGAAAAATAAGCGGCTACAAGTAAATAGTACCTTGAAGTAAAACAAGGTGAAATACAAACTGTGATAAAAACAGAAGACATCACCTGTGGTGAAGCAAGGAAAACAATAGAAAAAATAACCGGAATACACTGCTGTGTGTAAAAAAACATAAAAATAAAATCGAGAAAATATCATCTAAGAAAATTAAAAGTGCGTACAAAGAGGAAAACGAGCAACGAAAAATAATAACTGCTTTGCAACGTGTTAATGCTAAACTAGAAGAAATCCTACATATCACAAACACTGAAATCGCTCTGCACAGCACAATAACCCCATCAGAAAAACAATAAAGAAGATAGCAGAATTTCAAGTATTTAAGAAAAAGGGTAAGGTCGACTTCAACTATAAATTAAGACAACTATCAAGGTGAATAAAGCAAAGAGGAAGCAATGCATGACACGATCTCTGAAACTCAGATTCCCAAGAAATAACACAACCTCAAACGGGAAGCACTTCGATTGGTAAACCAAACACTCATAACCAAAAACAGCTCTCGAACAGAAAAAGAACCGAATGCAAGGAACCAACCCCCCGCTGAAGATAACTCCAGCGGGACGGAAGAAAACAAATTCCCGCAACAGGAATAAACATCGATAACTAAATAAAACTTGTATGAGGCCCTGACGTCCCTCCTGTGCGAGGAATGCGACCTCCGTTTGAAGTTGATGCTAGTTATGTTGATATTCTGTCACACTAAAATCTAGCAAAAAACGTTTTTGAAGATAACGTTCTTCGTCTAATGTGGTAGTGTAAAAAGGGCTGCCGTTTGCTTATTTGAGAGCCGTGCGGCCGTAAAAACCCGGTCCCTAATTGAAACCCAAGAAGAAGAATCATAATGCTGTCTCTTGATATTTTTTTTTTGCTGGTCACCAGATGTATACGAGAACATTGTTTATAGTTGTACGGAAAAGACTTCTTCAAAATGTCTTGTCAAAGGATACATTCATAGATAGAAAGAATGACGTCAACAATACCTCTCCCACAGAAGCAGAAACTGGATTTGTTGAAGAATCTATTTTGATAGACCTTAAACACACCATATCCGGTTACCTTTCTGGTAGGTCGGACGGTCTGGGTCTCAACATCAACACCATATCCGGTTATTCGGTTAAATTAATGTAGAAGTTTCCAAAATTGTTCATGATTGATACAATAGGAAGGGGCCTGCCATTCAACCAGCTGCTCATACCCTAGGGTGAGTCGGGTGGCCTGGATCTTTCACAATAGGAAGGGACTCATTAAGGGTTCTTCTTTTTTCATGTTTATACCACCTCCTTTTGCCGCAATTCCATAATTTCATTGTTTGTCAAGTACTTTACTTAAAATTTAGTTACCAAGAAGTTATGATGAATCCCATGCATGATTAACGACTCCTTAGCACTTTTAAAGGGCTTCTTCGTTGTCTGTATAGCCGATATAGGCCTTGATCCAATGTAGTGGTATATCACAATTGCTAGTGTATAAAATATATTTAATATCAACAGACATATTTGAATTTTCAAAAGAAGATAAAGCCAGCAAGACTGCCCTGCAATCAGTATAGACATTAATAGAAAAATTGTTTTTATTAGCAAAATAGTTAATAAGCATGTTGCTCAGCACTAAATATGACGCACAATTACTTTTAGTCTGTCTATTTGCAAACATGGATTTGATTTTCGTCATTATATACCACATATAGGTGCAGTTGATCCGTCGGTGCAGTTGTTGTAGCCATTTCTTTTCTAAAAGTGAGTGCTCCAGTTTAACATCCTTGCCTTTCATGATTATCTCCAAATGTGGTATCTTACCATATTTGGAGAGGTATTGGTACCAACATCTATGGATGTAAGAGTCTTATTAGTTTGGACAACATTCATTCGCCATTTGTACATTATATCGCCGTTTCTTACGTAGCTGTGATATCTAAAGGCAGACATCCTGAACGGACGTGCACATATTCATATGAAACAATTTGGTATCAATGAATATGATTTACTGTATCTTAATAAGTTGGTATTAATCCCCTCATAGTTCTTGTACCACACCTCATTATCGTAAAGTACTACCTTTTCAGTGGTTCTAAGGCATATTTCTTTTAGGACTTCGAATCTCAGTCCTCACGCTTAGTTATAAGAATGAATTTATGCTGGAAGTTGGTGTATTCAAGTGTGGTGTAATCAGTTGTGGTATTCAAGTGTGGAGTACAAAATCGTTGAAAGTCAATTAAAAGTCCCAAGTACTTAATTTCATACATACCTGGTATGTTTATCATATAGCTAAATGGCCGGTATAAAAGTAATAAGTGTCTTGCAATGGAACATAGTAAAGTTAGTTTTATCAGAGCTACGTTGAAAATAATATGTACAGGATCAATTAATTCGTCTCATATCAACTGCAGTATAGTTTGTTCTTTTAGTATCGGCAGTTCAAAGTCACGCCTTCCCCTTCCTACTCTAACTCTTGAATATAATAGCAATAGCCTCAAACGAATACGTACCCTTTCTTTCTCCACTGAAGTTAAGGTTAGAGGAAACAGTCCGCCTCACGCAGTTATCCTAAAGTGATGTAGATAAAGGGAGTCTGTCGGTTTTGGCGAGAAGCGGAAGAAGAAGGATTTTCCGTGACTTTGAGACGCCAATTCTAATGACACAGTACCAATGGCAGAGTATAGATATAATACAGTTGACTTTATTGCTGTTGTCCTTTCAAACCATTCTTTGATGAAAGTTTCTATTTTCCCCAAGAAAATAAATGAAAATTTGTGTCTATTAGTAATATGATGTCGTCTGCAAAAGCTTGTACTTTGCTTTCATTGTTATCCCCTTATAAGTAAAACTCTTCGTTAATAATTATCAACCATAATACGGGTCCTGAACTTGAATCTTGGGGAATACCAATACTACATTCCATAAGATAGTCTTTCTCACCAACATATATAAAACTTTTCTTTCAGAAGCTGCCGTATAGTTTCATGATATTGCTAGAAATTTTTATCTAATCTAACGCTTTTACATATCATTGGACACAGTTGAATACAATGGAAATGACGCAAGTTACCTTACCGTGGCTCTCGTTATTTTTTATGTCTGAGATCATCGCTTTCACAGCAGTAATAGTATTTCTGTGTTTTCTAAAGCCGTACTGTTTACCACATGGAAATTATTTGTTCTCTTGTGCTCCTTTCCATGCTTTATGATCAGTACCACTTTACCCCGTTTCCAATATTTAGGGAAAATAAAATATGTATAAAAAATTGTATAAAATGTTTAAAAATCAGCAGTTGTTAGTACACTGCTCACAATTGAAATCCCAACACCATAAAGTTGTAGGGGTAGCTTTATGTAAATCAGGCAATGGAAACAGCAAGGCCAGATATGCAAATGATCACAGTTTCGTTATGCATAGTGACCTTGCTGAGCAGTATAAAAGCATCAGGTCAAGGAGTAGCGATATCACAGCTAAATTGCATCGTCATTGGTTTCAGGTTGTAAAAATCATCATAGTATGCCAAGAGTACGTCGACGTACCGCATACGTTCAGTTGTCGTCAGTGGGACGGCAACAAATCGTTGTTTTACGTGAGGGTGAATTGAGCCTTCGAAGAATCGCTGAACTATTGGATCGTGATGTGAGCACAGTTCAATAGTGTGTGTTACGGTTCGGGAGAGACAACGAAACAACACGAAGATCAGGTAGTGGAGCTTCCAGGTGTACCACATTACGTGAAAATCGTATGCTTCTGAGAAGCGTTGAGCGGGAGCCGTTTACCACCGCAACCGTGTTACAGCGACATTTATCCCACACTATAGGTAATGTGGTTTCGACGCAAACAATTTGAAACCGTTTGCATGACGCAGGAATCCAAGGTAGACGACATTTTGGACACCTACCGTTTCAACGTCTTTACCAATTACGTCGCCTCTAGTAGTGTCAAATGAGACGGAATAGATCAACAGAATGATGAAACATTCTGTTCACGGATGAATCACGATTCTGTTTTGGCATTCCAGATGGCCGTATTCGCGTATGGCGGCGCTTTCAACAACGCCACCAGAAACCTAACAATCGCCACACATTCCCCTTAAGTGGCACCATGGTTTGGGGTTATGTAACATTTGATGGACGAACACCTTTGGTTCACGTTTCTGGCAGCATCAGAGCACAACGATACGTGACATTGTGAGACCTGTGGTACAGCTATATTTGTCGACCAGATCTGGACTGCTTTTTCAGCAGGATAATGCGAGGTCACATACTGCACGGGTAACTGTGAAAAATCTACAATGTTTTGATATCCTGCCTTGGCCAGCATATTCTCCTGATTTGTCGACAATTGAGCATATCTGGGACATCACGGATCGCCGATTAAGAGAACTCCCAATTCCAACAAACCATGTTCAGTTACAAGTCCAATTGCATGCTGTGTGGATTACCATCCCTCAACATACCATTGATCATCACATTTGCGGGATGCCTCGTGCATATTCAATCGTGCATATTCAATCATGCATAGCCGCTGGCGGTGGGCCTATTTCTTATTGATCTAATATCAATAAAGTTCCATGCTTTCATTTTCCAGGTATGATTTTTTTAATCATTTGCACATCTTTATGCTACAATTATATTCTGCAAATTTCATAAGGATGCATCAATTTCTTCATGGTGATGCGATTTCAGTTGTGAGCAGTGTATAAAACAGCTCCAATATAATTTGTGAAGTATAGCCTGTTTTTTGTGCAACCTTATTGCTGCCAATTTTATATAGTATTTTTCCGTAATTTCGTAATTCATGCATGTAGTAAAAGGGAAGACGTATTCCTCTTCTTCAGAGTTCATATTTCTTCAATAACTTCGTCTACCATTTGAAAGTGATGCCTAAGTATGATTTCTTTCGAGCCAGATTATCGAGATTAAACGTACTATCCCTTTAAACAATAAATTCGATGAATTTATCCAATTTATTCTTGTTGTTGAGAATATCATAACGTGCGCCAAATGAGTTCTTAACAACATTGTCAAGAACAGTTTCTCTTAGCCAGGGCCAGATTGTTTTTGTACTTTGTAAAACATTTGCTGAATTTCGCTGTCTTGGTTCGTCTAATGTTAGAATATCTTTACAGTTGTTATAGCCTTCTTAGAGCTCGTACCTAACGTCTGATGATATTATGTAAGAGCGCTAAGAAGGGAGCGAGACGTCATTCCATCAAATTGTGTTCTTTTCTTTTTACCAATTCTGTTGTTCTTACGCTACTTTTACAAATGTTGACTACTTCATTTTCAATTTTATCTATAGTTTCATTCAAGTTTTCAGCATTAATTTCCATATTTACAATACTAATTATATGGGTTAAAATATTACTGTTGAACTCCAGCTAGTTCAAATTCTTGAGATTCGATGCTATACTATTTTTTAGTACTCTAGTTATAATCTACCTCAAAATGCTGTGATCACTGAGAGCAATACGCGGTCCAAGATATTTGACTTATGAATGTTATCTCCGATATTCTTCTTCAATAGGAGATAAATAGAGATAGTGTCCTTAGTGCTGGAATAGGTGAGAGAAAGATCAGCGTTATTGCTGTCTTCCAAACCATATTTATAAATAAATTCAAGAAACGTGTGGCAGCAGACGACTCTGCTCCTGCCAAAGACATCGATCGAAGATGCTAGGATACCCGAATTATGAGTTCGGAGTCGAAGCTAGCTTTTGCTCTAGCTTTATAATGTCGGTCTTGTAAGCACCAGGTCCCTGGTTCGGGTCTGGCAACATCATTTCCTACAATGATGACTGGACGTTTGAAACACGCAACCTTCTCTCTCCAACGATCTCACCTCTCAACAAGAGATGACAGCACCACACGGAGCCAGAGGCCCTACCACTCCCTTCCTGGTTGACCACGACTGACGTCACGTCCGAGGCGACACGCCTCCCGGCCATTTAGCCCCTCGACTGAGTCTCGGATGGGGACGCGATGGGGTTTTCTCGGAGTCCCCCTCCTCGCCGAAATTCGGCCGGGCCTTCTCAACAGGTGAGGGAGTGTGTGACAGCAGACGACTCTGCTCCTGCCAAAGACATCGATTGAAAATACTAAGATACCCAAATTATGAGTTCGGAGTCGAAGCTAGCTTTTGCTCTAACCATATAATGTCGGTCTTGTAAGCACCAGTTCCCGAGTTCGGTCCTGGCTCGGGACTAACAACATCATACGCTACAAACTCATATCCTCTATTGTCCGTAGCTGAATGACTTCTCGCCGAGGATTTGGCATTGAAGTTCACATGAATAATCAACTTAGGGTTAGCAACCTATGTTTGACGTTCAACTAACCTGTACTGAATTTCTTCAGATGATTTACAGTATACAGCAGTAATGGTTTACGCTTTATCATCAACAGTTATTTGAATGGTCACGATATCTCTGTCTACATGTATGGGATTATATTGAATACGTTAATTATTAATTATGATCTCTGCCCTAGGAGCTAAATCGAGAAATAATAACAATTTTTTTAAGAAATCAAGCAATGTGGTAGTTCTAATAGTATGACTCATTGACAAGCAGAAGCTATCTTAAGTCATCACTTAAGATAGCTTGTGTCAATTGTAAATTTGCCGCTCTAGAGTTGTTAAGATTGATAGTAACACAGCCCCAGGAATAAGCGAATTAAAGTGTAGAGCTACAGTGGATTTTACTGTCTGAAAATACCATTTCTTTCGATAATTTTAATACTTAGTGTTTATAACTGTATCCTGATACCAAACTATGAGACAGATCTTGTGTTGTGTTCTTTGCAGTTAAAACAAATAACTTCCTCAGTGCAATTGTCAGCTTTATGAATCACAAATCCATCCACAATTGAGGCAAACCTGCCCTTTGCTGCAATATTTTCTTATGTAACCATATTTGCCTCATTTATAACATATACTCAATTTAAAATATTGCTTATATTCAACTTTAGCCTATCCCAGGTTGATCCTCCTTTTACAAAATATTCCATTGAAGGCCTTTGGATCGATAGCTATTATCCAATTTTCTCCCCTTTTGGTTTTGAAGCATCTTCCAATGTTTCTTCTTCTTTGAATTCACCCTTATGTTCCATCTACTTTTTCCCGAGGCCTTGTTTCGTGTACCCTTTTTCCACATTGTAGAGTATAATTTGTGAAAGCCTTATTAAATTTGTCAATATTATAGTTTTCTCTTAAGTTGATTTCATTGAACTCCTCTATCAACATCCCTTGCCGTTTCTACTTTCACCAGAATTATCCTTTTCTTATCTTACTTACCGTCTTTATTGCCATATCATTTTTTTTTCGGGTAGACCAGAAGACCAGATTGTACTTTCTTCTTTGTAACTTCTCCGATGTTTCTACGTTTGAGTAGATAGTCACCAAGTGTCTACTGCGTTGTGCAGTCCTTGATCTAGGTCTGAATCTATCTCTCTATTTTAGGTATGTAAATTTTAATAAATCAATTAATTGTTCCTTCTTTTTATTACTTCATTCTGAGCAATTATAATTTCATGTTCCGTAATTTTTTTTCAACATGGCGCACGCATTTTCTGCAGAAAGTCCTTCGATAGCATTGATGTAGCTATTAATCCTTGTAGGCTATTTTGGCATGTCATTGCCCTGTTGGTAAAATCCGTCAGTGACGATCCACTTTCAAAATTAGCCATTTCACTATTTCCTGGGCTTTCATCGTCCATCATAACATCTACCAGTGTTCCATAATATTGGCGACGACAGAAAAAACTGTTCTAAAAGTTTATGCTATTTTCTAAAGTCCGTCAAAGAAATAAGAACTGAGTGGGTTTTGGGCACAAAAATAAAAATCTGATGTGGGCAACACATGACTTTCCTTATATAATGTAATGAATGTACTTTTACAGTAAAAAAAATAGGTTTTTCTTATAGTAGATACTAATATTCTTTTCAAGATATTAAATTTTCGACAATTAGTCGTCATTTTTATCTATTTGGCGAGATTTTCGTTAATTTGGCAACATTTAAAAAGTCGCCAAGTTGGCGACATCCCGCCAATTTTGTCGCCAAAATCTCGCCAAGCGTTATGGACGAAGAAATAAGTTATTCTTACAGCAGATAAATGACTATGCTTCTCAATAGGAATGAGATGTTTCTCAATAGGAAATATATTTTTTTTTCTATTTTATGACTTTTTAATAATTTTTTTGAAAAATGTGCAATATCTCGAGAACGAATTATTAGCGTTCTAAAATTTATGTCAATCGTTTTCTAATGAAAAATTACATAAGAAATGTCTATTTGCGTAACTTTATTAGTGGTTTTGATTTTTTGCCGATTTTTTCAAAATTTCATTCGAAAATTTAGGGGAGGTTCTGAACATTCGATTGCGTATAAAAACAATAGGCTTCCAGTGTTTACGGATTGTGATTTTTGTACCAAATTTGGTTCGAATCGGTCCATTCGTTCGTCAGTTATCGTCTCCACAGACTCACTGACACATACACACACACACACACACCACACACACCACACACACACACACACACACACACACACACACACACACACACACACACTTACTTTCACACACACACACACACAGACATCACTTCAAAAGTGTTCGATTCGTGATCAGAGATGCTTGAAACGTGCTCTCCCGTCGAAAACTCGAATTCGAATTTTCGACCCCGTCACAATACTTTCCTTATACATTATGTATATAAGGAAAGTAAAAATCCGCCAAATTTGCCCTCTTCTAGCATAATAAAAATTGATATACCGCCCCGGCGAACCAGTGAATATAAGATTCTACAAAATGACAATTCCCGTTATACGTCGCGTCTTTAGATACTATAAATTTTTCTTTAAAAGTACTTTTTCAAGAAAAAAAAATTATTTTGTGGGGCGTGGGTCAAGACGGGAAGATTTAACGTTAACTTTCATTTTCTTATTAGCAGCATGTTCCGCTTTTTAACACTTTACAACAAAGTTGAAAAGTGTTTATGACTTTGTTCATTCTGTCTGTCTGTCTGTCTGTCTGTCTGTCTGTCTGTCCGTTAGCACGATAACTGCCGTAAAAATGACTTAATCAAAATGAAATTTTAGTATGTTGTTCAGACGGTCTGTAGGACCTATGGGAATATAAATGAATAATATCACACAATTAGTTTTGGATTGAACCCGGGTTGAAAAAATGAAATACATTGAGCCCTATGGGACCTAATTTTTCTAACATTTTTTAAGTGGATTTAAAATTCACAAATTGCTTCGAAAATTTTAGGTAATAGTCAAATTGTTCTATAAAATATATAAAAAAAAATTCAGCTAAATATATTCAGTAGTTTTCTAAATAAAAATTAAAATAATAATTACACATCTTATATGAAACGATCACGTGACCATGATATGAAACGATCACATGACCCACTTCAAAATGAGATATGGCATCCATCTTGTTTCAAATTCGTGATTTTTTAAAGTTCTTTTTAATTCATATTGAGTGTTGTATCCATCCTAAAACTACTTTATTTCTGCTTAAATTCTGTGCATCTACATACTAAAACAACACAATGACAATATATTTGAGTTTAAATTCTCATTCAAATTTGATTATGTCTACAACGAAGCCTATTTTTCACCTATGTAAAATGTAAACAGCAAAATATGTAGAATGAGTTGTATTAGAATTACTGTATTTCTTTAACACAAAATAATTCAGTCCATGGAGTCTGCATGGCTGATATGAATGAAATATTAATTGATTTTATAAACAGAAGGACGATTTTTTTCGATGAAGTTTTAAGCATAAAGTTTATGAATTGTAGCTCCATGGTCTTAATTTTTAAATAAAAGAAATTATTATAGTATTGTGATGAATGAAATGGAGAAAGTTATGAATGAAATCCTGCTTTTATAGAGAGATCCAGGCGTGTTATTTTTTCTATGACGTCATTTGAATTAATTTCAGTTGTTTTCGATGAAGTTTTCAAATATAATAAATTATCGTAGTATTATGATAGATTTAAAAATATTACCGTGGAATGTATTGCATTTTAGAGATATTTAAACCACGCAATTTATATTTCAATGCCGTCATTTGAATGAAGTTCATTTTTTTCAATGAATATTTAAGTTTTCAAATATAATAAATCAATGTAGTATTGTGATAAGTTTTAAAATATTACCGAGGAATGTATTGCATTTTCGACTTTTTTAAATAAAATTGCATTGAAGTTGGAAAGTGTTTCATAATCAATGCTTTAAGCATGATTGATCTTTCTTGTTGAATTCTGTTCTGCATTTTAGCTTTTAACTTAACATAAATTACATTTTTATTTTACATTACTACATTTTTACATTTGCCAAGAAATATTTAAATGCACTTCCAATATTGAGAAGAAAAATGTTATGTAAATAAAGCGTATAAAAAATTACAGTTTCTAATTTCGATGTATATTAGTTGAAATATCTTCTCGAAATACCAATTGGCTTTAGGGTACGGTATTAAAACTTACATGCACACAATACCATAGATTGTGTTGTTGTTGTTGAGACCCAAACCGTCCGACCTACCAGAAAGGTGTAAGGTAACTGTTTGGACGGCCGGGAAGTGCCGCCCAATTTAGACCGGAACCCAGTGGGGGTGGAATCCACAGGGACCGTAACCTCCTTCCCCTACCACCAACCTCTCGGAAGGACCATAGATTGTGCATAATAATTAATTTAACAACAGCAGTCGAGGGTTATTTCAAGCTCTTATGCTATCTTGCGTTAATCTAGTACTTCATGCATTTGTGCGTGAAGGGTATATAGATGTATTTTAGTGTAATGTAAGGTATAACCGAGTTTTATTATAAGTGTTAAATAAGTTGTTTCTTATCAATTGACATTTAAATGCTTGTAGTTTAGCTTAAAAACAATTTGTTGTATTTATGCAAATGTTAACCCATTTCTTTTATTCAGTTTTCTGCAAAACTTATAAGAGAAAACATTGTTTGCACACAAACAATAAATAAATAGACTCTGTTCAAATTGAATATAAAACCAGATGATTGTTAAGAAACATGTTATAGTTTTTATGTCGTATTAAAAAGGCAAAAGCCATGCACCTTATGAGCTTACACGTACTTTAGTAACTGCTTTATAGAAACTACTTTATAATAATTGCTTTAATACAGCAGTGGTAGTCACAGATATAATCTGGTTTTCTCTGTTTTAACCTTTTTTTTCTCGTCCGTTAATTTTCCTTTTTTAACCCTCTACAACATAGTTGAAAAGTGTTTATTATGATTTTGTTCATTCTGTCTGTCTGTCCGTTAGCACGACAACTGTCATAAAAATGACTTTATCAAAATAATATTTTAGTATGTTGTTGAGACGGTCTGTGGAACCTATGGGAATATAAATGAATAATATCAACCAATTAGTTTTGGATTGAACCCGGGATGAAAATATAAAATACTTTGAACCCTATGGGACCTAATTTTTCAAACATTTTTAAGCAAATTTAAAATTCACAAATTGCTTCGAAGATTTTAGAAAATATTCAAATTATCCCAAAAAATATATAAAAAAAATTTCAGCAAAATATGCTTAGTAGTTTTTTAAATAAAAATTAAAATAATAAATACACCCTATATACGAAGAGATCACGTGACCCACTTCCAAATAAAATATGGCATCCATCTTGTATCAATGACGTATATGTCTTCTATATAATTTTTAAAGTTCTTTTTAATTCGTATTTAGTGTTGTATCCGTCCTAAAACCGCTTTATTTTTGCTTAAATTCTGTGCATCTACATACTGGAACAATGTAATTACAATATATTTGAGTTTAAATGATTATCAAACTTTGATTATTTTTACAACGAAACCTAATTTTCACTTATGGAAAATGTAAACACCAAAAGATGTAGAATGAGTTGTATAAGAATTGCTGAATTTCTTTAACGCAAAATTATTTAGCTCATGGAGTCTGCAATATAGCTGATATGAATGAAAGATTCATTGATTTTGCACTGAGAACCAGACGATGTTTTCGATGAAGTTTTAAGCATAAAGTTTTTAAATAAAACAAATTATTTAATATTGTGATGAATGAAAGGATTAGAAAAATGTTTATGAATGAAATGCTGCTTTTATATAGAGGCGATTTATATTTCGATGACGTCATTTGAAAGAATGTCATTTGTTCTCGATGAAGTTTTCAAATATAATAAATTATTGCTGTATTATGATAATTTTAAAAATATTACCGAGGAATGTATCACATTTTAGAGATATTTAAACCAGGCAATTTATATTTCAATGCCGTCATTTGAATGAAGTTAATTTTTTTTTATGAAGTTTTAAGTTTTCAAATATGATAAATTAATGTAGTATTGTGATAATTTTAAAAATATTACCGAGGAATGTATCGTATTTTAGAGATGTTTAAATAAAATTCCATTGAAGTTGGAAAGTGTTTCATTAGCAATGCTTTCTGCGTGATTGATCTTTCTTGTTCTGCATTTTCCTCTTCCTCTCACTTGGTGACCCTACCACTGCTGTATTTTAGCAAATGGTAACTTGCGGTGAGTGCATTTAATCGTTTGTATTTCTGGGCCTGAAGAAAAAATTCCATAACGAGTTTTTAAAAAAACAGTCTAAATTTCACATTTTAAATCGGCTGCAATTTAAATTGTGATATATTTATTTATAGATTTATAGATTATTTATTATTTATTTATAGATTTATTTATAGATATTTATTTATAGATAGATAGAGCAAGAATATAATGACTAGAACGTCAGAAACATGATTGTTCTGAAGAATTCTTAAAAGACTATTATTTCACCTCTAAAATGTTATGCTTTCATAACTGTTAAATAAACTATGTATACGTTTCCAATGCAAATAATTATCACTATTTAATGCATATTAAATAGTACAAAAATTCTATATAATATTATATAGGGAAGATTGCCTTCTAGATTCTAAAAATACTAAACGTCTTCACTGAATGATCCTGAGATCTTAAACATGTGCCTCACAAAGAATGTCCTTAGAAATCAATATTTTGAAAGTCAAAGAAGAAATTCGACGTCGAATCATTAAATATTTCCCGTTTCTATTACAGAGCTTGATAAAATATTATAACAAAACAATCGACACTGGAATTCTGGTAGTTTCTTACACTCATAGTATAAGTGGAAATAAAAATCCAATGAAGGAGGAAGTGAAAATAAATGAATTACGTGCAGGATGCAGTAAACTATTAGGAAAAGCAGAAATCTAACTAGAGAAAAAAATAAGAATAAGTGCGGGATGCAGTAAACTGTTAAGAGATATGGAAATGCATTGAGGATAAAAGAGAAAAGAAATTAAGGGTGAAATGCAGTAAACTGTTAGGGGAAAAAGGAAATCTAAAGAGAGGAAAATAAATAATAAATCAAGTGTGTAATATAGTAAACTGATAAGGAAAATGGAATTGCAATGAGGGGGAAAAGGGGGAAAAAGGGAAACAACTGAAAATAAAGAAGTTGTGGGATGCAGTAAACTGTTAGAATAATTAGAAATCGAAAAAGGGGAAAACAAATAAAAAAAAATCTGATGTGGGCAGCACACGACTTTCCTTATATAATGCAATAAATTTACAGCAGTAAAAGAAACAAGAAAGATTAATCATACATAAAGCATTGATTGTGAAGCACTTTCCAACTTCAATGCAATTTTTTTAAACATCTCTAAAATGCGATACATTCCTCGGTAATATTTTTAAAATTATCACAATACTACTTTAATTTATTATATTTGAAAACTTAAAACTTCATCGAGAAAAATGAACTTCATTCAAATAACGCATTGAAATATAAATTGGCTGGTTTAAATATCTCTAAAATGCGATACATTCCTCGGTAATATTTTTAAAATTATCCTAATACAACGATAATTTATTATATTTGAAAACTTCATAGAAAACAAATGAATTTTATTCAAATGACGTCATTGAAATATAAAATCTCTTGGCTCTATCCATAAGAACAGCATTTCATTCATAAACTTATTTTCCATTCCTTTCATTCATCGCAATACTATAATAATTAATTTTATTTAAAAACTTAAAACCATGGAGGTACAAGTAATTTAACTCTATGCTTAAAACTTCATCGAACAAATTGTCTTCTTCTCTGTTGTTGTTGTTGTTGTTGTTGTTGAGACCCAGACCGTCCGACCTACCTGAAAGGTGTAAGGTAACTGTTTGGACGGCCGGGAAGTGCCACCCAATTTAGACCGGAACCCAGTGGGGGAGGCATCCACAGGGACCGTACCCTCCTTCCCCTAGTCTTCTTCTCTGTGTAAAATCAATGAATGTTTCATTCATATCAGCTGTATTGCAGACTCCATGAGCTAAATAATTTTGCGTTAAAGAAATGAAGCACTTCTTATACAACTCATTCTACATCTTTTGGTGTTTACATTTTCCATAAGTGAAAATTAGGCTTCGTTGTAGAAATAATCGAAATTTGATGATCATTTAAACTCAAATATATTGTAATTGCGTTGTTTCAGTATATAGATGCACAGAATTTAAGCAAAAATAAAGCGGTTTTAGGACGGATACAACACTAAATATGACTTATAAAGAACTTTAAATATCACGATTCTGGCACAAGAGGATGCCATATTTTATTTAGAAGTGGGTCACGTGATCTCTTCATATAATGGTCACGTGATCTCTTCATATAAAGGGTGTAATTATTACTTTAATTTTTATTTAAATAAATACTGAATATATTTTGCTGAAAATTTTTTTATATATTTTATGGGATAATTTAAATAGTCCCAAAAACTTTCGAAGCAATTTGTGAATTTTAAATTTGCTTAAAAAATGTTTGAAAAATTAGGTCCCATAGTGTTCAATGTATTTCATTTTTTCAACCCGGGAGCAATCCAAATCTAATTGGGTGATATTATTCATTTATATTCCCATAGATCCCACAGACCGTCTGAACAACATACTAAGATTTCATTCTGATAAAGTCGTTTTTACGGCAGTTATCGTGCTAATGGACAGGCAGACAGAATGAACAAAGTCATAAACACTTTTCAACTATGCTGTAAAGTGTTAAAAAATGTTATTCTTATAGTAGATACTTTTATTCTTTCCAAGATATTGAATTTTCGTCAATTAGTCGTCATTTTCATTTATTTAGCGTCATTTTTATCCATTTGGCGAGATTTTCGTTAATCTGGCAACATTTAAAAAAGTCGCCAAGTTGGCGATATTTCGCCAAATTCTCCTTCAAAATCTCGCCAAGCGTTATGGATGGAGCAATAAGTTATTCTTATAGAGGATAAATGCCTATTGGCGTTTAAATACAAAAGTATTACTGAAAGTATATTTTCTTATGAATGGAACAAGCTAGATCCACGAGAATGATGTCACCCAATTTATCGCATGATATTACATATGAAATGTGAACATGTTTCAGAACAGTTGAATTTTTTTTTAAATTTATGCGATTTTTTGATACATTTATTTGAAAAATGTGCATTATCTAGAAAACGGTTCATTAAACCTTATTAAACCTTCTTTAATAACATATTATTAAACCTTCTTTTATAACAATATCAGCCTCGAAAATTTTTATAAATAAAACTAAATTCTACTAAAAATAAAATACAAAAAGGTCACAGGTGTCCCATATGAGTCAAAGGGTTAAAGCAGGTAGTGCAAAAATAGGTATATGGCCAATATGATTATGCATTCCTATCCTTTTGAGGCTATCATACTGAATTTTTTTCCGAAGAACGATTATTATGAGTGCACTTGCACTTTAATAGCAACACTATTTTAGAAATGAATTTAATTGCTCCCGGATACTAAAGAAAAACGATGAACAGAATTAAAATATATTTTTTCTTGCAGTATCAATTAAGAGTTCAGATTTCTTCCTAGGTGGGTAGTATGTGGGCGATTAAATTTCCTATTTCATAATCCAAATCAGCACAGAAAAAAATGTATTTCTTACATTTAGACCGATTGTAGGCGTTCTTTTCTGCGTATACCTTAAATTATTTTTACTTTCTTTATATACATAATGTATAAGGAAAGTATTGTGACAGGGTCGAAAATTCGAATTCGAGTTTTCGACGGGAGAGCACGTTTCAAGCATCCCTGATCACGAATCAAACATTTTTTAAGAAATGTCTGTGTGTGTGTGTGTGTGTTTGAAAGTATGTGTGTGTGTGCGTGTCAGTGAGCCTGTGGAGACGATAACTAACGAACGAATGGATCGATTCGAACGAAATTTGGTACAAAAATCACAATTCATAAACACTGCAAGCCTATTGTTTTTATACGCAATCGAATGTTCAGAACCCCCCTAAATTTTCGAGTGAAAATTTGAAAAAATCGTCAAAAAATCAAAACCGCTAATAAAGTGACCCAAATAGACATTTCTTATGTAATTTTTCATTAGAAAACGATTGACATAAATTTTAGAAACATGAACCGTTCTCGAGATATTGCACATTTTTGAAAAAAATTATCAAAAAGTCATATAAAATAAAAAAAAAATATTTCCTAGGGAGAAACATCTTTACTTTTCATATATAATGCCATGCGATAAATTGGGTAATATTATTCTCGTGGATCTAGCTCGTTCCATTCATGAAAAAAGATACTTTGAGTAATACTTTTGTATTTGATCGCCAATAGTCATTTATCTGCTGTAAGAATAACTTATTTTTTCGTCCATAACGCTTGGCGAGATTTTGGCGACAATTTTGGCGGAATGTCGCCAACTTAGCGACTTTTTGAAATGTTACCAAATTAAGGAAAATCTCGCCAAATGGATAAAAATGACGCTAAATCAATGAAAATGACGACTCATTGTCGAAAATTCAATATCTTGAAAAGAATATAAGTATCTACTATAAGAAAAACCTATTTTTTTACTGTAAAAGTAGTAAATTCATTGCATTATATAAGGAAAGTCATATGTTGCCCACATCAGATTTTTTTTTTATAAATATTTAAAGTTATTTTATACAAACATTGAGAACTAATTTATTTTCTTTCACAGACATCTGTATGAATAGAACTGAAAATTTTATGTTTGTCTCTTCATCATTTAAGTACGGTCTTCATCTTATGACAATTTCTTCAAATTAAGTGTGATCCATTAGTTATATGAACCTCCAAACACACAGGGCCCAATCTATATTTCAATTTCCAACCGAACTCGACCAAATCATTGGTTTGACTCTCTCTACCTCAAATGCTATTCAAAATCCAATAACGTGAATCGTATGTCGTTTGTGCCACTATATTTAAAACTATAAGATTTAAAAATTAACTAGCAGTTAGTTACGGCGTTGCTCGGGATTTACCATGCAAAACTATGATAAAAATTTCACCGGAACATATAGGGCTGATTGTGATATATTACCGCTGAATGTATCGCATTTTAGAGATGTTTAAATAAAATTGAAGTTGGAAAGTGTTTCATAATCAATGCTTTATGCATGATTAATCTTTCTTGGGATTTCTTAATACTTTTCGTTGTTGAATAAGCCTGTGAGAAAGAAACCATGGTGAAAGTTTCCATTTAAATTCAAATCTCAAACCTGCGATTTTCAAATGTATCTGATACGTTCAATAAACTCCCACAAAACTCAGAGATTTAATTGACTTTCACGTTTTAAACCAACAATGTCCAACCTTTTTCGTTGTGAATCATGGAGTTAGAGAGCAGAACTCCTAGTGAAAAGTGTCATTTTTCACTAATATCTCGAGAACCACTGGTCGTAGAAACTCGATACATGACCTATTTTTTTTGGTGGGGTGATTCCAAGACTACCAAGACAAATTTCATGAAATTCGGTTCAGCCGTTCTCCAGTTATGGTGGATCATACATACACACATTTCTTATACGTTCTCACGTAATATATATAGATGAAATGTAAAATATACCTTTTCATCTGCAGAAAATATTGAAAGAAAGGACATTTTGCTCTAATTCATTTGAGTTCCTTTTATCGTTTGTCATGTGTTACTACTATACTTGTGGCAAAGCTAACTTCATAACGAAGAAGTATAGGAAAAATTGTGAATCTTCGCTATATTGTATAGTTAGCCATTGCAAACATAATTAAGCGTATGAAAATAAAACTGAGCGATTAGTGCATAGTATATACAAATTAGCCATGCGCAAGTATATATATTTGCATGTATTGTTCTTTTACTACAATTTGTACGGGCAGTTCTGTTTACACAATGGCATTCTAACACCGTACATGTCTATTTTTCTTCTGCTCTGCACTGCGTTCAACAGCATTGCCTGTTAAAACAGTCGATGATTTGCATGCCAATGATATTATCGAAACTCCCGTTTCTTTTTGGAATGTTTATCAAGTTATTCCACTAATTTAATCTGTACCATACAACAGTCCATTTTTACTTTCCTTATATACATAATGTATAAGGAAAGTATTGTGACGGGGTCGAAAATTCGAATTCGAGTTTTCGACGGGAGAGCACGTTTCAAGCATCCCTGATCACGAATCGAACATTTTTGAAGTGATGCCTGTGTGTGTGTGTGTGTGTGTGTGTGTGTGTGTGTGTGTGTCAGTGAGTCTGTGGAGAAGATATCTCACTAACGAATGGGGCGATTCGAATAAAATTTGGTACAAAAATCACAATCAGTGAATACTGGAGGCTTATTGTTTTAAAACACAATCGAATGTTTAGAGCCCACTAAATTTTCGAGTGAAATTTTGAAAAAATCCCCAAAAAATCAAAACCTTTAATAAAGTTACGCAAATAGACATTTCTTATGTAATTTTTCCTTAGAAAGCGATTGACATAAATTTTAGAACGGTAGCATGAACCGTTATCGAGATATGGCACATTTTTCAAATAAATTTATCAAAAAAATTCCATAAATTAAAAAAATATTAACTCTTAAAAAACATGTTCACTTTTCATACGTAATATCATGCGATAAATTGGGTGACATCATTCTCGTAGATCTAACTCATTCCAGTCACGAGAAAAGATACCTTGAGTAATACTTTTGTATTTGAACGCCTATAGTCATTTATTCGCTGTAAGTATAACTTATTTTTTCGTCCATAACGCTTGGCGAGATTTTGGTGACGAATTTAGCGGAATGTCGCCAACTTGACATTTTTAAATGTTTTCACATTAACGAAAATCTCGAAAAATGGATAAAAATGACGCTAAATCAATGATAATGACGACTAATTGAAGAAAATTCAATATCTTGGAAATAATATAAGTATCTACTATAAGAATAACATTTTTTTTAATTGTAAAAGTAGTAAATTCATGGCATTATATAAGGAAAGTCATGTGCTGCCCACATCAGATATTTTTCTTTTTGGTTAGTTGATTTGAGAGGAAACCTGCTTCATTATCATCGGACATATCAACTTACGTTGTTTAAGCTTATGTTTCCTTAACTTTCTTCTCAACTTATGTTGCCTGGTTGAACATAATGTCTAATAAAATAATATTTTATATTTATATGCTTAGTTTCTATATTTGGCATTTTGCTGTGTATTAGATCAATAGCCAATTTCCTATCACTTTTGAAAATTAGAAGTAATTCTACAAAGTGAGTTAACAAGTTCTACAAAGTTTTCGCATCTATTTAATTCCTCGTAATGTTTGGCTTAGAGCTATTATTTCATCTTCACACGCAGAAAGAGCCACAATGATCTTTGTTTAGAACTTTTCCAATGAATTAATGAGTTATCTAATTTTATAGTATACCCTGAGAATGTATTTGTGCTTTTAGTAGAATTCTAACATATATCATCAAAGCTTGCTTCTAAATTTTCGTCTTTTCTATGCCATACATTAAATCGTAATCTTAGTGCATTTGAGGCATCTATAAATTCATTTTAGTGCTGTTAAATGACATATTGTTGGTGCTTTAGATAATTAGTCGGTACTGAGATAATTTGATTACTAAATATAGGAAATATCTGGACTAGTACTTAATATAATAAATACACGAGGGATCCGATCATTTCTTGATAAATTTTCTGATCAATAAACTGTGAAGGATCACTATTTTCAAGATCGGCCAGTGCTTCCATTGAATTGCAGTCCAAGAGATTTTATTTTTTTTTAAAAAATTCTCATAATTGGTGAATCTCTCATAACTGGTAAACAATGAGCTCATTGCATTTCTTTCAAAGTCGAAGAGTGTAGAGGTCATAAAACTCCATCTATGTAAGGATAATAAATATACAGGCTGACGCAACCGTCATTTTGACTCCAACCGGCCCAATCAGTTACAGCCTGTCTGTGCTATTGAAATGGCGAATGCATGTTACACGGCTGATATTTGATACTTAATTTAGCAGTGAAATATGTATTTCTGTATTCTAAAAATTGTACCAATCAGGTTATACTTGAATTTCCTGGCAACCGATATATGTTTACGATTAAGGTAGGGAGCCGAGGAAGGTATTAATCTCACTTTTAGCGAGGACACGAACAGGTGATCCGAGGTCAGCGAAACCATTCATCGGACGAGGTCTGGAGACGGCCCCGCCAAGTCCCGACGGGTTTAGGCTCAGGCCATGTATAGGCACAGTCTGCCCACACGTCCCATGGAAGAGTTCAGTTCATGAACTGCCTAGCCGAATACCCCAACTGCCAAATTCTATGTAAAAGTATATAGATATTATATACACTGATTAAAGAGTAATAAGAATGGGTTTTACTTTTACTTGTTGTGTACAGCATACAATCTGAAGGCCGCCACCAGTTTGTAAAGTGTGTGACTTATTGTTTAAAAATTCGTGTTTGAACCCAGATAACCGTTTTGTAACGGATGACTAGAATATTCGAGCAAAAAATGTTTTTTGGTCATTCTCCGGAGCACCACTTTGTGGCGGGCGTGACTTTAATTTTATAACGGCGTTACCACATTATTGCAATGGGCAATTTGTCCCATTTTAAAAGTTGCGTGTTAGAAATTTCCCCTCTGGTACAAATGCGGCATTCTGATCAGCACTTTTACTAAGCCTCTGATATTTTCTTGGACCTCTGGCACCGCAAATTGTAAACCATTTCCAGAGGTCACGCTGATGTAGTAAAGGTCACAGTTCACGACTTGGACACTTTCAACTTCACCAATAATATTTACAAAAACTTGAAAACTGAAGAAAATTAGCCTCTGGTAAACATAAAGAAATCATAATACAAGCTTGGTGTAATAGCCAATCAGCTGATTACGTGCGTAGATTTTGGCGTCAGAGTTAGAGAAAAAGAGACAGGGGAGCAAAGCCCGTCGTTAAATACAGACGTCACCAAGCAAATTATTTGTTAATGGCGAAAATATGCAAATCCATTAGAAAATACAAAATATGCAAATCCATAAGCAAATGCAAAATATTCAAATCCATATGCATATACAAAATATGCAAATCCATATGCAAATACAAAATATGCAAACTCATATGCAAGTTCTGAAACACGAATTATTATGCATACATTTACTAAATGTGAACACGGTGTGGAAAAAATTAAAAATTGAAGAAAATTTTGAAAGAAAATTAGTTACATAAATTTGCCAACATCAGACATATCGACAGACTGACTGACATCTTTTGCTGACGGAATCTTTTGCTGATTGTGAAAAGTGCATTTTTTTAAATCAACACCTCTTTCCACGTCTTTATTTTCAGTTCGATAAAAGCAGATCTGGACATGAAAATAAAACTTTTCTTTAGCCAGGGAAATTATACACAAATTTATTTAAATAATTCACGAAAAAATATGAAACACAAAGAAAGAAAAATGATCGTTTTCAGAATCGACAAATGCTGAAAACTATATTTATTAAGAAGAGATAATCGAAAAACGATATTTTGTTTTTCTTTAAACTCGACAGTATTTTTAATGTCTAGTCATAAAATCAAAAATCAATAAAATGTTTTACTTCTATTCGTTCATTTTCCTGAAATTTTTTTGAAAACCCAAATACATATCGAAACGGCCATCTTGTTTCAGAAAATCGTGCGTCGTCCGTAAAAATTTATATTTCCGAAAATTTGCATTTCTTACAATAAAATGAAATGCAGAAAAATATCTCGCGCATTTTATCGTGCAAAAATGTTAATACACTACTGTAGTATTAGAACGATTAAGTGTTTCGTAATTTGCACAGTGCGGGGAAAAAAAAAACATATTTCGAAAACTCTCTCATCACAACGTGCGAAGGCGTATATAATTTGTTTTCCGCTCCCAAAAAGCTATTATCCTCGTGATCACTTTTTAGTTAGAAGCAAGAACTGTCAGCAGATAAAAGTCCTTTATTATCGCCTGCTATCTCATCAACTTCTCCACTCCTCCAGTCGTCAAAAAAGAGTCATCCCACCCTCACTTTAAAAATCACCCTGAGTAAGTATATATATATATATATATATATATATATATATATATATATATATATATATATATATATATATATATATATATATATATATATACCTCCACTTTGACAAATTCTACTACTACGACGTTCCTACTCGAATCCTGCGTCCAAGCAAGCCTTTCACTACTTTTTCCTTGAAATATTTTTATTTTCATTTTATTCTTGCGATCGATGGAAAAAATGGGAGGGTGAATGAAAAGAGACGGAGGGGGAGGGATTGGAGATAGGAGGTGGAATTTTGAAGCGTGGTGTGTTTTTTTCGTCTAGAAATTTATGTCGAAAACGCGGACCATTCTTTATATATATATATATATATATATATATATATGTGTGTGTGTGTGTGTATTTCTTTCCCCCACTTTTTCTCTAAGAAGTGCTCTGGCATCCTGTTCCTATATCGTCCTTCTCTATTTTCCAGCCTTTCTCTGTGGATATGGTTTGCCAACAGCCCCCGCCGTCCACCCCGAATCCGGGGGCGTTCTTGAAATGTCAAAAAATGCGAGAGGGTGTCTTCGGGGAAATGACCAGAGTCTTGATGGTCTACGGAAGAAAGATCGGAATTTGCTTCTTATTTTATATACGATAGATTTCGTATCAATTTTATATGGAAGTACGATACATTTGGCCTCTTTAGTAAGTTTTTATGTGTTTGTATATAGGTACTGTCTAACATGTTTTTGTGTTTTCTTACTCTTCAGAAGCCTCCCAGTTACTTAAAAAGTGGATCTTTGCACACTTGTAGTATCGACCACGGGACAGATCCCAATATAGCTGAATGCTCAATTTACCCTTAAGGAAAGCGGTTCAAATGGGGTTTTTCGAAAAGTATGTTTAGATTCTCCAGAAACTCCCCCGGTAACGACTGAATCTTTACGCACGTAAAGTATCGACTAAGGGACAGAACTTACAGGGAGCGGTTCAAATGGGGCTTTCCTAAAAGCATCTTCAGATTCTCTAGAAGCTCCACCGGAAACGACTAAAATTTTGAATACGTGAACTATCAATCATGAGACAAAACCAAACGGAGCTGAATTTTCGATTTCCGCTCATGGGAAGTAGCTTAAATGTTGTTTTTTCTCACGAAGTAGCTTCAGATTATCCGGAAGATCTCCTGATGACGAGTGAATCTTTGCTCGCCTATACTATCGACCACAGAACAGAAGCCAACGGAGTTACATTTTATTCTCACCAGAGGGTAGGATGGAGAAACTTTGATGTTTCACAAAAAATATTTCCCCCTACCTCTAAAATCTCTCCGGTGACCTACAAAGTTGAATCTGCACACTTTTAAAGCGTGTTAGTTTCACTGTCATTAACTCACTTAAAAACTAGTTTTTAATAATAGATTTTTATTCTCCCGGGGGGTAATGGAGAAACTGGGAGGGTTTAAAAATATTTCCACAACCTCTAAAATCCCATCAGTGACTTAAAAAGTCGAATCTGCATAATTATAGCATCCACCAAGAAATAGAACGTAGCGGAACCCGATGTTAGATTTATTCACCGAGGACTAACTGAATGGAGGTTCGAAAAGTCTTTGAAACTCTAAAAAAAACCAATAGCTTACCTAAAAGACTGAAACTTTGCATATGTATTTCATCGACTACGGGACAGTATCTAACTGAACCATTTTTGAATACGCCTGCTTATTTCGACGCAACGTGCCATACATTGTTAAACAAATTAAAACATTACATTACAGTTTCAGCTTAACTTTTAAAGAGAGTTAGTTTCACTGTCTTTAGCTTGCTTAAATACTAGATTTTAATAATTTCATAAAATAAAAACTGAGTAATGTGTATTGGGTAGTTTTGCCCCCAGAAAAAGACCTTGCGCCGGAAATCAACTTTTACAGGAAAGTACGTTACATTTAGAGAATTAAATCTACAGGTCTACATAAGAACGGACAACGGCATCGGCACACTCTCTAAAATGTCTTTCTGCATGTTCTCTAACCATGGGTCATTCCCAGAATTTCTGTACAGGATAAAAGCAACAACGTCCAACCTCTGCACATATTGAAAACTGGGCACTGCAAGCCAAACTTTTGACTGCATATGAACATATCACCACCATTACAAGAAACCAATACAACAAAACATTCCAAAATGGATTCAAAGACGGATTCAATGAATTCGCCCAGAGAAGTGGATGAAGAGTGATCCATTTTTCCTTTAACATGTTGTTTCGGCACATTACTCTGTTAAGACATCCATTTTGGAACAAAATCAATAAGGTGGTAGCTACAGCGACCATACACTCAAGCCCCTGACCTACCCCATCTCGTAAGGAACTTTGGACCTAAGGATTTATTATGCGCATACTCCGCGTATAGACACGGGGTTGATTTTGAGTGACGTCTTGGATTGAATCAGGGACCTGTGCCAGTGATAATCTTAACCACTGAGATCATTATAGTTGCCGTTTGAAATAAACCTCTCTAATATAATTTTATTGTCATAATAATTCCACTAATATCACTCTTTTATTTTGAGCGAAGTATAATTTCAAAAATCTGATGTGAGCAGCATATGGATTTGCTTACATAATGCAATGGCTTTATTTCTTTCACAGCGAAATAATGGTGTACCGAATCCACAAAATAATGGTTTTGACATTGAATTATGAACGGTTCTTGATAGCGTTCTGAAACTTGTGCCATTCAATTTCTAATAAAAACATGACGTATAAATTAATCATTTATTTAACGGTATTAAAAGTATTAATTTTTGAAAAATGAAAAAAAATTATTGAATCATCGTGCAATATCCCGAGAACGGCTCATGCTAGCGTTTCAAAGTTTGTACCATTCATATTCTAATGAAAAAATTACGTGTAAAATAATATTTTTATCATTAGTAAAAGCCCCGAATTTTTAACTTGTGTTTAATAAAAACATTCGTTCGAAAATTGGGGAGGGGGGATTGTCTTCCAAACATTCGAGTGCATTTAAACTTCATAGAGTTCCAGTTTACATAAATTGTGACAATCGTATCAAATTATATTCGAAACGCTTCATTCGCTCGTAACATATCACGTCCAGAAAACAAACTGGCGCGCGCACACACACACACACACACACACACACACACACACGCATACACACACATACACTAACATACACACATATAAAGACATCACCTCAAGAACAGTGATGTTTGAAACGTGATCTTCTGTCGAAAACTTGAATTTGAATTTTCAACCCCACCCATCACTTTCCCTATACATTATACTACTATGTTTGCAGGGCAAGTAAAAATAGAAGCAACTTCAAATTAAGGGAAATCAACAATATAATAGGGTCATTTTATGAACATTAAAATAGCAAAATCTATAGAAAACATCCACGCCTCATAAATAAAAACCAGCTATATCCACTTGGCATTATCATACCATTGCAAACAAGCGTGCAGATCAATTCAACTTACACGGATGCTATATAGTAATTGCATTATTACCATTCTACAAGATCAATGGCCAGCGCAGGAAAGAAAATACATTGATTTTCCAGTGTGGCCCTTCGGAAAGCTAATGAAATCCGCAAAGTGATCATGTGACAATCGCAATAGACAATAGTGGATTTCGTGACATACCACCGTTTGTTATACGGGGCATGATTTGGTTTTGTTAGAGGTTGCCAAGAACGATGGCTTTACTCACAGCAGCCATTTTATTGTTTTGTTTCGAAAGATCTTTCATGTATTGTAGTGTTTTGATAGCGATTCTATAATCATTTTTGCTGCAAAAAACTGCAGCTTTGAACATATATTGTTTTAAAATTTATTTTTTAACGATTTTATAATAGGATTGACGAACTAATTTGCTTAAGGGGGTACTGTACTCATAAAATCATGAAAATATCGAATTTTTGTTATTGTTTAGTTGCAAATTTCTGCCCCGTGAAAATAGTGTTTTTGAAGTCTTTCCGGACTCTCCAGAGCCTTTAGTGACTTAGAAGTTTTAATCTTCGCCCACGAATGCGTAGTATCATCCACAGGACAGAACCTAATGGGGCTGAAATTTGACTCTTGTGGTATCCAATAGATGCGGTGCCCGCAGCTAGCGGTCTCAAGGTATAGCAACGAGATGTATCATAATCGGTGTTTTAGCATACTCTGCCGACCCTTTTAGCCCGTGCATCTGACACAGACATCGCAAAGCAACAAAATAGGATCGAAGTTCCGAATGAGCAGGTCGAGTGTGTCCATTGCAAAGTATAAAATACTGCATAAAAACTGCATTAAATCGAGCTCCGTTAAAAACGTCCTTCCTCGACCAAGTACACCGACCGAAATCCAGTTAGCGTGTGATCTAGTCGAAAAGTCCGCAGCTGCACTTCGAGAGTTTCGTCGACATAAGAATTTGCGCAAAGGACCATTACTTCCACAAGCTCTCAGGAGAATGATCGCTCAATTCGAGGAAACTGGAGATCTTTGAGTTCATCCGGGTCGAGGACGCAAATCGACCCGTTCAGATGTCGTTGATGATGTTGTCACCACTATTGTTAAACAATCAGTGGATAACGTTATAGGCTGTAGTAGTGCACGTGGAGTGTCACGACACTCGGATGTTCTCTACAACACAGTGCGAAACGTACTAAGAAACATAGTGCATTTTTTCCCGTAAAAAATTAGTCACAATCACTACTTGCGGACCATCGACAGGGAGAAGCGACTGACCTTTGTATTGACATTTCTGGCTAGAGTTGAAGTGGATGCATCGTGGCCATGGCAGATTCTATGGAGCGATGAAGCGCATTTCCATCTAAGTGGAACAGTCAACACCCATAACTGTTGCTTTGGTACACGGAAAACCCTCGTACCTTCCAAGAGATTCTACTTCACTCACCGAAAGTTACAGTCTGGTGATGATTCACAGCCACATTCATTCTTGGACCTTTCTTTTTCGAAGAGGCTACTCCCAATGGCCCTGTGACATGCACAGTAACGGCCAGGAGGTAGTAAAACATGCTCGAAAATTTTGTTGTACCCCTACTGCAACAGCACCAATGTCTTCAATTATCTTTATGCAAGATTGAGCGCCTCCACACATTGGACTCTGTGTGCAGCAGTTTCTTCGGCAACATTTTACTAATGGTAAAGTAATTTGTCGTGCGTTTCCGACAACTTGGCCATCTCGTTCTCCAGATCTTAATCCCTGTGATTTTTGGCTGTGGGGATACTTAAAAAGTCTTGTTTATCGAGGACGACTGGTAACCTTGGCAGATTTGAAAGACAGTATCACTCTGCATGTGAAAAGCATCTCAATTGACCAATTACGATCCGCAAGTTGAACAAGCTGTCCTCAGACTGCAGATTTTACATCTTGAAGAAGGAAACCATATTGAGCAGCATTCCCTGCATCGATAAGGTCCTTGTGATATGAATGTTTGGTACATTCGAATAAAATGTGTTACAAATGTGTATTTTGTGTCTTTTCAGCATATTTTCTGTTGTACAGCGCCACCTATCGGTGTTTCTGGAACTAATTTTTGTTTCGCGTAATCCCTTTCCCCATGTCTTGAATAGTATGTTCAACAATTTTCTAGCCTTTACACTGGGTAGTTCGATGTATAGAGAGCTCAGAGTCGGGCTGTTTTAATTCTGACCACCCGGAATATATATATATATATATATGTATAAATATATATATATATATATATATGCATATATATATATATATATATGTATATATATATATATGTATATATAAGCAACAATAAAATTTTAATTTGTTTTTACTGAATGTCAATATTAGTTTGTTTTTTACTAACGTCTTCGTTTAGAATATTCTATGCATGAAATAGTGAGTTTTCTTTTGATATAGTTTTAGGTTTTATTGCAGTGATAACTTATTTCGTTGAATAAACATTTTAGAATGCATTTTTTAATAGAATGAATTCTTAAAATATTCATTCTAAAATGTTTGTTCCGCATTTTCTGTTTACTTGAGTTGATAGAGAAGTGACATTTTTGTAATTTTGGAGAGAATTTTCAAAGACTCCAAATATTAATTCTTTGAAAATTGATAATTATGGTCTTTATTTTCCTTATGTAAGCCATGCTGAGAACGGGTTTACAGACAGTTCTTTAATATTTTTGGAATAAACTAGTATATCACTTAATGCAACTTAACTAGTATATCACTTAATGCAACTTAACTAGTATATCACTTAATGCAATTTAACTAGTATATTAATTAATGCAACTTATCTAGTATATCACTTAAAGCAACTTAACTAGTATATCACTTAATGCGATATAGTATATTACTTAGTATTCGAGCGACAAAAAGAACTTGTTCCTAAATCTACTAAAACACTCACAAAATTTCCACCTGCCACCCGTATAAAAACATGTAAACAATTGCTTCCCAAATTGTTCATTTTCATTTTATCACAATATATATTTTCCATTTTCAGATACGAGAATTTTAATAAAGAAATTAAAATAGTGGCATGGTTAAACAACACGTGATCGCTTCATTTAGTATCATATTGCCATTGCACCCATGCGTGTTAGATGGAGTCAATATACATACCCGATCTAGTAATCTATTTATTGTCGTATTACACGATCAATGGAAGAATTTATTTTCCAGCGTGGAAAGCTAAGAAAATTTGTAAAATGATCACATGTCGGTTGCAAGAGATAGACATAGATTTCGTGACCTACCATCGTTTGTTATGTGGGACACGAGTTTGTTTTTACTTGTGGTTACTAAGAACGATAGCTTGACATCCACAGTGGCCATTTTGTTTGTGTTTCATCATACCGTTTTAAGTTCTTTGGTGTTTGGATGATGATATTCTACAACAGATAATTCTGGAAAACATTAATTGTCTTGAATATTTTTAGTACTTTGTTTGTCACACCCTTCATATTTATTAAAAATCAATAAATATTAAGGGTGGGTGTCAAAAAATTGGTTGTTTGACATCCGCAGAAGACATCTTGTTAGTTTTTCGTAATACCATTTCAAGTTCTTTGGCATTTTGGATGATGGTATTCTAAACCTGTATTTCAACGGGTATTTTTTAAAAGTATTTATTGTTTTGAATATTTTAGTATTTTTTTTAATAAGTTTGAAGGGTGTGATAAACAAAGAATAAATATGTAGGGTGGATGTCAAACAAAATGGCTGCTTGACATCCACAGTAGCCATTTTGTTTGTGTTTTGTGATACTATTCCAAGTTCTTGTTTTAGTTATGATATTCTAAACCTGTTTTTCGACAGATCTTTTTTGAAAGCATGTATTGTCTTGAAGATTTTTAGTAAATTTCTAATAAATATGAAAGGTGTGACAAACAATGAATAAATATGACGGGTGGATGTCAAGCAAAATGGCTGTTTGACTTCCACAACAGCCCTTTTGTTTGACGTGTTTCGTGATACTGTTTAAAGTTTTTTGATGTTTTGGATAATGGTATTTTAAACCTGTTTTTCAACAGTTTTTATCTAACGAATACTTGAAGATATTTAGTATTTTTGTAATTAATACGAGTGGTATAGATCTTAAAGCTACAGTTACTCAGTAGAGAAATGTACCATTTTACGACGGAAGGTTATGTCCCTTGAGAATATGGAAGCATATGAACCGTCGTAAAATGAAAACATTTTATAGTTATTAAATGGGATACACTGTTAAAAATTCGGCGGTTGCACCAGTGAGATGAAACCGAAATGGTTTTGCGTGATTAATATTTTGTAAAATAAAACTCCAAAAAAATTCAATAAGTTTATTCAACTTTTTCAACGTTTACAAAACACTACAATTTACTCGTCAACTGTTTATAACTATATCAAGCACTTTTTAGTTTTCGCCCCGATTTCATCTGAAAACTCCAACCATAGAATTCACCTCAAAATATCAAATTATTTTAATAACTTGCTTTCGGGTATATAAATTAAACTTGAATACTAAATATCATTACATATATCATATAAGTTAATCTATAAACTTGCCTGTGAGCACATAAATACGTACTTGAATGATTATATTTCCATGTATTCTGTTCATACCTCCCCAATCATTACACATTTTTATAGAATCCACAAGTTCATTTAAATTTTTAATTATTTGTTTAAACCAAAACAAAATATATCGTGCATGTGCACCAATTTTTCACCAAGGACTATGTTGTTGAGACCCAGATCGTTCGACCTACCAGAAAGGTGTAAGGTAACTGTTTGGACGGCCGGGAAGTGCCACCCAATTTAGACCGGAACCCAGTGGGGGATGCATCCACAAGGACCGTACCCTCCTTCCCCTACCACCAACCTCTCGGAAGGACTTATGGACCCACATGTTTAACGTGATCGTACTCCGCATGAACACGGCGGCAGTTGTGGCAGCGTGCAAATCCAGCGCGCAAACCACCGGGCTACCGCGTCCGAAATGTGCCAACAGCACACGGTGTTCCCAAGTGGTCACCCACCCAAGTACTAACCATGCCGGATGCTGTCTGACTTCGGTGATCTAACGAGAACCGGTGTTTTCAGCACGGTACTGCCGTTGGCTCATCAAGGACTATGTGAACAAACTGATTAAGCTGCAACAATCGTGACATTTTAAATATTACAGCTTTCCCACCCATTGGAAAACCCAGGTTAAAATACTCATTTATCGAAATTATGACCACTATATTTAAAGGAATAAGTACGTTATTCAAAATCAACCTGGATTTTCCTGGACAATCAACCTGGATTTATAAATTTTTGAGGAACAGACTTATCAGAGTGAGGTTTAATAATTCAATCTTGAGGAGTTTCAGGGGGTTCCTCAGGGTTCTGTCTTGTGCCCCACTTTATTCACGCTCTTCCTATCAGGTATTGAGCGTGTTTTCTCTGGGAAATGTGAAGTGGGCCTATTTGCGGATGATATTGTTCTTTAGGACTCTGGTACTGACTTGAAGAAATTGGAGAGTGACATTAATCATGTCCTTGATGACATATGGAATTTTGCTAAAGACCACAAATTGAGTTTTAACCCTGCCAAATCAACGGTTGCCTTTTACACAACCAATAGAAAATTACGAGGAACAGACTTATATGGATTTTGTATATGGATACTCGTATATGGATGGAGTATGGAGTATTTTGTGTATGGAGACTCGTATATGGATTTTGCCCTAATATTCTTTTGAACCATCGGCCTCTTGCCGTGGAAAAACATCCAAAATATTTGAGTTTTGCATTGGATCCTGAGATATTGGGAAATAAACATATAGACCATCTTGTGCTGAGGGCAAGAAAACGCCTTAACATCCTAAAGTATATCTCGGGTCGCGATTGTGGAGCAGACGCTGGTACTCTCAGAAATACCTATATTTCACTTATTAGACCTATTTTGGAATATGGATATCCAGTTTATTGCTGTGCTGTTGGCACAAATCTACAGAAACTATAAAAAAAACGAGTCCAGCTTAGCTCTGCCCGGATTATTACTGGTCTTCGAAACACCTATCCCGGGGACATTGTGCTTTATGAGGCAGATCTGCAGCCCCTAGGTCTTAGAAGAAGAGAATGTATGGTGAAATATTACAATAAACTATATGGTCTTGGTTCCCGGAATCGAACTGCTACTTTTCTCAGGGATTGGTGTAGTAATGAAAGACTTAAAAGAAGTAGTCCTTTTAGCCAAGTGGCATCTTGCAATCTTATTGCCGGTACCGTGGAACAGCATCACTTGACACAGTGCATCGATCTATCGGAGGGTCTACCTGGAGTCTTTTTCCATACTGGCCTTCCTGTTCATGTGAATAAGCATACTGATCTTCCTGTTCATTTAAAGCAACTGGCTCTCGAAAGAATTAATGATATTCCAGCGAACGCTATTCGGGTGTATATGGATGGTAGCAGGAACGATCGTGATGGTGCTGCTAGTGGAATTTACATCAAATCACAAAACCAGGACGTAAAGATTCAAAGGAGGAATCCTGACTTCTGTTCTGTTTTCGCAGTGAACTAATAGCCATAGACGAAAGCCTTGGTTTGCTTGTGTCACTCAATCAGACAAATGAAATCTGGATCCTGTCTGATAGCAGGAGTTCTGTCCAACGCTTGGCCAATTGGCATAGTGTGAGGGATAATATAGGAGTGATTATTCTTAAAAGTTGAAACGACTTTCCTCGTCTCATCGGATCCACCTACAGTGGATTCCTTCTCACGTTGACCTCGAGGAAAATGAGATCGAGGACACCCTGGCCAAGGCGGGTGCTTGTGTTGCCTCGGTACCTTCTGCGCCTGTCACCTATATGGAACTTTTCTTCAGGACAAAATGCAAAAACAAAAACACCTGGCTCGTTCCACCAGTGTACCACTGATATCAGGGGAACCGACCGGGTTGTTCTCTGGCACTCGGTTGTAATAGGCAGGATCAAACTATTCTTACTCGCTTCCTCAGTGGGCATCTCAGATCTATGAAATATACTGAGGGTTCTAAGTGCTTTCAGGTCTGCACCAAGTGTTCTTCTGAGCAGGCCTCCCCTGTTCTTATTCTTGCGTGCCTGGGTCTCTCCACGCGGGATCTTGCTGCCAGTCCGTTGTTGGTGCTGGATTTCTTTAGGGTGTATAATGTCATGGACCTAATCTAGTTCTGCTGGTCTTAGGGGATTTGCAACAACAAATCCAACTATATACACTTGCAGGGTTTTCAAGGAGCTACACATTTGCCCTTATTTTTTATAGCTTGCGCTTTTAGTTTTTAGGATATAAACATTGCAATCATGAAAAAATTCAAATTTTCAGCCTTCTTCAAATTGACAAGGCGATTACTTGAAAACTATAAGAATTTTTAAAAATAAATATAGATTTAGAAGCTAAATTTCCTCACGTATATTTTTGTCGCTTACTATTTATATATATTTTTTATAGATCCGAAGGTAATTCGAGTAAAAGTATTGAAAAAATTCGTGCGGAAAGATAGTTCATTTCGAAAAAACAGGTCTCTATCCAAAATCCAATTATATACACTTGTAGGGTTTTCAAAGAGTTATAAATTCTTGCTTATTATTTATAACTAGAATGTTTAGCGTTTGAGATATTCATTACAAAATTTAAAAAGGTAAAGTCTTCAATTTTCTTTAACTTGACGAGACAATTCCTCGAAAACTATAAGAGACTTCTCAATATACATTTTTATGCTACATTTTCTCGTACATATTTTTGCCGCATCTATATTTTACAGTTTCAAAAATATTTCGCGTGAGACTGAGAACTGAAGAAAACACTTGCTCAGATAGATACTTTTATTAGTTTTTTCGGATAAAAAAAGTTCAAAATATTCAAACATTAAAATTATCTATTATATATACTAATTGCCAAGTGTCCGTCTGTCTGTCTGTCCGTCTGTCTGTCTGTCTGTCTGTCACGCCTTTTTTAGGCACTTCCCGAATAGATAGAGACCTGCAATTTGGTACACGGCTCGGTCGTTTGATAAAAACCCCTGGAAAAATCGAATTTTTCGAAAACGTTCCATAGAGGGGGTGCCCCACACCAAAACGTTCGAAAAGTGAAATGACGGGAAAGCATGCTTTGCGATGAGATAGAGACTACAAATTTGGTGTATGGGTAAATCACTCGAAAGGAAGAAAGTGTGCAATTTCAGATTTCCAATATTTTATCCTTAAGGGGGGGTGCAGCACACCAAAACGTTCGAAAAGTGATATGATAGGACAGCATGCTTTGCGATGTGATAGAGACTTCAAGTTTGGAGTATGGGTAAACCGTTTGAAACAAAGAAAGTGTGGAATTTCAGATTTCCAATATTTTATACTTAAGAGGGTGCCGCACACCAAAACGTTCGAAAAGTGAAATGATGGGAAAGCATGCTTTGAGATGAAATAGAGACTTCAAATTCGGTGTATGGGTAAATCGTTCGAAAGGAAGAAAGTGTGCAATTTCAGATTTCTAACATTTTCTACTTAAGGGGGTGTCGCACACCAAAACGTTCGATTTACCGAATAAATGAGAAAATACGCCTTTAAAATTTGATAGAGGCTTAAAATTTGTTATATGGGCTAATAATTTGAAGAAAACGCCCAAGACGAATACAGTTTTTCAAAAATGTTCGTTTAAGGGGGTGCTCCAGAGAAAAACGTTCGAAAAGTCACTTGATAAAAAAAACCATGCTTTGGAATGAGATAGAGATATCAGATTTGGTGTAAGGATAGATAGTTTGAAAGGGCGAAAGTGTACAATTTCAGTTTACCAATATTTTCTACTTTAGGGGGTGCCGCACACCAAAATATTCCATCTGTCGAATATATGTGAAACGCGAGTTATTATAAAATTTGCATTATTCAGTGGTTGCTTATTGCGAGACCGTTGATTTTCAACGGGTATTCGGCTAGTATATACTAATTGCCAAGTGTCCGTCTGTCTGTCCGTCCGTCTGTCTGTCTGTCTGTCTGTCACGCTTTTTTTAGGCACTTCCCGAATAGATAGAGACTTGAAATTTGGTACACGGCTCGGTCGTTCGATAAAACCCCCTGGAAAAATCGAATTTTTCGAAAACGTTCTATAGAGGGGGTGCCCCACACCAAAACGTTCGAAAAGTGAAATGACAGGAAAGCATGCTTTGCGATGAGATAGAGACTTCAAATTTGGTGTATGGGTAAATCGTTCGAAAGGAAGAAAGTGTGCAATTTCAGATTTCCAATATTTTCTACTTAAGGGGGGGTGCAGCACACCAAAACGTTCGAAAAATGAAATGATAGGAGGGCACGCTTTGCGATGAGGTAGAGACTTCAAATTTGGTGTATGGGTAAATCGTTCGAAAGGCAGAAAGTGTGCATTTTCAAATTTCCAATATTTTCTACTCAAGGGGGTGCCGCACACCAAAACGTTCGAAAACTGAAATGATAGGAAAGCCTGCTTTGCGATAAGATAGGGACTTCAAATTTGGTATATAGGTAAACCGTTAGAAAGGAAGAAAGTGTGAAATTTCAGATTTCCAATATTTCCTATTTAAGGGGGTGTCGCACACAAAAATGTTCGATTTTCAGAATAAATGAGAAACGGCCCCTTTAAAATTTGATAGAGGCTCAAAATTTTAAATATAGACTAATCATTTGACGAAAACACCCAAAACGAATATAATTTTTCAAAAATGTTCGTTTAAGGGGGTTTTCCAGAGGAAAACGTTCGAAATGTGAATTGATAAAAAGAAACATGCTTCGAAATAAGATACAGACTTCAAATTTGGTGTACAGGTAGATAGTTCGAAAGGAAGAACATGTGCAATTTCAGTTTTCCGATATTTTGAACTTTTGGGGGTGCCTCAAAACTAAATGTTCGATTCGTCGAATAAATAAGAAACGCGAATTATTAAAAAATTTACATTATTCAGGGGTTGCTTA